>CM032229.1:170325000-170732500 GCA_019009955.1 Riptortus pedestris | reverse complement strand
TAATTTCGAGTTCGTATACCTGCCCGTTTGAATTTATAACTCTTTTGCAATTTATTTTTGCATGGATGGTTGTCTTTTCCCATTTATGTCATTCGTCGTGTCGTCATGAGGGTTTGAAGTGCCGAAGTACTGGAGGTTCCCCGCACGATTAACGTTGAGACGGACGGACAAACCAGGTCCTTCGCAATGGTCGGCAAACACTCCTAGTGTCAATGTTTGTTAGCATGGATGACTGTTTGTCACTATTCATGGTTGGCAGCCCTACCAATATGGGTTATCACGAACCATACGCAATATTTCCCAATCACCGGCTGAACCATTTATCCAATCAGCCAGGACAGGGCTGAACATTCAGAAGAATGAGGACTTCATGAACTATCCTTTAACGAATCGTGTGTAAAGAGTTTTATATTGGCAATCGGTCATAGGATTTTACCAGATTTCCTTTAGGGAAATCAGCTATTCAGGTTGTACTTATGATGGAATTTTCGAAACATTTTTTCAAATGTCCATCGATCATACGAGGTGGATGTGCCGAAAATGAAGATCTGTCCTTAAACTGTATTTATCCTTTTTTCGGTCTTCAGTAAAGCCCCACTCCTACTCATCCCATATTAACAATATTCTATTATGTTATGAAGCACTTTATTTGAAGCTTAAATACCAAATATTGTTCTCATTGGACCTTAAAGTTTTGAGATAAATGCAAAAATGTGGGAAATCCGCTTAGTTAACGCAGCCCCTGCTTGACGAACGTTTTAGCAGATTTCCCTTAAGGGAAATCTGCTATTGAGGTTGTACTCATGACGGAATTTTCGACATTTTTCTTCAAATGTCCATCGATCCTACCTAGTAGATGACGAAAATGAGGTCCGTTCAAAACTATAAATATATATATCTAATATATATATATATATAATAGACAAATATAAATAATAATATATATATAAATAATATATATATATATATAAATATATATATATAATATATTTGTCTGTTAACACTCTAGCGGCCGCAGATTTCTGTTTTAATCGCCACCAAACTCGGTATTTAATCGTTTTATGTAAAAAGAAAGATCAAGTTCGTTAACGGCTGAAAGCGGACCCAGTGGGAGGGGGGGGGGGTTTTAGAGGGGAGATTTTTCGAAAATTCGAAATATCTCCGTTATTATGCATCGGATCGAAATATTGTATAGAACCAATCTTATTGCAATTTAAATTTACTATAAATATTGTTATATGCATTAGTCACTATCTTGAATATTAATAACCGAGATATTTGCATTTGTAATCCTGCAGTGTGGTCACCAGTAGGCTATGTTCGGACTTTCTCGCCGAGAGCTCTGGTGGCCGTTTCCATAACTATTCGTCCCTCGTGAATAGGTTTAGAGGTTAGGTTAACTGTTTTTTGGGGCTAGAAACTACTGGGTTATTACGCCCTAAATAATGTTTAGGTTTATATGTTCCTTACTACTACAGTTGTTATTAGGCAGATTTCTCTATTGTAAAACTTCACGAGGGAAATCTGCTTAGTTAAAGCAGCATCCCCTACTTGACGAACTTTTTTAACAAAAAGCCTCAGGTTGTACTCATGATGGAATTTTCTAAACATTTCTTCAAATGTCCATCGATTTCCTACCACAAGTACTAGATACTCGATAAACTGCGGCGGCGAGGCCCATTTAAAATAGTGTTTATAGTCTCTAGCCTTTAGACGCAATTTCTTCTATTTGCCTGAATGTCAATAACGGACTAAAATACGGGGTATAGAACAAAAAAACAAAAAAAAGGGGAGAATTTCGAAATATCTCCGTTGTTATGCGTCGGATCGAAAAATTGTGCAAAATCAGTCTTATTGCAAATATAATGTTCTACAAATGTTGTTTCATACATATTTTCACTATATTGATTATTAACCGAGATATTTCCATATTTTTAGTTTTTCGGCCATCAGCAAACCCTCCTACTCATGTCAAATTAACAATTAGCTGTTAAGTTATAAAGCACTATATTTGAATCCTAAATACCAAATAGTGTTCTCATTGAACTTTTATGGTTTGAAGGCGATTGCAAATTTTGAGGTGACCAACGTGAGAAATCTGCTTAGTTTACGCAGCCACTACGTGAAGGACGTTTTAGCAGATTTCCCTTAAGCCATGAACCACTTCATTCCAAGATTAAATACCAAATATTGTTTTCATTGAACTATTACTGTTTGAGACACATGCAGATACGTCATCAGTAAGATTTTTTGTTCTTTACACTAAAATTTTTATTTTATCTATACCATACTCGATATTTAACCATTTCATTCAACACTATAGATCTGACATATCATTGGCTGAAATCGGACCTGGAATAGTGGGTGTATCGAAAGGGAGGGAGTTCGAAAATTCAAAATATTTCCGTTATTACAAGTTGGATCGTAAAAACCTATAGGACAAATCTTGTTAAACTATTGGTGATATATAATTATTGTTCTGTACATTTTTTCGTAACTCAAGTATAAACCGATTCACTCGTACTTTCTTGTTTTAGGCCGTCAATACGCACTCCCTCCCTTCTACACGTCAGTTTGGTTTTTATACCACTTGGGAAATCTGCTTAGCTTACGCAGTTCCAACGTGACAGAATTTTTCTTTGCTCTCAAAATCCGTCATATTTCCACTTTTTTCAATTTCATTTCCTCGAATTAAAGAATAAATTAGTTAATGCATACGGTAGAGCCCGTCATTTATTTTTTTACAACTTTAGGAATGTTAAATATGATTATTTACTCACTGTAAACCTAGAGTGACGAGTCGATTCTTGCCTGGGCAAAAGAAATTCTTTAGTGATCGAATTCATTAAATAACGTCCTAAAATCCCACCTCTGGCCTAAAAAGTGTGGTAACCTGTAAATAACACCTTCCAATTAGCCTGAAGTTGCAAAAAGTGGACGTAATAAATAATAATAATAATAAATAGATTATGTGTTTTTTTTGGTTATGTAGTTGCTATGTACCTTTCTGAAGCTAATCGGTAGCCCAGGTTGGTGACCGTTAGACTCACTTTCTTCAACCACATGCTTCTTTTGACGTAATCTAACGAAAATTACTAAACTGCCTATTCTTTGCTTTGCGGATTTAGAAAATACAGCAACTTGATTAAACAGCCATTACGTGTCTCTGCGTTCTGAAAAAACTGCAATGCTTAAATCATTTGTAGTTAATTTGAGTTAAACAATAGGTTTTTCAAACATTTTAATATATTTTTCATTATACTGCGTCAAAAAACATGTGTTTTCAATACTAGGTTTGAGTCCGTAAAATAGCTCTTTTCGGGACTAGTACTGAAAAATCTTTTCGGTGCGCTAACCTTACCTGTTACCTAATAAACATGTGTTTGAGGATGAAGCTCCGAAACTATGAAAATAATTCCTTTAATCAAAAAGTTAACTGTATTCCGAAAAAGGCCAATGCCAAACAAAGGTTTTTAACATAAATAATAATCAAAATTCGTAACTATAAATATATATTATGTAAATCTGTAATGTTTCTCCTATTATGGGTTAATAAACACATGTTCTTTCCCAAATAAAAATAATGTGTCAATTTAATTTCTTATATACGTAACTTTTTCTTCTATTATAGGTTAATAAACAGATGTTTTATTTCAAATAAAATAATGTGTCACTTTAATTTTTCTTAAATTGGTATCTTTAAATTATTAATGAAAATATAAAAGGGTTTTAATGGAACTCAAGTATGAGCATTATAATGAAAAGTAATGTACAGTAACACGAACCAAAAGTGTCCTTTCGGTACTCGGTCCAATTTCCAACGCTCGGGCTTTCGGCCTCGATTCGTAAAACTAGACCTCGCACCGAAAAGACCCACTTTTGGTACTAGTGATGAAAATAACTATTGCAATGCTTTAATACTGCACTGTTGTGACAGAGACAAAAATAAATGTCAGTATTTCACAGCTGAGTCTTGGGAAAGTGTTGACCCTCTCGTCACAGACTGGACATGTTTGAGGAGCAGACTCGGCAAATAACATGTCATGAAGGCAGAAGAGGTCATGTGAGAGCAGAGGTTGCAATCATCGTGTCAAATTATTCTATAGTTATTCGCCGTGGGTCCGGCCAGCACTCCTTCCAACATGCTGCTTCCCAAACAATCATTATAATCTGGCAATCTTTATAATTTTAACTAGCTGTACCCTGCGCGCGTTGCTACGCCACCAAATAAAAGTCCGTCACGCAGGGGCTGCGTAAACTAAGGAGATTTCCCAAGTGAAGTTTTACTACAGGGAAATCTGCCTAATAACAACTGTAGCAGTAAGAAACCTCTAAACCTAAAACCTTATTTAGGGCGTAATAAACCCCCCCCCATCTGTACTGTAGTAGTTTTCTAGCCCCAAAAACAGTTGCCTAACCTCTAAACTCTATTCACGAGGGACGAATAGTTATTTTAAACTAAAACGATTTAAACTAATCGTTATGGAAACGGCCGTCACGAGCTTCTCGGCGGAACCTCCCGAACATAGCCGACCCGCTGCCGATCATACACAGAATACAAATGCAAATATCTCGTTAATTAATTACAAGATAGGAGAATATCAGCGTAATAAGAACAATATTTAAATAAATGTAATATTGCAATAATTTGGCAATAAGATGGTTCAATACGATTTTTCGTTCGATTTTTCGGATATTTTCGAATTTTCAAAAATCACCCCCACTAAACCCCCCCTCCTACTGGTCCGATTTCAGCCATTAACGTTACTTGATCTTTATTTTTACATAAAACTATTAAATTTTCGAGTTTGGTAACGATCAAACAAAAATTGCGACCGCTAGAGCGTTTAAAAGACAATTATATTTATTAATATATATATTTAAATATATATATATATATAAGAATATATATATATATATATATAAGATATATATAGATAGATAGATAAATAATATAAGTTTTGAACGGACCTCATTTTCGTCATCTCCTTGCGTAGGATCGATGGACATTGAAGAAATTTTTCCGAAACTCTCGCGTCGTGAGTACTGACCATCGAATAGCTGATTTTCCTTAAGTTGCTAAAACAAACAACTTTTGTAATATGCACGTTCGCCGAAAAATGAATAGGGTACGAATTCATATCATCGCGATTTTATATTTCAGACCTCACTTATAACCCCCACTCCTATTCGTACCTTGACATTTTAATACAGCTTATAATCAGGGAGGTGTTAATACCAAATCACACATGGAGTTTCGTTTACTTCGGTTGAGTTTATTGTGACATAAAATTGTTGACTCCTACTATAGTTTTTAGCGTATAACTCATTTATACTTCGGTATACGACCAAAGTGTATATAACAAAAGTTACTCTAAATAACAAAATAAACACCTTTGGTTATGTGGGCACGGGGAACGTTTATTTTGTGAAATGCATGCATATACTTTTTATGACGTTATCAATTATGATTTAACTTCTTCATTCGAAAATGTTTATTTGATCTATTCAATAGTCGAGAGTTAAGCGTTTAATTTACACACACAAGTTTTTAATGTCTGAAATCGGACCAGGAGAAGGTGGGAGGGGAATTCGAAAATCCGGAAAAGTCGGATCGAAAAATGTTTAGTTATAGAACTATTCTTGTTAAACTATTTATGTTGGGCAAATCTGCTTAGTTTGCACAGCCCCTTATTATTTATTATTTATTAATTGTGGAAATTACCATTATTAACTATGATCGCTTGACAAGCGAGCCTAAATAAAAATTCATGATTTGTAACTTGCTTATTATGACCAAATCACGAGTCTGCAAAACTCAGTAGATTTCCCACTATCAAGAATTATATACAGAAGGAACAACAAATAAGAAACTTCATTTTAAAGTGTCACTCATAATGGATTTAACCCTCAGTCGGGCGAACCTCTGGACGAAACAAAATCGGGTGCACCCGGCATGAGAGGCCGCTCACATATTTTAAGCCCCCACTACCCAACTAATTAATTTTTAATTTAAAACGCTGGTAGGGCAGACTTCGCTAGGATCTTTGGAAACCAAATATAATAATTATAACGTTAAATATTGTTTTTATTAGAATAGAATGAAGCTTATACTAAAACAAGTAAAATTGATCAGGCGCATTCGGCCTGTGAGGCGAGAGTTGGACTAGCACTTATTTCTCAAGATATCGACGAACTTCCATATAGAATAGCATTAATCTTAATAAAAGGGACGATTGCAATAGATATATCTTGAAAAAAAATTGGCTAGCTGGCCCCCGGATTAGGGTTTATAGAGGCTATATAATTCATTTAAAATTTTTTTAGAGTCCAAAAAGACTATCACAAAAGTCTGCGCTCTTTTTAACAAAACCAGAAAGTGTTCTTATATCTCATCAATTTGTGGAAAAAGGAATAGGGTTCAACAAAATATGGCTCAATGTAACAGGCCTCTTACACCGCCACTTCTTAGGCACGTTGTGTACCCGTAGAAATTTGCGGTATGGTACTTTTTAGAATGAAAGAGTTAGTGGTATTACACAATCTGAGTATAATTTATTTACATTTGGGTCTTGAAACCCAAATAAAGTTTTTCAATTACGCTAGAGTCTTTTAGCTTAAAACTCGTTTACTAATTCGGTATACGAATAGAATGTATATATTAAAAGTTACTATAAATAACAAAATAAATAAGTTTCGAATATTTAAATATTTTCCGATGATATAAATTCGAATCAAAATACCCGATATTTAACTTCTAGCTTAACTTATATCCCCGATTTATTCGTTTCAAAGGATATTAAAATAACTGAAATAATTTATGTTAGTATTAATATTGATACTAATTTTCATAAGCAATTTTGTACATCTGTTTATTCATGAAAAGGTAACAAATAACTAAATAAACAGACTAAAAAGATAACAAAATGCACTGATGGTATCTGTCAAATAAAATTTCTCTGCAATGCCAAAATTGAGCGAAAAGCTACATCGTGTACCGGCAGTCCTGACTGCTTTTATTTTTTTTTTTTTTTAAAAAGTATATAAATATATATATAAATATATAGATTTACTCCAGTATACTTAACAATTCTGAAACGAATTCGTTTATGGACTTCTAATCTCCAACAATGGATATCCGAACTCTTGCTCTCTAATCAGGGAAGCCATTAAATCAAGAAATATTAATGCAGAATGAATATGATTTATTAGATTCTCTTCACCTACCTGTAATAATGTTGGTCCTTTTAATTCGAGGTAGTCCATGTTGTAGTTGTAGCACGTTATATTACCTGGAAAGTACAGTGAAGAATTAATTGTAAGGGGACAGACACGAAAGCCAGTTAAACTTGTTCTTGATAAGACCGACACAAAATTTCAAAAATGAAAGTTATCAGACTACCAGATGGAATGGAAACACGGACTTACACCATGGAAAACGGAAAAGCCCTATACTTGTGAGGTACTTGTAGGTCGTGTGATATGTTTGCCGACCCCTTCTAGAGTCTGTTAAGGTGTGTTTCATTGTCGACGTCTTCCACCTATTTACTATGTACAGATGGCGTCAAAAAAAAGAAAGAAAAGATTTCATTAAAAATCGATTCTGGTCACGATCAAACAACTACTGCGAGTACTAGAGTCTTAGCTAGGAATCAAGATCGTTCTTCGTTGCCGGATAGATTAATAGCCCTTTCCGTAGAGCAATCCTTGCAAAGGTCAGAGCGAAAAAGTACTAACAATTCGAGGCTACAAGTCAGAGATGTGGTTGGTGAAAAGGGAAGACACAGGAAGCAGCCGATCCTTACCGAACCAGCTGATAAACAAGGAGAGCGTGAGAAACAGCTTCGTGCTTTCAGCTCGTGCTCTGGCGTAAAACGAGAAGCTCCAACACCCGATCCAAGGGACAGCTAATTCTCTATACAGCACTAAAGGATACTCTTTTTAATTGATAGCATATACTAGGTGAAATAGGGATCAGAGGGCTCGCGTTTGCAATAAAAAAAAAGTCCGTTACGCAGGGGCTGCGTAAACTAAGCAGATTTCCCGCTTGAAGTTATACAGTACATAAATCTGCCCAATAACAACTGTTGTAGTAAGGTATCTCTAAACCTATTCAAGAGAGACGAGTAGTTATGGAAACGGCCGCCAGAGCTCTCGGCGGAACCTCCCGATCATCGCCGACCCCTGCCGATCATACACAGAATACAAATGCAAATATCTCGGTTAATATTCAAGATAGAGAATAAATGTATAGAACAATATTTATAGTAACTTTAATTTTCAATAAGATTGGTTCAATTCGATTTTTCGATCCGACGCATAATAACGGAGATATTTCGAATTTTCGGGCTCGCGTTTGCAATAAAAAAAAAGTCCGTTACGCAGGGGCTGCGTAAACTAAGCAGGTTTTCCACGTGAAGTTATACAATAGAGAAATCTCTATCTGTCTTTTTGCATAAAACGTTTATATACCGAGTTTGGTAACGATCAAACAAAAATTGCGATTGCTAGAGCGTTAACAGACAAATATATATATATATATATATATATATATATATATATATATATATATATATATATATAATTTTTTGCAACTAAGGCTAATCGGCTAAACTCCCGATTAGCCTTATTAGCCAAAAGTGGACGTTAATAAATAAAAAAAAAATAATTTTGAACGGACCTCATTTTCGTCATCTCCTGGGTAGGATCGATGGACATTTAAATAAATGTTTCCAAAATCGCGTCATGAGTACGACCTCAATAGCTGATTTCCCTTGAGGAAAATCAGCTAAAAAGGTTGTAGCAAAGAAATACACATGTAAACACCAACCCATAAGGTACTTCTTGAAAAGTGCATTTCTGATAAGAATAATGACAACCAATTGTATAATCGTTATAAATGCACTACCAGATACCTCTTAAGATTATTCTTGTTACATTATTATGTTATGCGAATTACTATATTATATTATAGGATGCTCAAGTTGCCCATATGTGTATAGGAGTTACCCTGCTATTAAAAGATGGTAATATTAGATAACTCACCCCAATTGGCCGTAGTTGAAGATTTGACATTAAAAAATAACATTTTTTTTATGTTATATTATTATTATTATTTTATTTGATCTTCTTTTTCTGCCATTGATATCAAATTTTCTCGTTATTATGATAATAAATAAGGCCTCACGTCGTTTGAAAAGTCGAGAAATTTAATATTTCATTGAAGTATTTGGCTCATCTGCCTTCGATTTTATCTTTCTCAATGACAAGTTTTCATGTTGGACATTATTCCACTAATTGAGAACCTCTAGAAACACATTTAACTGACACCCACTCAGAACTGCGATTTGTTGCCCGATAATCTCCAGCATTTCCTGGAGTTTTTCATATTTTTAGCAGATTTCCTCCAAGGGAAGTCAACTAATTCCAAATGTCTCCATTGCTATGCGTCAGATCAAAAGATTGTATAGAATCAAATATGATGCTCTATCAATACACGGATGTTCTACGTTGTTATACACGTGTTTTTTAGCAGACCTCCCTTAAGGGAAATCAGCTATTGAGGTCTTATTCATGACGCGATTTTCGAAAAATTTCTTCAAATGTCCATCGATACTACCCAGGAGATGACGAAAATGAGGTCCGTTCAAATATATATATATATGTGTTAACACTCTGGCGGTCGCAATTTTTGTGTAATCGTCACCAAACTCGGTATTTAATCGTTTTATGTAAAACGGAAGATCAAATTCGTTAACAGCTGGGAGGGGGGGGGGTTTAGAGGGGGGATTTTCAAAAATTTGAAATAACTCCATTATTATGCATCAGATCGAAACAATGTATAGAACCAATCTTATTGCAAATTAAATTTACTATAAATATTGTCATATAGATTTATTCTCTATCTTGAATATTAACCAAGATAATTGCATTTTTATGAAGGCTGTGATCAGGTATTGTTCGGATTAGTTCGGCCGTTTTCGTAACTGCTCGGCTCAGGTGGAAGCTTCTTCTAACCTTACCAGTCATTTCTAACCTTACCTTAACTTCGGTGCTTTATGTGATTTATGCAAATACAGTCTGTTCATCAGCCGCCCCCCCCCTCCTTTAGTTCTTGTACTACTAAAATTTGAGTTTTTATAATATAAATTATTTTTACAATTAAGAAGCCGTTTTCAGTTGTGAAATTTATTACTGTTTGTATTTACTCATGGTGGGATTACCAGTATGCAGATTTCTCTATTGTAAAACTTCACCTGGGAAATCTGCTTAGTTTACGCAGCCCCTGAGTGACGGTCTTTTTCTAAATTGAACATTAACCGATATATCCATATATTAGTCTTCGGCCGTCAGTAAAATCCCGCTCCTACTCATGTCATATTGACGAAAAGCAGTTATACTATAAAGTGCATACTTTTTTATTTGAAGCCTAAATATCACATATAGTTCTCATTGAACTTTTACGTTTTCAGATAAATATAAATAAGTGACACGTGGTCTACTTAGTTAATGCAGACTCTGCGTGACGTGCTTTTTATTCTTTTAAAACAATAAGTACTTTGCATTTCTCCTCTTTTCGGGTAATTATTTAATACAAGCTTATGAAAAAACTTGTAATAAATCCCTATGGCTTGGGGAAATAGAACTACGACTCTAGGATTTCTACTAGCACTAAGACCCAAGCCTCAACACTTACGGCAACACTGAGTACTATTATATTATTAGTAAAATTTAAATAAAAATAAACAGATTCTCTTAGTTGGGAAACATTTAATTTCTCTTCTACTTTTTAATCGTAAGGAATTAACATATATTTTGCAACTGATAGAAAGGATTTTACGTTTTGAGAACTAATTGACCCCAGCGAAGCCTCTGCTAACAAGATTATGTCCAGAGCATTATTAACGTCAAAATTATATAATATGCAGATTGATACCATTTTCTCTAAAACTAAATTCTTACGGAGCGTGAGAAATTCCACATATAAATATTGTTTGAAGTCTTGTGAACATCTTGACCTCGTTAAGGAACTATTTTCATTAGCATGAATACTTAAGAACAATCGGCTACGGAGAACACAGTTGTGAACAAATCTGATACACAACTTCCAAAAACTGAAAAATAACAAATTGGTAGATAAGAAACAGAAAATTTCTCGTACAATATGTCTGCTACAAAAGAGAAGAAGAAATTGTCTCAACTAGAACGATTGGCAATTCTTCCAAGACATGTTGAACTAAAATGAATTTTATCAAAAAAAGATATCAGAGCAAATACATACGTGTCTACATACTATAATATACAGATATTTCACTTGGCATAATACAGGAATAGAAAAATTACAATATTGTTAATTTACAGGAGAAAATTAAGAAATCTAATCTCTTACATTGTAGAATCAACATTCTGAAAACATTTATAATACAAAAAATAAAAGCACGACAAACACTTTATAACTAAACAAGAAAGTAAACTATAAAGACTTGAAATACTCGGAACTATAAGTTGGTGTCGCTAACATTTTTATAAAATTTAACAACGTTTGATTCTGAATGTTTCCATTGTAAAAGCGGTTCTTTCTCTCCTTCCCGGACAACTCAATGGACCCGCACACAACCACATGGGCACGAGACTAAAGCACATAGTATGTTTGGGGTTTCCTTTCGAAGGACGTTAATTTTTTTTTATTAAGTCTATTCATGTGATTTAATTTCAAGCTAATAACATTAAGGCAGAGTTATTCCTGAGATTCTGGGTGGTAGAAGAACCAATTTTAGCTTCATTTTTTGAGTTTACAAAGTATTGAAACCGTGAATATTTTCGGTCTTCAGATTTTTCGTTTTGCCATTCCATGGACCAATTTTTAGCAGATTTTCGATCTTCAGATTTTTCGTTTTGACATTCCATGGACCCATTTTTACTATTTTCGGTCTTCAGATTTTCGTTTTGACAGATTCCATGGCCCATTTTTATATTTTTCGGTCTTCAGATTTTTCGTTTTGAGACATTCCATGGCGCCCATTTTTACACTATATTCGGTCTTCAGAATTTTTCGTTTTGGACATTCAATGGACCCATTTTTACTAGTTTTCAGTCATTCAGATTTTACGTATTGACATTCTTGGCACCCATTGTTTTATATTTTCGGTCTTCAGATTTTTCGTTTTGACATTCCATGGACCCATTTTTACTATTTTCGGTCTTCAGATTTTTCGTTTTGACATTCCATGGACCCATTTTTACTATTTTCGGTCTTCAGATTTTTCGTTTTGACATTCCATGGACCCATTTTTACTATTTTCGGTCTTCAGATTTTTCGTTTTGACATTCCATGGACCCATTTTTACTATTATCGTTCTTCAGATTTTTCGTTTTGACATTCCATGGACCCCAATTTTTATTTTTTCTTTTTTTTTTTTTTTTTTTTTTTTTTTTTTTTTCTATTTTCAGGTCCTTCAGATTTTTTCGTTTTGACATTCCATGGACCAATGCTTTTAATATTGGTGGTCCGTTCAGATTGTTTTTCGTTTTGACATTCATGGATCCATTTTTGTCTATTTTCGCCGTCTATCTAGGAGATTTGTAGTCTTTTGAAATTACATGGACAGATTTTTACTATTTATCGGTCTCAGATTTTCGTTTTGACATTCCATGGACCCATTTTTACTATTTTCGGTCTTCAGATTTTTCGTTTTGACATTCCATGGACCCATTTTTACTATTTTCGGTCTTCAGATTTTTCGTTTTGACATTCCATGGACCCATTTTTACTATTTTCGGTCTTCAGATTTTTCGTTTTGACATTCCATGGACCCATTTTTACTATTTTCGGTCTTCAGATTTTTCGTTTTGACATTCCATGGACCCATTTTTACTAGTTTTCGGTCTCAGATTTTTCGTTTTGACATCATGGGACCTCTTTTTTACTATTTTCGATCTCAGATTTTTCGTTTTGACATTCCATGGACCCATTTTTACTATTTTCGGTCTTCAGATTTTTCGTTTTGACATTCCATGGACCCATTTTTACTATTTTCGGCTTGACGCCATTGAATATCTTATGATTCAAAAACTGCTTGCCCTAGAATATTGAAACTCCATACTCAGGACTGTTGTACCGTCTAGTGTGCGTCTCCCCTTTTCATCAAATTAACTAAGGCTGGAGGGGGATGTTAGAGTGGCGGAAATAAAAAGAATCAAACTCTTCGAAATGATTAGTGATATAGAAACTCGGTATATACCATTTTTCTTTATCAGAAACAGGAGGACAGAGATAATCTATACTACTTCCACATGAAGTTGTGATTCAATGAAGAGTCTAACCTAGTCGGAAGGAGTTGGCTAATTGAACTTTCTGGAGCCAGTGAGTCCCATTAATGAACAGTTGTAGGAGTATCTCCTAGTTAGACTCTTGTTAATAAAGGGGTACCAATAAATTATGAAAGTCACAGTCTGGACGCCCCTTCCCCCCCAATGGTAGTGCGATAGATCAGGTTGTATGCGTACCAAGCAGTGAATTTTCAGCCAATTTAACTCCTCGCGACGGCCGTCCTGGAACTCCTGGGATCCAAGAGAAATGTATTTTCCAAATTTGGAGAAGCCTTGAGTTTGGTGAAGTTCCTCAAACGTGGTTCATGGGCCAAAAAAAAAGTCCTTCGCCCAATCAAAGCAGATTTTTCCAGTTCTGGTATAGAACACTCGTGATCTCATCTCACTACATATCCTCCATTTCTATGTATAAAAACAATAAGTAGATGTGGGGGGAGGGGGGGGGGGATAATTTACGAATTACTAACTTAATACTTGAGCAACGAAAAGGTACATAGCACAACAATTGTAAATCATCAACAGTATAACAAGATTGGTTCTATGACATTTTTTGATATGACTCATTATACCGGAGATGAATTATCAAATTTCCCTTTAAACAACCTTTATTTCAGGTACGATTTCCGCCAATAGCAAATATGGTAATTAGTGTAGACTGAAACGGTTAAATGTTGAGAATGATATAGATCAAATAACAAATAAACCTTTGTCGAGTTAAGAACGTAAAACTCTGTCCTCCTTCCCCCCTCCCCCTACCCCCCCCGCCCCTCGCCGCCCCCCCCCCCCCCCCCTGATTGGAAAAATCATCGTAAACGTTACTTTCTGTATTTCACCAATATAAGTTCAGAAAAATGCAAGTATCTCGATTAGTATTTTACCACATAGAATAATTTGTTTCACGATATTACAGCTTATTGTTAATATGACATGTGTAGTAGTGTGGGTTTATTAATGGCTGAAAACTATAAAAATGTACATACCTTGGATAATATTCATAACAGAGAAAATATGTACGTTATATAACAAGATTTATAGACGATATATATAATTTTGAACGGACATTTTCTTCATCTACTAGGTAGGATCGATGTACATTTAGGGAATTTTTCGGAAATCGTAAACGTCAATGAGGTACGACTTGGTTGATTTTCCCTTGGGGGGGAATTGTAAAACATTTGAAAGCTAAAAAACTCGAAGCAACTATGGAGAATTCAGGACAACTATCACGCAGTTCTAAGTGGGTGTCAGGCTTAAATGTTTTAATGGAGGTTTATAGGTAGTTGGAATGAATTTTATCAAGTCCAACGTGCAAAGCTTCTCATTGATAAATGATTAAATCAAAGGCAGATGGGCCACATACTTCAATGAAATATTAAATGTATAGACTTGTCAAACGACGTGTGGCCCTATTTGTTAGCATAATAACGAAGACATTTGATATCAATGGCTGAAAAAAAGTTCAAACCTTTAATAGTTTAACTCTTTATTCCTGAACTAACTTTCGAGGGGCTAGCCTCACCATTGCGTGTTTTGAAATTGTGTTCAATTTCATTTATGACTATATTGATAGCAGCTAAAACTTTTATCCATCTCAAGCCTGGGTTAAATACTATCGACTATTCTGCTTTATTTTTGTAATTTTCTATTGGCAAGGGAAGTCATTAGACAGCGTTCCAATAGCCATTTGGTCTGTTCTTACATTATTCTTTGTCATTAGTAAATCGGTAATAACTTATGCGTTTGGTACATACAACTAGTTTCCCTTATAGCCGTCGTTTCCTAATTTCTTCTTAATTGTTTATTAGATGAAATTTATTCTTGTATTGTGTTAATTGAAATGTTAATAATTTTACCTAACGTATGTCTTTGGAGTTTATGCATGCCATATAAACTATTTTGTTTTCATTATGAATGGTATAAAATACGATATAAATTCTTTCCTCCCCAGATGGGGAGTATATTTATTTTTTGCAGATAAACTTCACTGATATAACGATAAAAAATAACGAATCTGTAAAACACATGTATAACTGAAAATTTTTAATGATGGGGGGCGAAGCCCGAGGAGTCCCATGGCGATTCCGATGGCGTCGTTTAATAAAATGGGGTTAAGGGTGCGTAGCCCCTTTGTTGGCGTTAGATAGTTAGTCCTGAGAGAAATATGCTAAACACCTGGATACAACTAGAGGATCGCTTGAACGGTTTTGCTTATTCCATTTAATAAGCGTTCAATAAAGTCAGTTGGCACGCCAGAACACATCAGATTTTTCTAGAGATAATTAAGGGTCAATAATATTTATTAAAACACAGTGCTCTTTTAAAGTGGATACAACAAACTCAAAGGCTTTCATATTGTCATTAGTTATACAAGTAGTATGATTGCTTTAAGTTTGTCGTTCTATTGTTATGCTTTGTATTTTCAGTTGTATACGCTGTTCAGAATGTATATGAGTAATCATTAGTTCATTATTGCACGCCTTAAAGTGTAGATCTCGTGATTATGTAGTGTGAGTCAGTCGACAATTTCATTAGCAGATTTCCCTTACTGGAAATCAGCTATTGAGGTCGTACTCATGACGCGATTTTCGAAAAATTTCTTCAAATGTCCATCGATCCTACCCTGGAGATGACGAAAATGAGGTTCGTTAAAATTGTATATATATTATATATCTGTCTGTCTCTAGCGGTCACAATTTTTGTTTGATCGTTACCAAACTCGATATTTAAACGTTTTATGCAAAAAGACAGATAAAGTTCGTTAATGGCTGAAATCGGACCAGTGGGAGGGGGGGGGGGATTTAGAGGGGGATTTTATAAATATCTTGGTTACCATACGTCGGATCAAAATATTGTGTAGAACCAATCTTATTGAAAAATAAATTTACTATAAATATTGCTTTATACATTTGTTCTCTATCTTGAATATTAACCGAGATATTTGCATTTTTATTAAATGTGGGCGGATAACGGGCGAGTGAGTTTCCAGCCAAAAGCTAGTTCGGCCGTTTCCGTAACTGTTCGGCTCTCGTATGGAGATTTCTCTGTTGTATAACTTCACGTGGGAAATCTGCTTAGTTTACGCAGCCCCTGCGTGGCGGACTTTTTTCTAACTTGATAAGACTACTTCTTCATTTCTTAATTAATCTTTTTCTACATTCTTTGATTATTTTTTCCCTTGTCATTTACGGTTTTCGCAGAAACGGTCTGTTGATCATATTTAAAAAGATGAAAATCCAAAATTAATAGGGAAGTTAATTATAGTTTACTACAATTGCTCCTACTACTATTAGTACTTTCTTCAGCCCTGCGATTAGTTAGTTTCTTCTTTCAGCTCCGAGAGTAAAAAAACAAAATTACGGGTATGACATAAAAAGTGCATTGAGGTCACCGACTGCAAGAAGCGTGACGAACTGCATTGTAGAAGATCAGTAGTTGGTGAGCCTATTGCAGTCTATACTGCAAGATTATACGGCTCCACTCGAGGCGAATAAATACTTCAAGTAAGTCGCATCTTCAGCAGTCACGTCGTTGGATTTATGTCTACAATTCAATGACTACCTCTGTTCACATCATGGTGGCATTTATGTACGACCTTTAATTAGAATTGTCACAGTTAATGTGAGCAAAAACTGTCTTTCAATGACGTACGGAACACGAAAAGCTATCACGTTCATTTTATTGTCTTACTCTACCTAACATTCGTTAAAATTAAGAAGAAAAAAGCCTAAAAAGGATGGATAACAAAAAAATGTCCATAAGAAGCTGCTCATTAACTTCTCTCTTACTGACATCATGATTTTAAAAATGGCTAATTAAATCTCTATATAGCCTCATTCCATCTGTCACATTCTTTATACAACTGTAAAGAGTAGAATTCGTTATGCATTTGTACATTTTTGTTCTTGAGTTTTTAATAGTAACTTTTAGACTTCCTCATTGGCAACGGAAATGTGGCGATTCTTGGAATTTTACTGTCAATAACTTCCATTTCGCAATTCTGCGTTGGAAAGCCGTCGTTGAAAAATGTTCAGGAAGATGTGTTTTTAACTTTCAAATTAACATTATCATTTCTCAAACCCAACCATCTTCTAAATTTGAACAACTTGCAATGTGACAAAAACAAATATTCAGCTATTTGCACTTTTTAAGCGAAACCCATTGGATTTTTGCCATGAATTCTGCTATGTTTTCGGTATTCATAGTTTTTTTTTGTTTTTTTTATACTAAATTATTAGTAAACAAAATATCGAATAATACATTATCGTTACAAACACACACAAAGTACGTTTTTTGATCGGACTCATGATATTGAATGCATTCACCCTTAATACTAGACTAATTTCTATATCACATAAACAGTTCAAAGTGATCAAATAACACCCATCTGCAATTTGGAACGCATAGATAGTTGTTAGTAAATTTCCTTGAGTCCTATCTCTGAATTTCATTAAAACATTAATACTAAAAACAAAAAAAAAAAGTGGAATTCGGTTTTTCAGTCCTAAATAAAATATAGTAGTAACTTTTGTGTTAAAAAACGATTCTTTATGCTGGACATTAATATAAAACTGAATCTTGTTTTTTGCAGTTAATATTAAAATATAATTATTCCATAGATAGATGTATAAAATATTTACAATGTCTATTACTTTATCTGTTCTATAGTTCTATAAAATATAATTGAATCTATTTTATATAATATCTTTTTTTGTCGATATATGACAATAATATTTGCGGCTCAACAGCTCATAAAGGGCTCTGAAAGTAATATTGTATTTACCTAGTAGGTAGCCTGAAACCATAATTTATGTGGGTAAAAATAAATAGTGAAAGGCTATTTTCTGTCCAGAAATACTGATTTGGACAAAGTGCATGTACAGACCAACCGGTTCGTCATAATGTGTGACAATTATCACCTGTCCTAGGCATTTCAGATCAGAATTCTGAGCTTCTTTATTGTATTAGTTATTCCATTTCATCGCTACACCATGCTGGGGGATACATCTGAGTAAGAATGAAGTAGTTGTTGTACAGAAAACATCGTGATTCTGGCTCTGGTGAATATAGATCCAGTTAGGTTTCAGGTAATGGACAAACAATATCCTTGCAGAAATTGATGGTGTAGCCCATACGTGAGCAACCACCGGCCCGTGGTAAGGTTTGATCCGGTCCGCAAGACATTTTGAAAAATCCACTTAAACACAAATATTTCACTACTTACTCCAAATGAGGAAGATGAGGAGAGATTTGCGCGTTTGGCAGTACTTATAAATGCGAACAGTTCTTTTAAATGATTAAAGTTAAAATATCAAAACATCGTACAAGGCTGACTGACTATAATTTGGAAAATTCTTTATGTCTTTGTATCAGTGGAATTAATCCAAACATCGACGGATTAGTTTCCCAAATTCAAGCTCGTGTCTCGTTGATTTCGGTGTCGCTATTTCACTTTCGTTGTTTGTAATATTTCCAAATTTTACGATATCATTATAATGTACCTATTTTTTTCATTTCATTTTGTTACTTTAATAAATTATGTTATAGTTACATTGTCGTATAATTTCATGTCTGAAATCTATCATTAAAAATTACGACGCTACTTTAAAATACACTACTTATAAAAGCGGTCCGCGAACGTATTTGCACACTAAAGTTTGGCCCGCAACATGTCAAAGGTTGCCCCAACCTTGTGTAGCATGTCTACTAGATGATATTATAGTAAGTGGCTGCACACCCGACGAACACTATGATAGATTAGGAATAGTTCTCGAAAGGTTGAAGTCATGTAGGATACATCTGAGCAAGAATAAGTGCATTGTAGTTGTTGTACTGTAAACATTGTGATTCACAATATCTTACGTGACACCTGAGAAAAACATTCGAGCCCCACATTAATGCTCGAGCCAGCTAAATCAAATTTACTGTACAGCAGACAGGACCCTATACAGCATAAAATAGCCCAGAAGAAGAGCGCTTAAACTTCCATACTTCAAATATTTAGAAAATCGCTTAAAGTTTAACCAAGTTTGAAACGAGGTCTATCGTAATGTGCTATTAGGCAAGGAAAACAGGCAACAGCTGCTGTCAAAGGAAAGAAGTCTCCCCATTAAGAATGTAGCCGTTAGAGAGATGCATCTATGGAGAATCAGATGCAATACTGCACTAATGGGCATTGTGCAACTATTGATTCCAACCTTAATTCAAGTCATTTTCATGATCGTCCACAATTACTAGCGGAACTTGGCTATAAGCTATAAAACAGACAACTCTCCACTTAATTAATTTTTTACTATGGAAACAAATTCAGCTGATAGACTCGAGCCCAAGTAACAACGGTCCTACAGAAGATGAGATCCTAGCCTTCAAAGAGGTTTTAGCCAATCAAATTTATGTCAAAAGAAATCATTTTTTTACACAATTGAAGCCTACTTATTTTTATTAACTTATTATCAATGAACTCCAATTCTTCATCAACCATCAGATGCGAATTACATTGATACAGGATAATCATTAGCTTTAGATAATGCAATGAAGTTATCACATTAACTATGCTTGTTTGAGTCCAAAAGGTTGGGCAACCAATTTCAACATGAAAGTTTGAAGTGAAAACAGGAAGTAAAAACTTTACAGTTGCCGATATAAAACATTCCGAATGCGTGATTCTAATTGCTGTTTATAACTCACGATTTCTCAATATAATTGTACAATGCTAAGTGTGGGTAACAGATACTATAGTTGTTTTTTTGTATTTGGATAGTACTTAAATGGTAGCAATGTTCTATTAAAAATGTACCTTATATTCTGGGAATTTTCTGTCTTAATTTGTTCGAAAAAGTGTTTATTAAATCAAAAGCAATTAACTTGAAGCAAGTCTTCCTTACAGTATTGTTAGACTAATAGTGTGTATCAGTGCAATGTTTCTATAGACTTAACGGGTAAACATAGATGATGCTGAGAAGACAGTTTGATTACATTTGTGTTTTTTTCAAGGAAATATAAAAATATAATAGGTAATTACACTAAATTTAAAGTTATAGCAACTAAATATTATAAATATGGATTGGGGCTAAAATCATGTATAGGAGAATCTCTTCAAATATAAAAAATATAAAGTTGCAGCATTTCAACATACGGAGACGGTTTTATAAGAATATACTTAAATACTAACATCAGTTTAATTTTAAATAGTGACTCAGGTTAGCCGTGTGAGTTGGCTTTTAGCTCGCAAGGTAAACATTGAGTATCAAGTTCGATTTCCGCCTTGAAAATAGGAATTTTTTTAGTGACGGACTCTATAATAAAATCCTTAGTTCCACCGTGGCTAGAAAAGGTTGGAATCCTCTAGATAACACGTCCCAATTAGCAATAGAAGTAAAAAGTGGAAGTTAACAATAATTTTAAATAAATTTAAACCAATAAAAAAAATAAGATAAAAATTAAAGAATGTTATTTCATATTTAAAAATTAAAATTCATCTAATAAAAAAATTAAATAGACATGAAATACTTTCAGTTTAGGTATACATGCAATAGGTTTATTCATCCTGAACTACTTTTCTTAAGTCAATTTGAATTATTATATTACTTGATGAAAGTTCAATTTGAAACTATGATATGATTAATTAATCAACTGACTCTTGAAATGATCAAAGAACAAAAGCAAAGCATGGGGTAGAATAAGGGTCTTCAAAAACAGAAGAATATTAATATTTTTTAAAAAAGTAGTGCCTCGTAGGCCATAAATAACTGTTTTCTCGTTACCAAAGTCGATATTTAAGCACTTCATATTAAACTAAAGATCAAGTTTGATAAAGGCTGAAATCGAAGCAGGGGAGGCGGTGTATTAGAGAAGTACTAGGGGAGGAAAATCGAAAATTCGAAATATATTTGTTGTTATTGGTTAGATTAAAATCTTTTATAGAATGAATCTTGTGCCAAATCCAATTTTCTATAATTATTGTCCATTGCGTTTTTGTTTTTGTTTTTTTCAGAATTCTGAATATTAATCGCGATATTTGTGATTTATAAGTATTCAGGTATTCAGTCTTCTATAAACACCAACTTAAAACTTATAAGGATCAATAAGAAGGCCAAGTCCTCTACTGTTTTTTAATATAATGCAGAGTGCACTTTCGGAGTCAACGCTCCATCCTGACAAACACAAACCTCGAGGTTGACTCCGAAAGTGCACTCTGCATTATATTAAAAAACAGTAGAGAACTTGGCCTTCTTATTGATCCTGATCAATTGGTTCCTCTACCATCCGGCATATTCCAGAGATTAAAACTTTTAAGTATTCAGTCTTTCTATAAACAGATCCGATTTTCTTTTTGAGTAACTTAGTCACTAAATATTACATAAACCGCTTGAATTTCAATTCTTTTACATTGTGAGAAATAGATAGTAAATAGCGAGTTGAGATTATCAGCTGCTGGAAAATGTGCTTAGTTTACGCAGCCCCTGCGTGATGGACTTTATCATCTGAGGGCGTCAAAAGTAAAAGTTCTTTTGGTCCATGGCATGGTTTTACCTCTCGCCCCATGGGAATAGCGAACTCTCCTCGTAAGGGGAAATTCGATACATATAAACAAATAGAAATCATTTTACATTTTATTTAATTATTACATTAATACCTTTGTATTTAAAAATGCAAGCAACATCTGTGATGTGAATTTCATAACCGTTTGCGGTTTACACAATCGGCCATGTTAGACGAGAGTGACACGAGCTGAAAGGGATTCTCTTTAACCTCTTCATTAATAACGATCCGATTCTAAATGAATGAAATCTTTTATCCGACTCACTTTCTACTAATGAATCACTTATCCGGAAGTGAATTAACGGCACCGCCTTTTCTTCTATTTCCATCTGATCCGAGTGCAGCAACGTGACCATCCCGTCGACGTAGGAAGTCGAACTAGATCTTTTCATGCCAAAGGTTTTTATTTTTCCTCAACACGATCTAGTTATTGTTTGGTATTCCATTCAAGAGTCAAACACTCCACATCCTATGATGATGATGATGAAGACGTATCACGTCATATCCTGACTATTAGGGGTAAACTGATGGTAATGTGATTCTAGGCACTGACGTTTTGCTTTCTGGCGTACAAAGCATGTTTTGTTGCGGAAAGGAAATTTGGGAAACAGGACTTAATAACTGGAAGTAGTCCCGTCAAATTCTTTATTAAAGTAAAACACCTTTCTACACTAACTAAAAGATGCGTGAATTCGAAAAACATTCGCCTATATGAACTCGTTTTAGAATTTGATTTACTACAATAATCCGTCATAAAAAGTACTGTATTCCATTGGAAATTCCAAAGTTATAGTCGCTGGAGAAATACTGAAGAAGGTTACGATCTTGAACATGGGCTGAAAAGATTCTTCAGGGGTCACAATTACGGAACGCCAAGTCTCAGCCTTTTATTAAAACAATTGGCGATTTTAATGGGGTTGGCACGGTAACTTGGGAAACGTTCCAAAGTTTGTGGGAATTTCCCATTTAAAATTGAATCCATCCAGTCCTTCAAGTTACGACGTTTTTGAAGCCATGCACCTTCTTTGAATGTAGTTATCTCAGTAGTAGAGTTTTTAATAGTTTTTTTTAATAACCTGGTATCAGTCTGAACTTGAAGTTCCATTACAATCATCTTTGGGCTCTCCAGTGTGGAATAAATTCTGCTTAATTATATAGCTTCGTAAGCATAATTTTCTGGATCTTTAGGCTTCTTTCATTGACTGCAAGATGTCAGTTGTCTAAGTATTTTTGATTCTTATTTCTCAGAATTTATCACTTCATCTACCTCTCAGTGTTAACCGAACGAGTCAAACTTATGATAGTATATTCTTCTCATTGAGTTTATATCTTTCATTTTTTAAATATATATAAATATTAAATATAATGCCAAAACAGTTGTAATTAGTATTACATGGATAGACAATTATTGGTATATTTATAGTGGATAACTCACTAATGGTTTTCTCTGATAATCATTAATTTTCCAACCATTGACCTACTAGAAAAATAAATTCATCTAATTTCCTATTGCTGCCCTCAAAAATCAGGATGAAGACAGGATCTTTCATCGACCTATAATGAGAAACATTCAAAACAGAAGTTATACGTTTAAAACGTTTCCAACGGACTTGGCATTCTCTTTTTCTCTCGTTTTTGAAAATGGTAACAAGGGTCTTCTCTCATAATTCGACAGAGATGCTCATTGATTACAATTGTTAATTAATTGTAATTGTTATTATTACAGAGTTAGCAGATTGTTCCACCGGAAAAAAGTTCTAACTCTGTTTTATATCCGTAATATCAATCTCATAGCTGAGTTCATACTTAAAAGGGAAGAGGAAACACGAAAGTCAACCATGATGCAGACAAAAAGTCAAGGTGTCAGCAATCTACCAGGGCTATTGAAATTAATGTATGTTTATGGTGCCCAAATTAATCACTACTGTAAGCTATAAACTAAGGATGAACTAAGGCTTTTGTGTTTTTTTCTTGAAGTCTGACATAAATATAATCCATAAAGCATTTATTTCAATATTACTTTCCAGTTGAAGCTGTGGAAAGAACTATGAATTGCATTCGGTAAGTGGTGTGAATGCAAGATTTACAACAGTTCCTTTAAAGGAAATCTAACTGAAGAGAAACTAGCTCATAATTTCAGTAGCATCCAACTCAACTATAAAAATTCATATTTCAATAAAATACAGATTTCATGTCCTATTTCTAATAGCAACCATTTTTATTTCAATCTCAGTTTTATACTTCTATATCAACCAATATTTCAATATTAATGGTTTACATTAATTAATTATGAGTAAATCTAATTTTAAAAAAACATTTCTCATATATCTCATGTGTTCAAATTTTTGACGCCAACTACCCATTTTGTAACAGACTTTAACACGCAAACTTTATATAATTATTAATTAACTTTATAAAAATTGTATTATTTTTGGAGCAAGGACAAAGGAGATTTATAAAGTGTAGAGTGAAAGAGAAGAAATACTGGCTTCTACTTGACTAAATTCTATACTTTAGTCTGAAAACAAAATATGTTCTACTAAAATGAATATTTCTTCCTAGGGAAGCTGGAAGGTAAAGGAACGAATCAATTTGGATGTACTCTGCAGGCCTCTTTCCCTCTACAATACGTTTTATTTTGACGGAGTCCACATTTTTAGCCTGTTTATTTTAAAAATGAAATCCTAGATACACTTGTTTCTTTTAGTTGTTCATGTTTTAAGTTAATACGTTATTTGTTTTTAGTTGTTTTAGCAGTTTTTAAATTTGTTAAAGTTGTTTAATTATTTTTAAAAATGTTGATTAGCTAAGTATGCTTTTAAGTATTGACTTTCTCCGTTTTTTATGCGATGTTCTGTGACCTGTGATTTTAAATATGCTTTCTCTCATTTTCGTTTTTAGGTTAACATTGATAATTTAAATAGTTTTGGTTACATGATTTCAATAGGTTTTGTTTATATCAATAGGCACTGGAGATGGAGCTGTTGCTCTAAAAGTGTACTCTGTCAAAATAAACTTATTGTAGAAGAAAACAGGCCAACTGTGTACATCCAGACTAAAATGAATATGTACGTTTAACTAATGTCTTCGAGTTTTGAAGAAATTTAACAATCTATTTCGGTATCTAAAGAAAGAAATGGCCATTCTCCCACTACATGATTTATTATGAAAATTTACAGCTATCAAAACCATTGTAAAGAAAGAAGATATATAGACTTCCACTTGATGTAACCAGTGGCAAATTTCTCAGCACGAAATTTGTTACTATTTTTTTAGCAGATTTTCCTTAATGGAAATCAGCTATTGAGGTCGTACTCATGACGCAATATTCGAAATGTGTGTGTGTGTGTGTGTGTGTGTGTGTGTGTGTGTGTGTGTGTGTGTGTGTACCAAACTCGATATTTAAATGTTTTTTTTTTGTAAAAATCAAGTTCCTTAATGGCAGAAATCGGACCAGTGAGGGGAGGATCAGAGGAGGGAATGTCGATAATTCGAAATTTTTCCATTATTATACTCCACATCGAAGAATTGTATAGAACCAATATTATTGCAAATGTAATATCCTATAAATGTTGTTATGTACGCGTTTTCTCTATCTTCAATATTAACCGAGATATAAATATTTTTTAGATTTCAGACTTCCCCCCCGTCCAGTCATCTCACATTAAAAAATAAGATATAATAATATGGAGAAGTCTTAAGAAAAGTCTTAAACACATAATGTTATTGCTATGGAACGGACCTTTAATGTGTGAGATACAAGCCAATAGTAAGAATGATGAAGTGATCAATTAATATTTTATTGACGCCCCACTTCTCACCTACTCGTCGGATTTGTTTTTGGAAATAGAGAATATATGCTGAGATGAGATCAGTAGTGTATCACTCCAACAGGTGGGAAATCTGCTTAATTTTCGTATCCCCAGCGTAACGGAAAATGATAATGTATTTCTAACATAAATGAAATTTTAAAGTTACACCTCCATCTTGGAGCCAACCAAATCCTTCATTCTTGAGCTCAAAAGATATTGTCAATTCATTGAAAAAATGATAAATCTATAGAAGAACCAAGAATTTCATCGGTTTTGACAGAGAAATGTCAAGAAGTAAGTATACTGCGGTGAATTCTGTATCACCATCTGAATTAAGTCAAGAATTTAGTGATACGGAACGTCTAAGGATTTGTCTATTCAAAAATATCACAGCCTAGACACAAACTTGGTCATTTTTAACAAAAAATATTTTTTTCTCAGATCGATAAGTATACGATATCTTGTTAGAGAATTAGTTGACTGAAGCCTCACGTAATGCTAAGAATTATGGTGACTCCAGTGACCCGTCATCGAATTATGGGTTGACTGTGCTGAATTGCTGGCTAGGCAAATTGCTATGTCTGGCTGAGGTCTAGTTTTACTTAAATCTATTTTGACTACAAAAGGCCTATAGTTAGGCTTGCCTTTCACGAACGATCAGATACCATAAATCCTTGGCAAAAAGAAAAAAACTGAAAAAAATGTCGTCACCATCAGTAAGTTATATAGTACGAATTGCAATCTTGATCAGTATCCTTAAGCTTGGCAGAAACAATGCAATTATTTTGCATCATTTCTATCCAAATTATTAAATTCTGCAGAAATACATTAGATAAAGAATGCAGATACAATATTTTCCTATTAAGGATTTCTTTTTCTCATTTAAACTTTCTTACTTATTCTTGTCAAATTCTTTCTTGATAAAATTTATAAAAAAACAAGTAACTTGTAATTATATTTATGTTAAATTTAGCAGATTTCCTTGAATGGATAATATGCATAGACCTAAAAATATATATTTGTCCGTAAACCCTCCAGCGGCCTCAATTTTCGTTTGATAACAAGCACAATAATATAAAGAATTAAGAGGAAATGGCAAAACTTCAATAGATCTTCTTCCCATGGAATGGCATCCTATAAAGTAAGAATATTACTAAACACATCTTCAGTACAACCGGTGTTAGAAAATTGTTGTCCGAAATTCTAAAATGCTACAAGGAGACGGTAAATAAATTGTAGTGGGATTATGTAATAGTCCTCTAAATGTTTTACTAGGTATTGAGGGAAGTCAAAACCCGAAGAAAATGAAGATCAGGGACTCTCCCTTTTGAATATCAATCTGTATTGATTACAGCACAGATAATGAAATTATATTTATGAAATATATTTGGTTCCTGTGAATTGCCAACATGGCCTACAATAGCTAAAGTACCCGGCTTCGCTCAGGAATCATTAAGTCTGAATGTTGATGGAATTTTTTATTTGGCAAGGCTACAATGTGTACAACGACACTTCCCATCTGGGATAATGTTTTTCCCTTAAGGGTCAGGTAGGGGGACTTATAGAATAGAAATTTTAGTTTTGAAGAATAAATGAAAATTAGTCCCTAATCAATCTCTCTCCACTGTTTGACACACCATGAATAACTCAGATCATAATCATGGATAGCATTTATTATAATTAAATTCATCTATAGTGTGCATATTTTCTGTAAAAAAACAATCCGAGCTTAACATTATATGGGTAATAGTAAATGTGAGTAGAAAAAAATTACAAACATTTCACAAGAAATTAATTAATGCAATTAACTGCCTTAGCCTACCGACAACTTCCGCTCCCGCTTGAGTGTTATCAACACTGCTTTACTTAAATACCTATAGTTCTTATTGGAAAGAATTATTAAGCATTTCAATATTTCAACGCAAATTATTTGCTTCATAGATTGTTACCGAAAAAATGTATAAAACAAAAGTTACTCTAAATAACAAAGTAAACCACTTTTGTTATGTGCATGTTTACCTTAAAACAAATAAAAAAATGAAATATTATGCATTTTTATTTCAGGCCTCCCTTATAACCCTCACTCCCGTTCGAACCTAAAAATTGTAATTAAGCTTATAAGCATGGAAGAATCAATGCTAATTCACATACAGAATTTTGTTAAGTTCGCTTCAATCGTTGGTGCCCAATAAAGTTGTTGGCTCCCGCTTTAGTTTATAGTGTATATCGCGTTTATACTTTGGTATATCACAAAAGTTAATATAACCAAAGATACTGTAAATAACAAAATATACAACTTTTCTCATGTGCAAGTTTGCCGAAAAACGAAATATCGCTATTTTTAATTTCAGTCATCCCTTATTACCGCCACTCCTGCTCGTCCCTAGAAATGTTGGCACAGCTTATTATCATGGAGGAGTTAGTGCTAATTCCATACCAAGTATTTTTTTAATTTGGTTGAGTCTCTGGTGCCAAATAAAATTGTTGACTCCCGCTATAGTTTTTAGCGTCTAACTCATTTATACTTCGATATACGACAAAAAGGAATTAAACAAAAGTTACTCTAAATAACAAAGTGAACAACGTTTGTTATTTGCATGTTTGCCGGAAAAGCCATAGGAAACGAAATATCGCTATTTTTAATTTCAGGCCTCCCTTATAACCCCCACTTCTGTCCGTCTCAGAGATTATTAATATAGCCTAAAGTCTAAATTGGGTTAGTAGTAATATACATACCAAATTTCACAAAATTCGGTTCAGCCGTTTATGCGTGAAAAGGTAACAAACAAATAAACAAACAGACAACCAAAGAAACAAAATGCATGGTGTCTATGACATGTGAAACGAAAGTTTATCGTGAAATTTCGCGAAAAAAATCACCACCTGTTAATCTATTTGGCCTTCCTGATTTATTTAAAAAAAATAAAACTAAATATGCTTCACCAGTTAAATTATATAATTCGGTTCTTCTCCATTTTGTTTCGATGTAGGTTCCTCCAGAGATGGATGAAAGCATTTTCCTATAAAATATTACGAGGTTTTGCTTATTGTCCACGTCTCAGAACTATAAACTAAACCGGTCAAATGAGGGGATCTTCCACGCCAGGATGTCACCTCGTATCTTAGCCTATAAAAACATGTAATCAATGTGTTTGCCTTTGAATGGTTTAGCTACTTCATTTTTGCCTGATTGTTGTGTGAATTCGACGAGGGGTAATATATAAATATATACATTGTTCGTTAAAACACGTTTATGGATTATTGTTGATGGAAACATATTATTCAACTTAATTTATTAACGAACTAATGCCTCAAAATTATGTTACCATACATTTTTCTGTAACTCAAATATTAATCCTGTTATTTGTGTTTTTACGTTTTCAGAATATAGACTCCTTACACCTCACTATTCAACACACATTATCTCTCTCTGCTTACAGTCAACACTTAACATCACTTCTAGTATAAATTACTAGTATTTTTTTATATGGGATACTCACTAAAGAAGACATGAAGAATAAATGTGGCACGATTTTATCTGTCGAGTATGAACTTATTTTACGAAGTCCCTGCGTTTCGGACTTTTAATTATTTACATTAGAGATTAATTTTATACATGGCACACAATTGATATTAAAAGTTTAGCAGGTGAATGTATACCGGAGTAATAGCTTCCAACCATCAACTGGAAGTCGTCAGATTGCTTTGAAGTTGGTTGGAGATTTTTAAACTTACGTTCACAAGCTCTATTTTCCTATAGTCTTGGTCTTTTGAACTGAAACAATCTTAATCTAATGTAATAGCTACCATCACCAGTTCCTTCCGAATGTCCCAGTGTTGTCCTCAGGGTTTGACTTGAAGATTTTGGTGGAGAGAGAGAGAGAGAGAGAGAGAGAGAGAGAGAGAGAGAGAGAGAGAGAGAGAGAGACATGGGAAGCTAGATGGGGCAAAGATAGTTGCATAAGAGATGAGCGAGGTTATGACTTGGAGAGTATGGAGACTCCGTGACTGTATTTATCTGCCGGGCCAATCTCTCCCATCTACGGCAAACTGGAGTTGTACACTGTCGCTCTGTCTCTTTCATGTCCTCTTCGTGTTCGCTTTATCTACTGACATATGGCAGTGGAGGAAATTAGCGACAGATATCCCACCGACTCCGATTGGACAACAGAAAGTTACTAATCTAACCCGATATAACTAATCAACTAAATAAAACACTCAAAAAACTAAATCAATGTTACCCACAGTGGTATATATGGACCCCCAGGGGTCGTTGACGAATTATCATCATCTCCTGGGTAAGATCGGTGGACATTTGACGAAATGTTTCGAAAATCGAGTCCTGAGTACAACCTGTGTATAATAGCTGATTTCCCTTAAGGTAAATGTACAAAAACTCTCTGTGTTCTACAGGAAGGAATGACTACACATGTTGGGCGATCTTTCTTGAGGAGGTCTTTCTCAGTTTGTAAAATCGCTTTATATCTCAAATGAAAATTCATTGCCTCCATATCAACCATTGATTTTCTTTTTTATTTAAATACTATAAATATTTAATTAGATATTGGAATAAAATGAGACAAAAGCAAACACTTTAAGCATTGTCCATCTAGACATATTGCGCTTGTTTAATGTTATAATAACAGAGTATCAGAGTTATATTCCTAAAATCAAAGTTACATAACTCCCATTGGAAGAATTGACAAGGAATTAGCTAGCCCTACAACCCAATATAAATCTTGAGGAATTAATCCTTATTTTCTATTCTTTTTTTTCAACTCAAAAAGCTATTTCCTCTTACTGGAATTATAGTACAAAATATTCATGAAATCAAAAACTAACCAGATAAATCATTAAAAATGAAATGGCACTGCATTATTCTGACCTGTGCAGTTGTCTGACCTACGAAATTTGTATTTCTTCCTTGGAACTTGGAACTACAGATGGCATGACCCTTAGAAGAGTTCTATCTCTTCCAGATTACCTAGGCTATTCCGTGAGTTGGTACATGACAAATTATGTGCTTCTGGGCACATAGGATGTAAAAAAAAAAAATTATAAAAAGGGAATCTTAGAACGGTTGATATTTCCGTTCTACAATTTTTGTCGCATACAAATTTTTCTGTCACTCTGATATTCAGAATATTTCTTAGTTCCCAGCCTTCACTAAAGCCCCATTTCTACTGATCTTGCATTAGTATCAAGGGAATATATCAGGAATCGTAATATTTTAAGCTTATATCTATAGCTTTTATCGGACAACGAGTAGTGGGTATTTAGAGATGCGATATTTTATTATTTATGTATTTATTTAGAAGTATTCTAAAGCTCTGGATTACCTAGACATTACATTCAACTTACTCTCAACGCAGACTGTAACACAACTTTTGAAAGAACGATCTACTGATTTATAGAACAGAGGTGAGACGAACACAACAAAAGGTACACATATATATGACTCCATCAAAACTGTATACGAAAGGAAAATACAAATGAAATGCACAAATGGACTGTCTACTCATGGAATAATAACTGGAAGTGGGCCAATTAACCCTCCGTCGGGCGCACCTCTGGACGAAACAAAATCGGGCGCACACGGCCTGAGAGGCCGCCCACATATTTTAGCCCTCCACTCCCCATCTAATTAATTTTAATTTAAAAAGCTGGTAGGACAGAATTTGCTAGGGTCTAAGGAAAGCAAATATGCTATTTAGTACGTAAAATAATGACTTTATTAAAATAGAATGAAGCTTAAACTAAAACAAGTAAAATTGATAAGGCGCATTCGGCCTGAGAGGCCAGAGTTAGACTAGCACTTATTTTTCAAGTTATCGACGAACTTCTTTACAGAATAGCATTAATCTTAGTAAAAGAAACGATTGCAATAGATATATCATGAAAAAAACTCATCTTTGATATTATGGAGCAATTGGGCGCAGTCGGCCTCACAAGCCATCTAGGGACCAGTCGGGCTGGATGAAGGATGGCAATAGACTATAGTACTAAGCATGAACACAAATCAGGAAACTACTGGGAATGGCACCTCACAGAGGAGACTGGATGATTTGATTTGATTTATTTATTTATGGACATCACATCAAAGGTGATTTGCCCTTTCAAAAATTGCACAATAACAAAAGTAACAAATTGTTAAATAACAAAAGTAAAATAGATAACAAGAAGTAACAATAAGAAATACCAGAAAAAAACAATGACAAATAACAAACGTGAAATAGATAAACATTTTATATGTAAACATGAAAAAATATATATATAAAAAGATTATTTAATTATTTATTTATTAACGTCCACTTTTTGCAACTTAGGCTAATCGGGACGGGTTATCTACAGGTTACCACCCTTTTCTAACCAGGGTGGGATTTTAGGACGTTATTTAATGAATTTCGTCACTAAATAAATTAGTGATGAGTATAGTTGGTGGATGGTCAGTAGGAAATTAATGGCTGAAAATGATACTTTTTTCTAATATTTGACGTAATTTTTTCGTTCAGGGTAAATATATACATGTGTACAAAAGCATCTAAAACATGTGGCATGTGTGTAGTTCTAATATTTATTTAGTTTATTTAGTTTACTTAGGTGTGTCGCAATTTAAGCGATTCACACATTTTCTTGTAATGATTCTAAAATAGTAGAGGTAAAGCCACCTTATAAAAACCAATAAAAAAGGTTAAAAAATCTACAGAGGTAGGTAAAAATACGGTAATTTATTTTTTCTCCAGTGGATATTATTGCAGTCTATTTATTATTATTATATGATTTAGACAGGATGAGGCGGGACATCAAAAAGTATGTTTGCCTGGCCTCTCAGAGCCGCTGCGCCCGACGGAGGGTTAAGACCAATTATTATCGCTTTGGTTTGACTGACAATAATACTTGTGACTGTGATAAACTTTTAACAACACTATACACACCTGTAGAGTTTAAGAAGACAGCGGATGACATTACTAAAAAGCATAGTTCTTCAAAACGGAGCTTGGCCACTTACTAAATCGCTGTTAACGTTTTAACACAACTATGGCTTTGTGACTTTCTTCAAATCTTTAGAGTTGAGCTCAACTGATGTCTAAACCGCTTTAAACTTCCAGTGAATGTCTAATTTATTTTTCTACTTCATCGTTCTTTATTCATATTTTATTATTATCATTTCTAGTTACATAATTGTTAATTTCATTTATTCTTTTAATACCATTATTTTTTCAATATAAAAATTGCAACTTGTTTTGTTACTGTTTAAAAAATGTGAAGAAAATAATAATTATATGCCATGTACTATCATTTATGATGGGGTAAGGAAAATAAATTCCGCAGGGCTACAGTACTATAAAAATATTAAGTTAAAAAAAAATTTCTGGGTCATTCATTAAATGAAGTATTAATAAGACTTTTCTTTTTTACTTCGGTTACAATACAACATTCAGATTGAGTTAATACCAATCATAACTCAAATATGAACTCTATCATTAATGACTACTTGGATTGGAATAATGGATGGTTTTAACAGCTGTACACGTCTCCCGCACGATCGTGTCGGCATTAGGATATTCAATAGCCGCTACAGCGCCGTATTCCATGGAACTCTATGACTGTGTTTACTAATTTTATGGATATAGGAAATAATGATAATCCTTCAGTCTGTTAAACACAGGGTGAAAGGGGACGTCACAACTCTTGAATAATAGCAGGGACTTACAACATCTCGACAAACAAATACCTCAGTCATGAGTGGCCCATCAACGGCTAATCTTTGATCTGAGAGATTAATATTTCATAATCGTACGTATCTTCTTTCATATTTCTGCGAAAACCCCGCAAAAACAAGTAATAGTAAACTAATTGGCGCAATTTGTAAACGAAAGCAATAAAGATGAATTGCAGTCGAAGAGGTCCATCTCATTTGACATCTCAAATGCTCAACTCGTTTACATAAACAAGCCTAAATGAAAGACAGTGATTTCTGGGGGAATGCGTAAAGGGGAAAGTTTGAAGGATAACTAACGTCTTCGTGCTACAGACCTTAAAGGACCTAGGCCTCTTCTACACTCTTCACTGAGTCATCCAACCACCTCTGCCCTGAACAAACTTCTTAACCTATCAGGTGTACGATAAAGCATTTTCTTGCCTGTTCATATCAAACCAACCTCTTGACCAGGGATGAGCAACACGCGGCCAGACCAACATATTTATGCAGCCCGCCAAGCATTTCTAAAATTGAATTTATATTATCGACTTCCTCCCATCAATATATTGCTATAAATTTAATTATAATTTAATGGTATTACTTACTAAACCGAAACAATTTTTTGTGACGAGAAACTCACTTGTCGGCGACTTGTTCAAACATTCAATACGAATGCACCGCGTCTGTGCCTGTTTGTGTTCACTAGCAATTCTTGAGTTTCTTGTAAGGCGTGAGTGCAATATTAATGCCACAAAGGTAATATTAGAGTATTTTTTATTCAAAATTATCTTTTCCCGAACGGGATAGTTTCCGAAGACTTTCACATGGAAGTAAGTGACATGCAGAATAATACCGATTTAAAAAATTAATTTTTCTCAGTAAACATCTGACAGATATCTGAGCTCTGCTAATTTCCACTTTTGATGATAAATGTCCCTTTTTGGAAGTAATTAATGTTTAAGAACAATTATTTTCGACCATGAAATTAATCAAAAATGACCACCTATCATTACTGATTGATCTACTTCATCAATTCCGGCTGATAATGATCAGCTTGTATCGAAAAACAGTGCCAAATGCCTGATTAAAAATTTCAAGTAAATTCGTTTTTCTGTCCTTTTATTATTTGCTTTTATTTTGCTTTGAAATTTGTATATGAAGTCTTAACTTTTTTTTTTAATTTTATATTTTTTCTATTCTAATGTTTATTATAAATACGGATTTTTTATTTTGTTATTTCTGGTGAAGAATTTATCTATTATCCTGGCGTGAGAGGTTAGCTGACCTGTTTGTTTGCAATTCAGGCGCTTTCCGTTGGGAGGGTATTAAACTTGACTGAATGATTTCTCATTGCCGTTTGTATTTATTCACTTCACGGTGGTGTTAAGTGATACCAGTATGCAGAGTTATCTATTGCAAAACTTGGGGAATCTGCTTAGTTTAGTCGCTTAAACAAAATCCGAAAATATAATGTGCATTATGGACATTACCAATTTTCTGGAAATAATTGACTCAATATTGGACAAAAAGAACAGATAGAGCTGCCTTGAGCTCCCGATTCCGAATAACCTGACCCGAAGAATGCATGCAGCTGTAAAAGAGTGGAGTGGAAGTTGGAAATTAGTGAGGAGTCGAGACGTCGTTCTTGAAGGAGTCAGTCGGTTGGGAATAGTATCTCGTTGGATTAGCAAGTCAATGTGTAGCTCATGAATCGTAATGGTTCACGATTACATGGAAGGATAGCAGCACTAGTCTCTCTCTCTCTCTTTGGAATCTCTTCTCTAACCTCTTATCACTCTCTATGTTAATTGGCACGAACTAACATATTATCTCGTTTCATGCATTTTTAGCATTGCAATCTATTACTCCTCTTCCATTGTTTGTTCTGATTAAGTAACTTCAATTCATGTAACGTTTTGCTCTTTCTTTTGAGCATACTATTCTACTACTAAACGTCCGCCACGCAGAGGCTGCAGAGGCAGGTTAACCACATTAAGTTTAACAAAAAAAAATCTACATACGGGTACACAACAACACCGTAAATAGAAAATGAATAAATACAAACGATAATAAGAAACCTCCCGACGGACGGGAAGCATCTGAAATGTAAACAAAACAGTTCTGCCAACTTCTAACCTCAAAGAAAAACAATTACTGAAATATATCTGGATATAACATATTAATTTTATTGAAAGACATTTACTATAGCTAGTACTGTAATTTATAATGAATCAGAATAATTTTTTTACTCAATTAATCAAATTTAAATAGTCAAAAAATTTAAGACGGGCGGGGAGTCATCAGAATATATATGCATGTATCTTGTATAATAATACTTGGTGAATAAGCTTCGAATGATGTTGTTTATTAAACAGCGCAGTATTGTTTACAGTAAGTAGAAGTGGGGGTTTCATGAAGGCAGAAAACTGGAAAATAAAACTTTCTAGGTTAAATATTCAAGATAGGGAATAAATGTATATTACAATATTTATAGTACATATAATTTTCTATAAGATGGGTTTATACTCTTTTTCGATCAGACATATAGCCACGGAGAAATTTTGAATTTTTAAAATTATCCCCCTCTAAACCCTCCTCCTTCGCCTAGTTTGATTCAGCCGTTAACGGGCTTGATATTTCTTTTTACTTAAAAATATTAAATATCGAGTTTGGTAACGATCAAAAAATTAATTGCGACCGCTAGAGCGTTAACAGACATATATATACACACATAATATATATATATAATATATATATATACACACATATATATATATATATATAGATATATAAATATATATATTTGTGTGTGTGTGTGTGTGTGCGTGCGTGTGTATTTATGTGTGTATATATATATATATATATATATATATTATATATATATATATATATATATATATATATCGATGGACATTTGAAGACAAATTTCGAAAATCCCGTCATGAGTACGACCTCAATAGCTGATTTCCTTTAAGGGATGAATTTCGATGAATTTCATTTCTTTTAATGCTTATTGATATTTTTATACGATGAGGAAGCCCATAAGCCTCACTCACACGAACACTTTCATTAATAATTTAAACCATAATAATTTATCTTATTGTTCTTTCAGCCGCCAAGAAGGCTTTCGGGGTGCTCAGGTATGTTATTCAGGGGGGGGGGGCTCGTTAAGAAAGTTTTACTTTTTACACTTATATTTTCAACATTTTGCTGGAAACCTTTCACTACAATTCTTGCTTTATACACATCACTACACTTCTTTCTGAACACCCACTTAACATCTAATACTTTCTTTTTCTAGAAGTCGATCAACTATCAACCATGTTTCGTTTTCAGCAAGGCTGCTCATTTCCTTGTCCATCGCCTTCCACATTTCAGCATCTTCAGAGTTCATCGCCTCCTCAAAGGTACTTGGTGCCAAAGCATTGCAAAAATTAGCAGATATGCAATAATATCCAAACTCTTCATCAAAGCGGTTTAATGATTGTCTTTTTCATGTCTTCTTCATTTTCACAGTTTAACTCATGTTGTAATTCGTTTTCATTCGGCACATTCTTGTTTTTTTCTGGCTCTCTGGCATTGTCATTATTTTGTTCATACTTGTTTTCTTCATCTTTCATACCAACAATTTTTAACATCTTCTCCAATAATATCAACATGCCTAGCGATGATCACTCGATTGTTTATCAAAACTCTGTATCCAACTTCTGTATATCCAAGTAATATTCCTAATTCAGCTTTCTTTTCCCATTTAGACTTTCTATTTTCTTCAGGAATTCGGACAAAGACTTTACTTCCGTACATTCTTAAGTTGTTCGCTGAAGGCTTCCTTTTGAAGAATATTTATACAGGTTTTTATTTATTTATACAGGAGCACCCGCATCTTGGCGATTTGGCTCAAAGTTTCACTATGTAAATTGAAAACAAAATTATAGAAAGATAAAAAAAACTATAACTACAAATAAAAATTAAATACAACAAATAATCAATTATGTTAAATATTAATAAAATACTCCAAAAGACATATTTTTGCATTCATCCATACCTGACAGCATTTCATTAAGGTCATACATGCTTATTGCTTCACTTTTGGGAGGGAAAAATTAATAATTTGCAATGGCAGGCTCTTCTTTTCTCCTTATTTGTCTATTTTTGATAGCTTTATAGATTTTATGTGGTTGTGTATAATAGGAATATTAATTAATAAATACAAATGTAAGCAAATGCAATAATATGAACGTTTGTTACACATGTATTTCTTTTACTGAGGATCATGAGCCGTAAGGCGAACATCTTACTATTCTAGATAAACATAAAATCGTGGGCAACATGGCGTCTTTGACTCTAAGACCTGTAAAACCTACATCTTATATTCATTAAGTGTTCACAATAAACTTTCTTGGTACGATCAGTATATTTCCTCTTAGAAACACTTCGAACTTAAATGTGAATTCAAAGACTGATTATCTTTTCTCAACATTTTTTTTTTCAATCTGTGACGGAGTTTTTAATTTCTGTACCCTGTTTACGTTTTATTTTAATTTTAATTTATTTTTCTCCAAACATTTCTCACTATGATTTTGATTGGTAGTTTTAATACTGATGATTATATTTTAAACATTAGTAACTGAAACGGCCAGTTTAAATGGGGATATATGTAATTTCCCTGCTCTTTCTCTTTTCAAGCTGCATTTGAAATTTGCACATAGCCACTTTTAACAATGACCGACCCAAATGTGTTGCCTCCAGCATATTTCTTTATCATGTGGTGAGAGGATCATTGTTACAAGAAGGTCTTTTCATATAATAGATGCTATTTTCTCCTTTAGGGGCTTCAGTTACTTTTCCAGGTCAAACTGTTATATCGTCGCCTCACTGGGGATTTCCATTTAAATAGATCATATGATTTCTAATCTTTTAATTTCTTATATAATAATTTAATTATAGATTGCTAACTCACTGCTCTGAAGTGCTCGTTCCCTCTTAGAACTGTATGTAAGCAATTTGTAATGAAATCTAATAAATATATTATTTTAGTTCACTCTTATTAATATAGTATGTAGCAATGACTTATATATATATTTTTTAAATTAATGATATTATTTTTTGAAAAGGAATGGCTCTTGAAGAGGTGGTAACTAAGCAACGAAACATGTAGGGCAATGTGAATAAAGTTTGCGGGGAAAGAAAGTTCGTCACCCTTGCCATTAAAATCTGTACAACATATAATAATTTATATTTAGATTTTTAGGTAATTATTTTTTATATATTAAGCACTTTAATTTAGTCGTACACATTCGTTAAGGAAAATATCATAATATTTTTCTTGAAGCCTGAATTCTGTTATACATAGAGCAGTAGAAATTGTGCTATATATTGATGGTGTTTCCAAATAAAATCTCACTACCTGGTAAACTGTAGATAACCCGTTCTAATTATCTTTACTAACATTAGTTGGGTGTAAATTTGAATCAAATTAATATAGTTCATTCACTCTGGTGTAGTTAGTTCTTATATATAGTTCTTATATATAGTTCTCTTCTTAGATATAGTTCTAATGGTCTTGGACGTTCATCCAAGTTCCTCAATCTTTTATCGAGGGTTGAATAAAGATTTTATTTTCCTTCAAAAAATTAATTCCTTTTAGCAGATTTCCCTTAAGGGAAATCAGCTATTGAGGTTGTACTCATGACGGAATTTTCGAAATTTTTCTTCAAATGTCCATCGATCCTACCCAGGCGATGACGAAAATGATGTCCGTTCAAAACTGTATATCTATCTATCTACATATATATATATATATATATATATATATATATATATATATATATATATATATTTGTCTGTTACCGCCCTAGCGGTCGCAATTTTTGTTTGATCGTTACCAAACTCGATATTTAGTCGTTTTATGTAAAAAGAAAGATCAAGTTCGTTAACGGTTGAAATCGGACCAGTGGGAGGGGGGGTTTAGTGGGGAGGATTTTCGAAAATTCGAAATATCTCCGCTACTATATGTCAGACCGAAAAATTGTACAGAATCAATCTTATTGCAAATTAAATTTACTATAAATAATGTTATATACATTTATTCTATATCTTGAATATTAACCGAGATATTTGCATTTGTATTCTACGTGTGGTCACCAGTAGGCTATGTTCGGACTTTCCGCCGAGAGCTCTGGCGGCCATTTCCATAACTATTCGTCCCTCGTGAATAGGTTTAGAGGTTAGGTTAACTGTTTTTTGGGGCTAGAAACTACTGGGTTATTACGCCCAAAATAATGTTTTAGGTTTAGAGGTTTCTTACTACTACAGTTGTTATTAGGCAGATTTCTCTATTCTAAAACTTCACGTGGGAAATCTGCTTAGTTTACGCAGCCCCTGCGTGACAGACTTTTTAACTATGCGGGTATCCCACGACTACAAGGCTAGAGTCATGGAAGTATGCCTCAGTGATTGCTGTACAGATCCTTTATTATTATATATTAACGTCCACATTGTGCTACTGACAGGGGAGTTCACGGCCTTCCCCCCACCGATTTGAATGAAACTTTTTCAGTGTGTAGTACCTTTTGAAAAACAAATTCTATTGAAGCGAGAGAACTTACTTCTCACGCGTTCGTCTAAAAAAAAAATGTTAAAGATTGCCTGAAAGTCTTGAGGTTTTGTTTAGGTAAATATTTTAAAGGGAATCGGTGGTTCGGTGGTAGCGTGTTATTTTGTAACAACAAGATCTCGAGATTGAATCTCGCCGGAATAGTGAATAGTCGGATTGACTATTTTATTTGTGGATTTTTTTTTTAATTTTTGGTTTCTAGGGCGTTTATTTAATATAAATAAATAAATAAAAAGTTGTTTTTAATTATTGGCATTTAATTTTTAACGTGTTCCATATATTTAAGGAAAATTCGAATGCTGTCCAAAATATAATATGTATAAGGAAATATTTAATAATATACAAGAAATGTATAACTATTGAATACATAAGTATATAAAAATTATCAGTAATATTGGTGATATTTTTAAACGGTTTTATTTAGCTTTACCAGTTTATTTGTATAAGGATCAATCAGTTTATTTGTAATTATTTTATTTTACAATTACTAAAGATATTTAAAATTTGTTAGCTCTCGACATAAAAATACTCTTTAACAGATCTATGCTTTAGAGCAATATCAGTTAAAATTTTTATTGGGGATGACAATGGTCCTCAAGAATAGAATGGATTTTAATATACAATCCCCTCTAGATGATATTGTGCCATTCTGTTCAATCAGATAAGAGCAGTTTAGGAGATGCTTGATAAATTTCAATTATTATTTGTTTATTTGGAGCTTCGCGGCTGTGGCGATGTTGCTCGGGGAAAAAACTGTATAAAATTAAAAAAAAAAATAAAATAAAAACGAAACGAAACAAAATTAATTTAAACAAACATAAAACAACATAACAGAAATGTAACATGAAAAATAGAAAAGTAACACGAAACAGAAATGGAAAACAAACCCAGAAATGGAACACAAAAACAAAAATGAAAGATAAAACAAAAATGGGAAACAAAAACAGAAATGAAACACAAAAACAGAAATGGGAAAACAAAACAGAAATTGAACACAAAACCAGAAATGGAACACAAAACCAAAATGAGAAACAAAAACAGAAATGGAACACAAAAACAGAAATGGGAAAACAAAACAGAAATGGAACACAAAAACAGAAATAGAACAAAAACAGAATGGAACATCAAAAACAGAAAATAGAACAAAAAACAGAAATGGTACACAAAAACAGAAATGAAACACAAAACCAAAATGGGAAACAAAAACAGAAATGGAATGACAAAACAGAAATGGAACACAAAAATAGAAATAAAACAAAACAGAAATGGAACACAAAAATAGAAATAAAACAAAACAGAAATGGAACACAAAAATAGAAATAAAACAAAACAGAAATGGAACACAAAAATAGAAATAAAACAAAACAGAAATGGAACACAAAAATAGAAATAAAACACAAAAACAGAAATGGGAAAACAAAACAGAAATGGGAAAACAAAACAGAAATGGAACGCAAAACAGAAATAGAAAACAAAATGGAACTCAAATAATAGAAATTGAACAATAAATTGAAATCGAACAATAAATAGAAATCCAACACGACAAATTGACAAACATAATATAGAATCCAAAACAAAAAATATTAAGCAAGATATAATAAAATATATAAATTTTTGAATAAAATGGAATATGAATTTAAAATAATTGATTTAAAAAAAAAATAAAATTAAAAAAAACTCGTGTACAGCGGAGTTGCATACTCAATGTGAGTTACTGACAACGAAAGTCATGAATTGCATTATGGCGAGAAGGGGAGAAAACCTTCAGTTTTGCTAGACCAAAAGCAACGATAAAATATTTACCTTACATATATTCAAAGAGTTTATAAAGAGCTCAGCAAACATACATATTAAATATATTAATAGTAATATACTTCTTGTATTTTTTTTTTCCAGGGAGGAATATTTCTATCTATCTTTTCAGCTCTGAGAGGATGACAGACCTGTTAGTTTACAAATCAGAAACATTCCGTTGGGAGGTTATTAAAATTCACTGAAAAATTTTACATTACCGAAAGTCCGTCACGCAGGGGCTGCGTAAACTAAGCAGATTTCCCACGTGAAGTTATACAATAGAGAAATCTCCATACGAGTGCCGATCAGTTACGGAAACGGCCGAACTAGCTTTTGGCGGGAACCATAGCTCGTCCGTTACACTTAATAAGAATGCGAATATCGCGGTTAATATTCAAGATAGAGAATAAATGTAATAACCATATTTATAGTAAATTAATTTGCAATAAGATTGATTCCATACAATTTATCGATCCGACGTATAGTAACGGAGATATTTCAAATTTTCGAAAATCTCCCCCTTTAAACCCTCCCTCCCACTGGTCCGATTTCAGCCGTTAACGAACTTGATCTTTCTTTTTACATCAAACGATTAAATACCGAGTTTGGTGACGATTAAACAAAAATTGCGACCGCTAGAGTGTTAACAGACAAATATATATATATATATATATATATATATATATATATATATATATATATATAGTTTTGAACGGACCTCATTTTCGTCATCTCCTGGGCAGGATCGATGGACATTTGAAGAAATTTTTCGAAAATCGCGTCATGAGTACGACCTCAAAAGCTGATTTCCCTTAAGGGAAATCTACTAAAAACCTCTCTATAGGCCAACATTTCGAATATTAGGAAAACAATTTCCTCAAATGTCTGAAAGTAGGATTCTCAATTTAAATGGGATTTCATATCGTAGAAGCTTAGTAGAGACTTTTTTGTTATAAGTTGTGTGTCGTGATCCACGTTTCTTTTGATGTTTTGTGCTCTGCTAACTTAGTTTACTTCTTCATATTTCTTTTTTTTTATTTATACTAGTTGATATTCTTTTTACATGGTTTCTTTGTTGTCTGCTAAGTAGAGCGAAATTACCAGAGCTATAAATAAATATTCTTTTGATTTTCTCTTTAAGATATTATATCACACGCTCGGCTCAAATTTGAAATCTAGTTAGCAAACAATTCTTAATAAATGGGGATTGGGAATTTGATATGAGATCTGATTACTTTACAAAACCACTTTACAATGAGATATCGACCCTTAAAGTCCTTCGTTTTACTGGACCATTGACAGATAGGGGCGGGGGTAGCTGGGTGTCCTAGCTATTGACATGAGCCGGAGCAGGCGCATAGATATAGGGGAGGAAGAAAGTGGCAGAGTTCCCACTGACCTAGTGGAGGGGCCACTGGCCTGCAAGGTGAATGGACGGCCTTGCCCCCACCCCTACACCCCACTGCCCCTAGCATTCATTCATAAACAGACTCACCTCCTTACACCCTAACTCATTCATAAATTTGATTAGGCACTTAAATAATTAACTATGGTTTGCAGTTTAAAATGTTAAACTGAAATTGGGACCTAGAACTAGAGATTAGATACCAACTCAGAAAATGTCTCAAAAATAAGAAACTATACTTCAAATTAAGACACAGAACACTCCAAAGTAACTCGGGATTTGGGCTGGCTGGTGGAGGTCAGTCATCAACGAAATTATAAGAAGGTAAGACCACCTCCGGAGATCACGTTTAAATAGGACCCAACTCTGGAGTACTGAAGATGAGGCGGTTCGTCCCGAAAGTACACTGCAATTAATAAAGAATTGTTAAGAGTGGAGGCGGTATGAAATGTTTATCCTATCGTTCTCAAATGTTATGATTGTTCCGTTTCTTTTGTATGCTATGTAGAGATCTGGATATTAAAAGCAAACTCTATAAATAAATTGGAATTGAAATAAATTGAACTACTAGCCAACAGTAGTCAATTTAAAGATGATGTTTTAGCAGACTTCCCTTAAGGGAAATCAGCTATTGAGGTCGTACTCATGACGTAATTTTCGAAATATTTCCTCAAATGTTCATGGGTCCTACCCAGGAGATGAGGAAAATGTGGTCCGTTCAAAATTATATATATATATATATATATATATATATATATATATATATCGTTAATGGCTGAAATCGGACCAGTGGGAGGGGGGCTTAGAGATATATTCGAAATATCTCTATTACCATACGTCGGATCGAAAAATTGTATAGATCCAAACTTATTGCGAATGATACTATAAATATTGTTCTATACATTCATTCTCTATCTTGAATATTGACCGAGATATTTGCATTTTTATTAAATATGGCCCGATAACGGACGACTGTTTCCCGCCGACAGCTAGTTCGGCCATTTCCGTAACTGTTCGGCACTCGTATGGAGATTTCTCTATTGTATAACTTCACGTGGGAAATCTGCTTAGTTTACGCGGCCCCTGCGTGCCGGACTTTTTAAGTATTTAAGAAATAATGGATTATTTGAAGAAATATAAAAAACTATTATTTACCATTATGAAAGTTATATATAGCACAAGCACTGTACGTAGTATATAAGTTTCGCCTCCTTCCAGTTTAAGTATTTATAGTTTTTCTTTTAGCTTTTTTTTTTGTTTTTTCTCTCATGTTGTAAATATACTAACAATTTATATCCATTCTCTTTATTTTGTACATTTGTAAAATTTAGCTGTGTAAAAATTGTAATATTTATTTAATTTTACAAAATCATATTCTAATATGTTAAAAGATGAATCGCCATTGTAGCGGCATCTCAAATAAATAAATTGAAAGCATTCGAGAAGTGGTGTCTCCGAAGAATGCTCAGAGTATCGTGGGTAGGTTACATAAGAAATAAAGATGTTCTTCGTTCAGCAAAACTATGACATCCTACTAAGGACATATTATGAGAGGAGAACGCTATGAAGTTCAGCGTCTTATCCTGCAAGGAAAGGACGAAGAGGGAGTAGGAAGAACGAAACTGTCGAGATTGTGAAATATTAGACAATGTACATGGATACAAAATTTTCTCGTAAGTGCGGTTAATCGACAGAAGAGTTTGACGAACGACTACGCAAGAATTTTCACGACACTCTAAGAAGACGAAGAGACTTTAAACGACAGAAAAACTAATCTTCCATTAAGGCAATAAAACAGATCTTCTTGTCTCCCCAACACTCATTATTGTTATAGAGCAAACCTTTCGCCGTCATGAGCATTTGCAAAGCTATAAAGTCCGTCACGCGGGGGCTGCACAAACTAAGCAGATTTCTCACGTGAAATTTTACAGAAGAGAAATTTGCCTAATAACAACTGTACTAGTAAGGGATCTCTAAATCTATTCATGAGGGACGAACAGTTACAGAAACGGCCGCCAGAGCTCTCGGCGGAAGGTCCGGAACATAGCCGACTAAACACAGAATACAAATGCAAATATCTCGGTTAATATTCAAGATACAGAATAAATTTATAGAACAATATTTTACTATACCTGAACATAACGTATTTGCATAAATCTCACAAAGTAACGAAGGTAAGGTAAGGTTAAAAACGACCGGTTAGAAGAAGCTTCCGCCTGAGCCGAGAAATGACTAAGATGGCCGACGTAATCCGAACTATACCCGTCCACAGACTTCATAAAAATGCAAATATCTCGGTTAATATTCAAGATAGAGAATAAATGACAATATTTGTAGTAAATTTAATTTGCAATGAGATTGGTTCTATACAATTTTTCGATCCGATGCATAATAACGGATATGTTGAATTTTAAAAAATCCCCCATCTAAACCCCACCCCCCTCCCACTGGTCCGATTTCAGCCATTAACGAACTTGATCTGTCTTTTTATATAAAACGGTTAAATATCGAATTTGGTAACGATCAAACAAAAATTGCGACCGCTAGAGCGGTAACAGACAAATATATATAATTTTGAACGGACCTCATTTTCGTCATCTCCTGGGAAAGATCGATAGACATTTGAAGGAATGTTTCGAAACTCGCGACATGAGTACGACTTCACCTAAAATACAGGTATATTTCAATTAATAATTGTAATGAACTCATACTTAAGGCAGTCATTAATTTCCCTAGGAACTAAGAGTACAAACCTAAGTTTAAAATTATTCTTCAAAGTCAATATAAAACTAGAAGCCTAGCAGGATAATAAAAATTTATGATCATTAGCCTTAACAATTGTGGTAATTTGTAAGTAATAGCCACCCTAAAACCAGGTAGATTTATGCATTCACATAAATAAATACCATAAATTATAATAAACAAAACAAATTATTAAAATTTTTAAAAAATGAGATATAATAAGTTATTAATTATTTAAAATTATATATATATATATATATCAACATACTTAAAACCTTATGTATAAATTATAAAAATGATTTCCTGTTGAATTGTATTAATGTTTTTAAGAACTCAGAATAATAACTATTCCAATTTTTGGTGTCAGTTTAGAATTAAATGTTCTTAGATAGAATATTTTATTAATTAATTACTATTTCAACTTTCTTCAATTATGTCAATTACAATTATTCTCATAGATATTTAAGTAGTTAGGTAATTCAATGGCATAATTACGATTATTATGATAATCATATGTAGATTGGTGGTTGGGTGTGTGCATCATTAGCATGTTGATGATAATTATCACACGTTTACTAACAAATGGATGGTACTCTTCATTACAGTTAATTACAAAAATTTCGTAAAAATGAAACCTCAATTCAATCTTCGTTTAATGAGAAAAACATGAAAAACGCGAACTATCTACACTCATTTATTTCTTCTACATGTTTCACGTCCTCTATTATGTCTCATCAGGAGTATAAAAAAAAATATTTCGACCGACCTAACATCTCGGCAGTCACGTCAAAACTAACAAAAATGGAGATATGCCACACCATTTAGCTGATAATATCGATACATTAAAACGCCCTACCGGGACATTATTAGGTTGCACTACCTATATATGTTTATTTTGTCCAAATTAATAATTTTTATTTATACATTGATCAAAACCTTATAAAGAAAATTATTGTAAATTGTTAAACATTTGAATTTTTCATGAATTTCATCTAATAGCATTCAAATATATTTAAAAAAAAATACTAGAAATTTTAATTAAAAACGAAATAAAATGTAGCACAGGAGTGGATATAAAAATCAAATAAAATACTAAATTTCTGAGTAAAAGTGTATAGTCTTAAGATGTTGAAATATTGTGTGAATGTATGTACTACCCAGGAATGTACATTTTCGAACCAACGTGCACAGATGGACGTGAGGGTTTAGCCGTGATTACTCAGTAAGCTGAAGGTGAAAGTAGGTTTAAGTTTGATCCCCAACAACGGAGAAATTTGGTTCAACAATCCACTGCCAGAGGCGGAAATGATGCTGAGCTTGTGTATTAGTGGGAGAATACATACGCCTGAAAGGATATCGGAATGACTAATGACTTTGACGATCTTAGATCCCTTCCAGAGGATATTTGGCCGCTCGTATGCTCAACGCAGGTCCCCAGGTTTATTGAAATCCGTCAGTCAACTGAAGATGACTCATTCCCGGTCCTCCTTGGTTAGCGAGGGTTGTACTTTACATAGATCACACACTATGCAAAGTGCTGATCAATGGTGACAGGATCTCCAAGATGTTCAATGCCAGCCGAGGAGGTGTGTGTGAGTGCATATATCCGTGTACCACACTCTCACGAGGAAACAATCTTCCTAATCTATCTGATTGCCTCAAACTGACTTGCGCAACACTACTTTACAAAACAATTATACTACCTATATTAACATACGCATGCCCAGTCTGGCTGGGCATCAGCAACATACACAAAAACAAAATACAGTCCTTCCAGAGCAAAGTACTTCGGATAGCGGCAAATGCTCCCTGCTTTGTTAGGAACAGCCAAATCCACAGGGAATTGGAGGTTGCTCCTATTTCAGTTCACATCTAACAACTTTGTAAGGAAACATCATACCTGCCTTCCTATGTCAAGGGGAGCCACTCATTATAATTTAGGTACAACTACTGAGGGACGACTACGCCCGAGGCTGTACCAAAACATCTTAATTTTGTAAAAATCATGTAACAATTTGTGTATAATACCTTAGTTGTATTGGGCCAAAATAAAATTTTCTTTCTTTCTTTTCTATCTGATTGCACAGTGTTTATGTGAAAAAAAAGAATTTTTATTTAAATGTTAATTTAAGGTGCTGTGTTAAGCTAGAAAATATTTCAAAATCTACCAACTATTATCGCTTAATGTGTCATTTATTGTCTGAAGATTAAGGGAGGCTGTTAAAAAAAGAATTTTTTTGTACACCCATAGGAACAAGGAAAGAACTGAGGAATGTTTTATCCTGGGAAAAACTAGTTGGATATTATTAGCAATTTTCCCTTAAGGAAAATCTATTGAGGTAATGCTATTGAGGTCGTACTCATGACGCGATTATTGAAAAATTATCCATGTCTATCGATTCAACCCAAGAGATGACGAAAATGTGGTCCGTTCAAAACCGTATATATATATATATATATATATATATATATATATATATATATATATATATATATATATATGCCTGTTAACGCTCTAGCGGCCGCAATTTTTATTTGATCATTAGCAAACTACATATTTAAACGTTTTATGTAAAACTGGAGATAAAGTTCCTTAACGGCTAAAATTCGACCATTGGGAAGGGGGGGGGGGTTAGAGGGGAGGAATTTCGAAATATCTTAATATCAGCGATATTATGCATTGGGTCGAAATATTGTATAGAGCCAATCTTACTGCAAATGTAATGTTCTATGAATGTTTAATCACTATGATAACTATTAATGGAGACATTCGCATTTTTCAGTTTTGGCCTTCAGTAAACTCCCACTCCTACTCATATTGTCTTATGAAGTACTTCATTTGAAGCCTAAATACCAAATATTGTTCTCATTGAACATTTAATTTTTGAGATAAATGCAAATTCGTGAAACACGTGGTCATCTCTTTGGTTAACGCAGCCCGTGAATGGCGGACTTCATTGGTTAGTCCGGTAATGGCTTCGTCTACAAACATAATATTCATTTAAAAAAATAGTAGCTCACGGCGAAAGGGTGGATAAATCAAGTTAATGTAAAACTAGTGTTTGTTGAAGATGATGTAAGAGGTAGCCAAAATTCTTGGAATGTAGTTGGTGTAAGTTCAGTGGCGTAGGTGAAGACCCAACAATGATAGTAGCACTAGATAGTGAATACGTGACGTAGTGTTAGTGCCATCAGACAAACCTTGCAACAATGTTTTCTCCTTAAGAAGGAAACGGCCTAGGATAAGGATCCTAGAAGTGTTTCGGTGATGGGAATATGGCTTGGCGAGATGAAGGACCATTTGGGCATAAATCCTCCGTCAAGAGCTGCCATATTTATCATTAGCTGATTGCTGTTGTAAGCAACACGAAGGAACTGTTAACATCCCAATAGATCGGACTATCGTTTTGAAGATCCCCCAGGATCGCTGCCAGTTCTTCGTGCAGTTACTCCTCGTGAAGACAAGCTATCTGTTGGAGCAGGACAATAGAGAAACTATCGTCGGTCGAATTACCGTATATTTACTGCCTGGGGAAAGGTAAGCTCAGCATGAGGTTCAGCAGCTTGGTCGTGAGACACGCAGAACATCCTCTGCTACTCCGGGGGTGCTTCTTTATGTAACCCTGGGCAAAGTGACGATATCAAATGCTAAGACGAGACTTCAAATTGGCTAAATTGGACGTCGTTTCCCAACGAGGGTTACACACGTGATTTTCAAACCAGGGTCTCTATGTTAGTAGGACACTATTAGGGAGAAAACCCACGCTACGTGATTCACTACTCTTCTGGTAGGCACAAGATGGAGATCTTTGTCGTTTGATGTCAATCTTGGGGGGTTCATTACATAATTCGAGACGAGGAAATTTACTTCATTGAGCCAACAGGATGAGGGAAGTTCCAAACGAAATATATTAAAAGTCCGTCACGCACGGGCTACGTTAACTAAGCAGATTTCCCACATGCGTCACGTATTTGCATTTATCTCAAAATATAAATGTTCAGGGTGAACAACATTTGGATTTTAGGCTTCAAATAATGTGTTTCATAATATAAGGTCGATCTTTTTTTAGTTAATTACTCCTGAATAATTTTCATAGAGGACCCAAAACATGTAGAAGAAAATACATGAGTGGATGGACAGTTGACCTTCGGCCATTTCTCCTAAAAATTTCTTTCTCAATATGACCTCAGTATGTAATTTCAAAACAAGGAAAACTGTTTAAATAATAATTTTACTTATTTTAATATAATTACAATTAAAAAAGGTGTACAACTTAATGTGATTTCTTCACAAATGGTGATTACGAATAATACAAGGATTTTATAGATTGGATTTAATATTATTAGAAAGTTTGAATGTTTTATAATTTCCTTTGCCCAGGCAAGAAATCGAACTCACCACCGATCTTGCCTGGGCAAAGGAAATTATTTAAGTGACTGATTCGAATTAAATTGGAATATCCTAAGTCATTGTTCCACCCTGGCTAGAAAAAGTTGGTAACCTGTAGATAACCCGTTCCCAGTTAGCCTAAGTTTTGCAAAATGTGGACGTTAATAAATAATAATAAGAAGAAGAATATAAAACCTATTTAGATAAAACTACAACTTTGATCATTTGTTATGGAAAGTTGTGCTATCTATATATGCTTATTTTATCCAAATTAATAAATACTAATTCTACATTAATCAAAAGCCTTATAAAGAAAAATTAAAAGTCAGTCCCACGCAGGTGCTGCGTAAACTCGAGCACATTTCCCATGGTGAAGTTTAGCAATAGAGAAAACTGCATATCTGCGTCTAAACACACCACCAAGTGAGTACATACAACGGAAATGGGAAATTCTTTCAGTTAAATTAAAATAAATTCCAACAGAATATCGGCTTCTGAATTGTAAGAATAATTTTATGTTTTTAATAACTCAAATTTTAGTAGGATTCCATAGAACACTAAAGAAAGGGGGGGGGGCGGATGAAGCAGATTTCCCACGTATATTGCATAAATCCCACAAGATAACGAAGGTAAAGTAAGGTTAGAAGAAGCTTCCACCAGAGCCGAACAGTTCGGAAACAGCCGAACTTATCCGAACAATACCCGACCACATGTCCCACAAACTTCTTAAAAATGCAAATATCTCAGTTAATATTCAAGACAGTGAAAAAAAAGTACATGGCAACATTAATAGAACATTACATTGCAATAAGATTGATTCTATACAAATTTTAGATCCAAAGTATAATAACAAAGATAATTCGAATTATTGAAATTCCCCCCCCCCCCAATTAAACCCCCCTTCCAATGATCCGAATTTAGCCGTAAACGATCTTGATCTTTATTTCTATATGAAACGTTTAAATATTGTGTTTGGTATCGATCAAATAAAACTTAAACGACCACTAGAGTGTTAACAGACAAATATATACACAGGTATATACACTCAACCGCAAAAAAAAACCGGACACTTCATTTTTGTCGTATTAAAAGCTAATTTTCAGCAATTTTCTTTATGCGGGCATTCTAGTTATTACAGAGAATTTAGAGTCTAAGTCCATTGAACTAATCCCTTCAGGATTAGTAAACAATTAGATAAAACTCAGATAGATTTATTTGGTCGTGAAATTGATCCTATATCTAACTGTAAGTAGTTTTTTTTTCGCACCATTAAAAACATCTTTATATTAACCAAAAGCATTTTCTTTAATAAAAGTTTTATTTTTATTTCGGCCAAAATAATGGGTCTTTCAAACTTTAGATGGAAGTGCCGGAGCTTACGTTTACATTGTCGAAAACGCTTGTCCTAACCAATCACTGTAATAAAAATTAAGAATATTTTTTTTTTTAAATGTGTTAAGTTGTTATTATTTTCTTTTTTTTTTTATTTTTGTATTTTTGTGTAAATAATCAATAAAAATTATTCACTTTTGGCAGATTTTGTTTAAATAACCTATAGATTAATCAATTATTTTAATTAAAAAAATTAATATACATATATATTAAGTATTTAACAAAATTATAAGACTAAATCTAAGTGTCCGGTTTTTTTTGCGGTTGAGTGTATATAAAATTTTCAACGGACATCATTTTTATCATCTCCTAGGTAGTATCGATTGACATTTTAATCGACCATCATGAGTACAACTTCAATAGCTGACTTCCCCTAAGATCAAGCTATCTGTTTAGGATGCCCGTCACGCAGGGGCTGCGTAAATTAAGCAGATTTCCCATGTGTTGATATGACACACTAGTAATATCTCGTCATATATTATGACTGATAATCAGAAATTAGGAATTACTCCCTTAATATTTGAGTTACGAAAGAATGTATAGGACAACAGTTGTAGAGCATCAATATTTTAATGAGATTAATTCTATAACATTTTTTGATCCGATTCATAATAACGGAGATATTTTGAATTTTTGAACCCCCCCCCCTCCACTAAACCCCCTATTCCTGTTGCGCTTTCTGTCAATAAATATGATCTTTAGAGATGAATGAAACAGTTAAAAATATATATTTAATTCCTTAAGGGAAATCAGCTAATATGTATGTTTTTACTTCAGGATTCGTTTGCAGTTGGTGAGGGAGGCATTTCAGTTGTTATAAAAACTTCTGCAAACTGATATGGGTTAAAATAGAAGTCTACTTATGGTTGATAATTTCCAATAAAGATGAGAATAAGTAAATGTATACCAATAGTGATTAGGGCAGCGAACATAATATATTGGGCATCATAATGTGAACATAATGGATTGGGCAGCAACGATTGTCACCGACTTCTCTTGATTGTACTTCGAACAAATATAAATGTAAAATGTAAAACGATGATCATTTAATATATATGAAACAACCTAAATTTTATTTAATTGTTGAGCATTGTATTAAAAAAGTCCGTCACGCAGGGGCTGCTTAAACTAAGTATATTTCCCACGTGAAGGTTTACAATAGATAAATATATATACTGGTAACACCCACCGTCAAATATTCTAGCCCGGAAAGAAAAACCATTAAAGAAATATATCTGAAAACTATTTACTAAAGCTAGTGCTGTAATTTGTAATGAATCAGAATAATTTTAGTAATCTCAAGAACAAATTTTAGAACAACGTTATTTGCATATATCTCACAAAGTAAAAGTTCAATGAAAACAATATCTCTTATTTAACATTTTAATGAAGTTGTTCATGATATAAATGCTTATAAATATTATAACATGAGTAGGAGTGGGGGTTTTACTGAAAGCGAAAAACTATAAAATCCAAATTTCTCGGTTAATATTCATGATACAGAAAATATGTATAGAACAATACTTATAGATTTACAATAAGATTGGCCCTATAGAATTTTTCGAATTTTCAAAATTCCCCCCTCTGAACCCACCCCTCTCTCCATGACACTAATTTCAGCCATTAACGAACTTGATCTTTCTATTTACATAAAAACGACTAAATACGGAGTTTGGTAACTATCAAACAAAAGTTGCGACCGCTAGAGCGTTAACAGGCATATATATATATATATAATTTTGAACGGACCTCATTTTCTTCATTTCCTTAATAGCGATAACGGATTTCCCTACAGAGAAATCTTCTAAAAATGTAAAAGTATGTTCATTTGGCTCATATTGTTAATATATATGAAACAACCTAAATTTTATTTAACTGTCGAGCATTGTATTACAATAGATATTTATAAAAATAATAATTTTATACATACTTAATAAAGCTGGTAATTTTGTTAAAATCAAAAATTAAAAGTCACTGTGTTGTACGTCAAAGGGTATTTTAAAAGGAATATTGACTATTTACAGCAGTGAAACGTTGGCTCCAAGCAAGTAAAAGAGTGGAGTCCATCTGCGAAGACGCTATAAAAATTAAAAATTACATAAATTCAGAACAGAATTATTTACTATAATGGGTCATATTTATTTCGAAATTTCAGAAGAAGATCTTCCTCTAACTAAATATTTTAGAAAAAAAATCAAGTCTATATTTACATTCAAACCTTCTATAATTTATTGCTTACATAAGAAATTTATAACAACCATGTACGCACACTTTAGACACAGCTTCCCTATTAAACCGATGAAAATTATAGTCTACTCCATGTCAAACGCGATCTTTATTGTTTTTCACTATGCCATAAAACTAAGGAGCTGAAGCAAAGCAATAATGATATATTTTTTATCATGGGAGAACAGTTTTCTTCCAAATCATTACTTTTATAGCACCATTATTTAATTAATAGCCCTAATAATATGATCTTCAGAGCAATATGACTATTTCTTATTTCAAGGAGTTGAAGAAGTAAAGCAATTACAATATAAAAATACTCATAGCGAAATAAAAGAAACAAGGAAAAAAAAAAAAAAAAAAAAAGAAAAAAAAAGAAGGAATATCACTTTTCAAGTGAATTTGTCTGGGTCAAATCAGATTTAACATAAACATAGAAAATTACATCACGGATTGTTCCGAAAGACCGATTTAAGAAATCGGTTTCTCTTACATTTTTGGCGATTTTCATCCTTCAATTAGATCTTTAAAAACTCCGACAGAAAAACAAAAATTACATATGTATTCCTCTGACTCAATAAGTATAGAAACCTCTGTTTTGTTTTTAAACCAGCCTAAAAATAATTTCTTATGTCATAAAGCATTGCCCTTATATTACTATGATATAATAAATACAGACATTTGTGTTAAAGTTGTTATTATTACATTAGTTTTAAAACAAATATTCTTAAAAAATTAATAATAGCGAAATCAGCTATTAAGGTCGTACTCATGACGCGATTTTTCGAATAATTTCCTTCAAATGTCCATCGACAAGTTTGGTGACGATTAAACAAAAATTGTGATCACTAGAGTGTTAACAGGCAAATATATATATATATATATATATATATATATATATATATATATATACATATATATTTGTCTGTTAACACACTAGTGGTCGCGATGTTTGTTTAATCGCCACCAAACTAGGCATTTAAACGTTTTTGTAAAAAGAATGATCAAGTTCGTTAATGGCTGAAATCGGACGAGTGAGAGGGGGGGGGGGGGGTTTAGAGGAGGTTTTTTTGAAAATTGAAAATATCTCCGTTACTGTACGTCGGATCGAAAAATTTATATAGAATCAATCTTATTCCAAATTGCCTTCTAACCTTTTACTTTGTAAGATATATGCAAATACGTTCTGTTGATGCCCCCCCCACCCCATATTCAAGATTGGTGTTGTGTTACCAGTTTGTAGATTTCTGTATTGTAAAACTTTAGTTACGCAGCCCCTGCGTGACGTACTTTTACTATATATGTTTCACTCGGAGGCAGTCTTGGGTGTATGTACAACCCCTTCGAAGCGTCAAATTGGACATCAATAGATATCTAGTAGAAAAATAAATAAATAAATGAAAAAGAATTCATATTTATATATGATTTTAATCAGTGTTTCGACTACCATCATTTTACATATCAATGGAACTAGATTGAGGTCAAATTTTGACAATAAAATAAATTATGGTCGCTCAAAATATTTCTTGCGAATCAAAATAAAAACGCGATTACCTCCTTTAAAATCAGTGAAAAAAACGTTCATACCAACATTTATATATTCTGAGTTAGTATTCTGGCAGGTGGAAGTGACGTCTAATGTATGTAGGATGAAACAATTGTTGGCTACGTTTCCACTATAACATTAGATTTGCAATAAGATTGCTTATTTACAATATTTCTCTCCGACGCGTAATAACGGAGACATTAAGATTTTCCAGCGAGGGAGGGTTAAGGTTTTAAGGAGGTTCGTTGACCAGAATCGGACACGAGAAACTAGGCTTACTAAGAGAGATTAAGAACAACGCTTTAATTCCCATGGCTAAACTGAGCAGCGATGAGTGGATACAATGAAGCAAGTGAGAAACAGCTGATCATGTATGGTTGAACCATTTTCTTTCGATCGGTGATCGTTACCAAACTCGATATTTAAACGGTTTATGCAAACCGAAAATGAAAATGAAATTCGATAATGGCTGAAATCGGGCTAATGTTTAGAGGAGGGATTTTCAAATATTTGAAATATCTCAGTTACCATATGTCGGATCAAAAAATTGTATATAACTAATCTTATTGAAAATTAAATTTGCTATAAATATTGATCTATACATTCATTCCCTATCTTTAATATTAACCGAGATGTTTGCATTTCTATTAATTGTAACGGACGAAATGAGATCGGCTAACTTAGGCCGTTTTCGTAACTGTTCGACTCTCGTGAAATTACTCTATTGTAAAACTTTATTTGGGTAATCTGCTTAGTTTACGCAGCCCCTGCGTGTCGGACTTTTTATAGTATGTCTCCTGTTAAAGTGTTGGCAGTAAGGTTCGTCTTCGCCTGTGAATAAGTGTGTGTCAGTCGTGAATGGCCAATTTTTAACCTCGTTAAAACTACTACTTCTTTTTGGGTATTTTTTACTTTACGGCCGCAGATAAAATTTGAATAGAAACACGATTCTGTTGATATCACGTGTTACTACTACAGTAACCGTTGTAAATTCAGTTTTACACGGTTCAGGTTATAGATTCGTCGTTTGCTTTCTTTCCGGAATAAAAATGAATTTGATCAAACTAGCACACGTATTTCATGATGAAAATCAAGTGATACGTGTTTATCAGCGATTTGGAATCCTACACAAGGAAAGGAAATGCCTACAAGGACATGAAATGAAATTATATGAACGAAAAGGAAATTGTCCTCGTTGGAGATGCCATCGATCACAATGCCGCAATAATGTAAGTGTTTTTAGTGGAACATGGTTTGAAAAGACACATTTAACATTAACAAAAAGTTTATTATTCATTTATGCTTGGGATAATGAATATACAACCGTACAATTTTTTCGTAAGGAACTAGGAATAAGCTCAAGAACTGCGACGGATTGGAAGAATATGCTCCGGGAGGTTTGTGCTAATGACATTTTAAATAATCCAGTGTTAATCGGAGAAGGTTTGTCAGTAGAAATAGATGAAACATGTTTCACAAGAAGGAAATACAACGTTGGAAGAAGTTATCCTCGTCAGTGGGTGTTTGGAGGAGTATGATTGATTCTTATTTGTGTGAATTTATTTGGCGTATAAGATATGAGAATGAAGATTATTTTGAATCAATAATGAACCATATTAGAGAGTACTGGTCTACAGAAATCTGAAAATAAAATAAAAAAAGTGCCTGTGTTACATATTTGTTAAGTTTTAATAAACATATTGAATTAATAATCTATTTTGGTTTGTTTTGATTAGAATGTAGAGGTTATAAGACCTTTTTTTTTGAGGAGGGCTATTCTCGATGTATATGCTTTAGTTCTCGAAGTTTGTTGTCAGTTGTGGCAAACCAAGATTTTTGCCATAAATTGAGTATCTTATATTTTGTTTGGGCTTGAATATCTTGGTGAGTACAATATGTTTTGTCGTGAGTTCTTTTTTGAGTAGCTGATTTGGCGAGTTCGTCTACTTTTGTGAGCATTAGGAAAAGTCGAGAAAATAAGTAAACTTATTTAAGGCTTTCTCCCCGTGGAATCTGCTGCATTCAGTTATCTCCACAGACCGCAGTTGATTGGGATTGAATTTCTACAGCCAGTCCTTATATTTTATGTATCAGCGTTGCAGTTTGAGAGGGTGACAAAATCGCCCAAGTGCAATAGCTATGCAGCGGTCGTTAAGGCTCTGCATGTAAACAATAAGCTGTGAGAAAGCAGACCGCTAACAAAGCAGAAAGTGGAACGTCGTTGAGTCCTTCACCGTTCGCCTTCGAGAAAGGTTTTCTCATCCACCTGCAGACTAATGGTGTAATGCAGAGGGCCGTCTTGTGTCGGAGCAGAGTAACGAGACACGTTGGAAGAACATCTCTGGCGAAACAAGACACCACAACCAGTTCGGTGCCTTTGAGCCACATCGGCCCCAAATAGCGTTACACCACATTCTTACGTGTTTTACACTGACGTTGGAATTCGATCCAAGAAAAGGTACAAATATACCTTTGGGTTGTCTCTTGGGCAACTCGTCTTCCTAAGATGTACTGGATGACACAGTAGGAAAAAGTCCGTCACGCAGGGGCTGCGTAAACTAAGCAGATTTCCCACGTGAAGTTTATGTACGAGAGTCGAGCAGTTAAGAAAACTCCCGAACTAGCTTTTTTTTCGGGATTCACCCGTCAGTTAGCCGCCCAGATTTAATAGTTATCTCGGTTAATATTCAAGATAGAAAATAAATGTTGTTGCAATAAGATTGGTTCTGTACAATTTTGATATGACGTAGTACGGAGATATTTCGAAAATCCTCCTGTCTAATCCTACTGGTCCAATTTCAGCTGTTCACGAACTTGATCTTTCTTTTAACATTAAACGACTAAATATCAAGTTGTTTGGTAACGATAAAACAAAAATTGCGACCACTAGAACGGTAGATAGATAGATAGGGTCATTTACTAGGTAGGATCGATGTTTAAAGAAAAAAATCGAAAATTCCGTCATGAGTACAACCTTACTAACTGGCCCATAATGGAAATCTGCTAAAAGTGGCAGGGTTGTTGTTCACTTTTAGTATCCAGAATCCCTTAATCTGTAATAGGTAGAAGACTCTCCATAAACATTTATTCAGAGCAACATGACTTGAACATACAATAGAATAGTAATGTACAAATCTCGCTCTACGCCCAGGGCAACATGATGCATTAAACAATAACAGCCAGTGGATAGCCCAGTCCATTATCCCAAGCTATAGAAGTCCGTCACGCAGGAGATGCGTAACTAAGCAGATTTCCCACGTATTTGCATTTATCTCAAAAAGCAAGAATTTGGTATTTTTTATTATTCTGATTATTTAATCAGATTTATTAATCTGACGTCCACTTTTTGCTACTTTGGCTAACTAGGACGGGTTATCCAAAGTACACCACCCTTTTCTAGCTAGGTGGGACTAAAGATTTTATTTAATGAGTTCGTCACTAAATAAATTTCTATTGTCCAGGCGGGAATGGAACTCGCCACTCTAGGTTTACCATGTGAGATTAAAGGCAACGCTTTAACTCACATGGCTAACCTGAGCGCCCTATTTGGTATTTAAGCATACAAAAAAGTGATTTAAGATATAATAGGTCTACTAAAGGCCGAAAACTAAAAAATGCTAAAATCTCGGTTAATAATCAAGATTTACGTTTATTTAAAATGAAAGACCAAGTTCGTTAACGGCTGATATCCGACCAGTGGGAAGGAAGAATTTCGATTTTTTTTTAATATTTCCGTTATTATGCTTCGGATTGAAAACTTTTAAAAGTCCACTCTCATTAGAAATGTAATGTTCCATAAATGCTGTTATGCATGTTTTTATGACGGGTAATCTACAGGTTACCACCTTTTTCCAGCTCGGGTGGGGCTATGAGTTCTTCACTACATGAATTCCTATTGCCTAGCAATTAGAATGCGATCAATTTCATCTGTCTAGTCGTGTAAGGCGTTAATCCTAACTCGCCACTTAGGGTTTACCATGTGAGATTAAAGGCGATACTTTTGTTTCGATCACTAGGGCTAACCTGAGCGCCCTACTTTGCTTCCGATTTAAACGGTATCGCAACAAAAAAGATGGGTATTTAACGTTTGATAATTTAATAGGTCTACTGAAGGCATTAAAAGTAAATTAATAAAAATTCTCGAATTAAGTAAATAAATACATGATAATGAGTATAAAATCGAAGACCAAATGTCGTAGTACGATATTTCAAAGGCAGGGGATAAAGGATAACCACCAATTGAGGATTACCTACATTCTTCATCAATTTCCATAATGAAACAAAACAAATTTTTTTTTTTCGTTATTATTGCTTCGGATTGAAAACGTTTTTAAAGAGATAAAACTAACGTTTTATAACAGTAATAAATCACATTTTTTTTTCTAAAAACCACCTTTTAATAATCCAGAGGTGTTTCGATACCGATACCTTTGGTATCGATGAATTCCTATTTAATGCCAGCAATTAGAATGCGATACTTTTATACCAGTATGTCTAGTCGTGTACCAGATATCGGATCGAATCCAGTATCGCAAGGTCCCTAGGTCTGCTTCCTTTGTGAGAAAAAGAAAATTATTTTCGTGAAGGACTCACTAAATAAAATTCCTAAAAAAAAGTCTAGCTAGAAAAGTGGTAATCTGTAGATAACTTATCTCCCGGTATGTCTGGATTGCATAAAGGAGACATTAAAACAATATTTTAAATGTGTATAGTTGTTCTAATAACCACATGACAGTGAAATGCAATCCTTTATGAACACGATATTATAAATAAAATGTGTGAGGCATTAAAGATGTGATCAGGTCTCACTGAGCCTCTTTATTTTTTTAAAAACTGCAAACGTTCCGTCCTCCTGAACATTTATAATCTACAACATGAATAAAATAAAGGGTAAATTTAAATGAGTAGTAATTGTCCTTCATATTTTTTTTATTGCCTTCCATAATCCTATCCTTTTCCCTAGTAACCAAGCGTATCAACTTGTGTTTTAAAATTATTCTCCTAAGTCACTATAAAACAGGAGAATAAAAAACCTATGATAAAAAGTTTTGATGGTGATTTATCAACAATAGCTAATCTGCATTGTTAAAATATTGACCCAATGCACAGTATTTTTTTTTGTATCCCCATTTTTGATTCATGCTCATATGCTTGACTGGGAGAAACATCCCGGAAAAAATAATATTGAAAAGAAACTAAACACAATGATGAAAGTGAAGTTTCAAAGACCCCAAAGCTCCAGGGCTACTTTCCTTTTGCACCAGTCAAAGTTCGCAATTCTTCAAACACCATTAATCTTTTCGGGGACTCAAGTTAGCCATGGGAGTTGAGGCGTTGGTCTTAAACCTACATGGTAAACCTAGAGTCTTGAGTTCGATTCACGACAGGACAATAATAATTTATTTAGGGAAGGTGCCAATAAATAAAAATCCTTAGTCCTAGGGTTGAAACGTCTCTCACGCTAGGCTTTAGTTTACGCATTAATGATTTTATTTAATGAGTCCTTCGCTAAATACATTTTTATTGTCCAAGCAGAATTTCCAAGCGATTGTATAGCACATTCGTGATCTCCTCTCTCCACGTATTCTCTATTTCTATGTAAACCTTAAGGGAAATCTGCTAAAACCGATGAGTACAAGGCTGGGAGGAGGCAGAGGTCACTGTAGGCTGAAAACAATTCGCTTAACATTTGGGTTACGAGGAAACGTACGGAATAGCAATTGTAGAATCAGTTGTTTAACAAGATTGGTTCTATAAAAATTCATGGTACGACTCATAATGACGGATATATTTTGAATTTTCGGATCCCACCCCCCTCTAAAACTCCACTACTGCAGGTCCGAATTAAGTCGTTAAAAATATTATCTTAAGTTGTCACTGAAACGGCTAAATATCGAGTATGCTATAGATCAAGTAAACCTTTTCGTAACAAAAAGTACAATGTTAATTGATGATGACTTCATCAACGACGCAACAAATTTGCATGTATTTCGTATAAGAAAGGTATCTTGGAAACAATATTTAGTATTCAAGCTTAGAACCTAGTGGATTATGATACAACAGCTCACTGCTGATATGACATGAGCAGGACTATAGCTCAGATCGAAAAATTGTATAGAAGCAATCTTATTGAAAAAAAAAGCCCGTCACGCAGGGGCTGCGCTAAGCAGATTTCCCACGTGAGGTTTTACAATAGAGAAATCTTATCTCTAAACCTATTCAAGAGGGACAAATAGTTATGGAATCATTCGCCAGAGCTCTCGGCGGAAATTCCCGAACATAGCCGACTCCTGCCGACCACATACAGAATACAAATGCAAATATCTCGGTTAATATTCAAGATACAGAATAAATGTATAAAACAATATTTATAGTAAATTTAATTTGCAATAAGATTGATTCTATACGATTTTTCGATCCGACGCATATTAACGGAGATATTTTGAAATTTCAAAAATCCCCCTCTAAACCCCCCCCCTCCCACTGGTCTGATTTCAGCCATTAACGAACTTGATCTTCCTTTTTACATAAAACAATTAGATTCCGAGTTTCGTAACAATAAAAAAAAATTGCAACCGCTAGAACGTTAACAAACAAATATATATATAATTTTGAACGGACCTCATTTTCGTCATCTCCGGGGTAGGATCAATGGACATTTGAGGAAATTTTTTGAAACTCGCGTCATGAGTACGACCCCAATAGCTGATTTCCCTCAAGGGAAATCTGCTAAAATGTACTATAAATATTGTTATACACATTTATTCTCTATATTGAATATTAACTGAGATATTTTCATTTTTCAATTTTTAGCCCTCAGAATGACCACACTTAATGTTACATTAACAACATTCTGCTATATAATAAATCTCATTATTCGAAGCTTAAATACCAAATATTGTTTTCAAGAGACATTGATTATACGAGATACGTGCAAATATGTTCTGGTGACTCCCCGTCTTAGGTTTTAGTGCTACTAATATTTGATGGACTGAGATAAAAATTATTTTGATTCATTATAAATTACAGTACTAGATATAGTAAATAGTTTTCAATTAAATTGATATGTTCTATTCTGATATAGGGGCTCAGGTTAGCCATGCGAGTTAAAGCGTTGACCTTTATCTCACATGTTAAACCTAGAGTGGCGAGTTCGATTCTTGCCTGGGCAAAGGAAATTATTTAGTGACGAAATTCATTAAATAACGTCCTTAAATCCCACCCTGGCTAGAAAAGGGTGGTGACCGGTAGATAACCCGTCCCGATTAGCCTAAGTTGCATAAAGTGGGCGTTAATAAATAAATAAAAAAAAAATATTCTGATATATTTCAGTAATTGTTTTTCTTTCCGGTAAGACGTTTCCAGACATGTTTGATTACATTTCAGACGCTTCCCGTTTGTATTTATTCAATTAATATTGTGGTTATTGTTGCGTTACCAGTATGTAGATTTATCTATTACTAAACTTCACGAGGGAAATCTGTTTAGTTTACGCAGCCCCTGCGTGACGAACTTTTTTACCATTAATCCTATTACAAATTCACTACAAGTGCCCTAGGAACAATTCTTTAGCAAGTATGTGGAGTAACTCTGATTGTAAATCCCAGTGGTAAAGTCAGTTTATATCAGTTGTATCATCTTCGCTGGTTGCCATGCAACCCACTTCAAGCAATAAGTAGGTATACGTCAGAATCGAAGGCTGCTCCTATGGACTCGTGACTTGCAGTGTTTTCACAACACTTGCAAACAACACACTAACTTGTCCTCTTCTTCAAGACGATCTCTTTCCACATACTTTTCCTCAGGTCGCCATTTCAAAACGATAATCACAACATGATTTTCAACAAACCGTCAAACTTTTTAATTAATTTTTTTTTTGGAAATAAATATAAAAAGGGTGTCTCAATTAATTAGTAATAAAAATTTGTTTATGAGTTTTAAGATTCCTATTAAGTATAATGACTATTCCATATGAAATATGTTTTAGGAGATTTCTCTTAAATAACATGTTTTCGTCCCACCTAACCTTACTACTATTTCAGCCATTAAACACTATAAACGTGAGCACGAAACAGTTAAATATCGAGTATGGTATAGATCAAACAAACATTATCGAGTTAAGCAAGTAAAAACTTAATTGATAACGCTATCACACAATGAATTTTCATGTAAATTATACAGTAAAAGTTGATTGGAAGCAACATTAGTTCTTTAAGCTTTGAATAAAGTGATTCATATAAGGTGATATAACATAAAGTGATATGATAGGTTAATAAGATATGAGTAGGAGTGGGGGTTGACAACTAAAAAGTCCAAATATCTCGGTTAATATTCAAGATAAAAAAGTCCGTCACGCAGGGGCTGCGTAAACTAAGCAGATTTCCCACGTGAAGTTTTACAAAAGAGACATTTCAGAATAGAGAGAGAGCCGAACAGTTACAGAAACGGCCCGAACTAGCTCTTGACAGAAAATCACGACTAGACCCGAAGTTAGCCGATCTCATCTCTGAAGCTGAAAACATAAAAATGCAAATATCTCGGTTAATATTCCAGATACAGAATACATGTATATAACACTATTTATAGTAAATTTAATTTGCAATAAGATTGATTCTATAGAATTTTTCGATCCGACGTATAGTAATGGAGATATTTCGAATTTTCGAAAATCCTCCCCTTTATACCCCCCCCCTCCCACTGGTCCGATTTCAGCCATTAACGAACTTGACCTTTATTTTTACATAAAACATTTAAATATCGACTTTGGTAACGATCAAGGGAAAATTGCGACCGATAGAGCGTTAACAGACAAATATATATATATATATATATATATATATATATATATATATATATATATATATAATTTTGAACGGACCTCATTTTCGTCATCTCCTGGGTAGGATCGATGGACATTTGAAGAAATTTTTCGAAACTCGCGTCATGAGTACGACCTCAATAGCTGATTTCCCTTAAGGGAAGTCTGCTCAAATAAATTTATTACATATACATATACATGTGCAATTAGTCCCATGCAAGTTTTGAACCCGACGTATAATAACAGAGATATTTCTTAATGTCTTCTACTAACCCCCCCCCCCCTCCTCCGTGGCCCCGATTTCAGCCATTAAGGACGGATATCGAAAAATTTCTCTTTTGAAAATTAAATATACTGCCAATATACTTATATAAATTTATTCTCTGCCTTGAATATTAACCGAAATCTTTGCATTTTTTAGTTTACGGTTTTCAGCAGACAACCACTCCTACTCAAGTCTCATTAACAATACTCAGCTATATAATAAACGACTTTATTTGAAGCTTAAATACCAAATATTGTTTTCAAGAGACCTTTATTATACGATTCTTGGACTAAACTTTGATTGATTGATATAAAAATTATTCTGATTCATTATAAATTACAGTACTAGATATGATACATAATTTTCAATAAAATTAATATGCTACATTCTGATATGTTTCAGTTATAGTTTTTCTTTCCGGTGAGCCGTTGGCAGACCTGTTTGTTTACATTTGAGACTCTTCTCGCCGGGAGAGGAAAGAATTCTTTGTGTCACATGAGTAGGATTGGGGGCTTCTCATGTCACATAAACAATACTAAGTTACATAATAAACCACTTCATTTGAAGCTTATATACCAAATATTGTTTTCAAGAGACACTGATTGTATGAAATACTTTCAAAAACGTTCCCCACGCCTATAGTTCTTGTATTACTAAAATTTTAATGATTATGATAAAAATTATCCTGATTCATTATAAATTACAGTATTAGATATAGTAACTAGTTCTCAATAAAGTTAATATATTTCAGTGATTGTTTCTCTTTTCGGAGAAGAATATTTTTACCTGTCTATGTTTACAATTCAGACGCTTTCAGTCGGGAGGTTATTAAAATTGACTGAAAGATTTCTAATTACTTTTAGTATTTGTTCATTTGATGTTCACGGTGTTGTTACGTTTTACATGTATGAAGATTTATCTATTGTAGAACTGCATGTGGGAAATCGCCTTGGTTGGTAGTCTTTGATGTACCTAATCCTCTCTATCCTGACAATTTATTTATACGTATGTAAACATGAACATTTCCCAATATAAACATGGAGGTTGTTCACTTGATGCTATAACCCAGGTATTTCTTGATATTACCTGGGAAAAAAAAAATACTTTTTTTCTTCAGGACATTAATAGAAAGACTTGAGTTATAGCAGCAAGATAACAGCCTCCATGACAGATTTTCATTCAAGGGAACCTGCTAGCTCTGTGCCTTATTTAAAAAAATAAAACATAATTTCGATTGAGTACAGAAAAGTGTGGACCAATACAAATTAAAAATGTCTGACCTCACACCAGCTATACACAGGACACCAATTGAACCTGTGACAGATGAAGGAAAGAATACATTATATGATAAGTAATATGGAAGCCTTTATCTACAGCTGATAGTAGAGAGAAGGTATCATTGAAAGGACTACATATGATTGATGGGAGCGGAACTGGCAGCTGTGCTGGTATTGAACTTGAGGTCGTGCAGCTCCGAGATTGCATAACCATTCCGGAGCTCACATTAGCTGTATATTACACAAACCGGTTACGTCGGGCTCAGCCTACTTCTCCCTCTGGTGCCATCCTCCCCCGCTACATTACAACCAGTCTCCTTCCATTTTGAAGTCCTCTTGTTGGATTGGAATCTCTGGATTGAACTATATTATATATATATATATATATATATATATATATATATATATATATATATATATATATAGAATGTCTGTATCATACACGACATGTAGCTGTTTCATTAACACTAATGTTCACAGTCGATAATGGCTGAAATCGGAATAGAAAAGGGGGTGGTTAGGGGGATGGAATCGAAAAATTAAAATACCCCCGGTATTATGAGTCGATTTGAAAAGTGACAAAATCTTGCTAAAGCTTCTATTCAATAGTTGTTCTGCATTTTTCCTCTTAATAAAAATATTGAGCGAGTTATTCCTACTTCAAATATATATTTTATATAAAACTTTTTTTCTTTTTAAATTGGTTTGTACCCCACATCGATGGTGATTGGCAAGACCTCTGATAGAATAATATATTTATTCCTTCATGTACACATTAGTTGTACTTTATTTAACCTTAACTATCTGAGTTCTTCTCATATCCGTGCTTTGTATAGATGAATATAATAAAACTTACCCCTTTTAAATGTTTTTAAGTATGCATTAAACCTATTCTATTTTATACTATATGCATTTAATGTTTAAATATAAATTATTTATTAACGTCCACTTTTTTGCGACTAAGGCTAACTGGGACGGGTTATCTACAGGCTTCCACACTTTTCTAGCCAGGGTGGCACTCAGGATTATTTAATGAATTCCTTCACTAAATAAATTCCTTCGCCCATCACAGGCGAGGCTGAAGGACCACCAGTGAACCGGATCTCTTTGAAAAAAAAGACAACCGAAGGAAGGAAACGAATTTGGACCTTTGACCATCTAGGCACAAATTACCCTCGCGATTTCAGTGCCTAATTACAATAGGCAGTCTGTCAGTATGTGTTTTATCGTAAGGTGTTTGTTGTAGTATTTGCATATAGGGTTATCAGTCCTTGTCATTATGTGTCTATGTGTCAGGTATGTGTCACCTATCCTGAGTCTGGCAAGAACTACTTCCTCCCGTCTAGAACTCCTATGGCTCGATGGCTACTCCTTAATAGTACTTTGATGCTGCGGAGGTAGTTTTTTACTTCCATCCATTCTCATTGTCATTTGTTTAGGATTAGGTGGCGTATACGTCTCACTATGTCTTCGTATAGTAAGTTTGTTTGTGTGTATTGAGTTTGTTGACTAATTAGTTTAGCTTTGTATTCTCCTGTCGTACTAAGTCCTTACTCCGGCACGGGGCCGGCCCTCCCAGTGGCAGCAGTAAGCCCCCCCTGTGTAGCTGCTGGGTAGGAACAGTAGGTCCTTAGTCGGCTTTGCTGTTCCGGGCAGGGGATCACTCCTGCCTTAATGGGGTAAGTTCTAGCGGCTTACTCAATGTGAACTACGGGCTGGGTGGTGTCCGGAGTGGAGGCTTGCCTTCACTGCCGGTCATAGACGTAGTGGTCGTGTGTTCAAAGCACGAGGACATACAAGCCAGGTAAACTGGTACATGTGTGGGAGCTCTTCTATCGTGTGGGAGCTGGGTAGTAGGAGACTGTCCCTTCCATAGGATTCGCTTCTGACCATCGTAGCGAATCCTCAGTCACCATGAGGTTGTTGGATTGGTGTAGGATGGATTAAGGCCTCACGGCTAGGTGCCTCCTACATTGTAGCCACTCCTCGATATGGGTACACAATGTCGTACTAAGTCCGACGGGTACGGAGCCCGCCCTCCCCAAGGGCAGCAGGAAGCCCCCCCCCCGGTGTAGCCCTTGGGTAGGGGAACCGTAGGGACAGTCCTTAGTTGGCTTTGCTGTTCCGGGCCTGCGACCATTCCGGCCTTGTCGCTTGCGGCTTACTCAAAAATGGTACTACGGGCTGGATGGTGTCCGGAGTGGAGGCTTGCCTCCATCTGCCGGTCATAGACGTAGTGGTCGTGTGTTCAAAGCCCGAAGACAGACAGGCCAGGAAACTGGTACATGTGCTCACTCGTGTGGGAGCTGGTTAGTAGAGATTGTCCCTTCCATAGGATCGCTATACCATCTTAGCGACTCCTCAGTCACCAGAGAGGTGTTGGATAGGTGTAGGTTGGATTAAGGCCTCACGGCTAGGTGCCTCCTACATTGTAGCCACACTTCGAAATGGGTACTCAATGTCGTACTAAGTCCAAGGTCCTAGTGTCCTGGCAGCCAATATAGGGTAATTATATTTAGGCATGTTTGTTGTTTATAAATTTCTTCTGTTATGTTTAGTGCTATTGGGTGAGTGATGTAAATGTTCCGGAGAGTTAATAATGAACTTAATGAATCTGAACAAATTAGTGTCTGTTGGGCTGTAATGATGTAAGTGTCATGTCTTTAAGTGCCAACCAAATTGTGTGGGGTCCAGCTCCATGTATACTGTAGTGGGGTGGTAACTATTCTGAAAAAACTTCTCATTCTGTGACTGCTACAGATCCGACTTTGTCGTCGCTCTTGGATCCGTACCAAACAGAATGGAAGTTCTTCTTTGCTACAAATAATTTGAAGTGATTTTTGAAGAATAATGTAGATGATGTGTCTGATTTTTTAAACATGGTTAAAGGTACGTCTACAACGTACTTAATAAGCCAAGGAGGTGTTATAGGTATCTTTACATTCACTCTTAAATATCAAAATCGTAGGCATGTTACGAATTTTAATTGTGGGTAAATCCTGGATAAAAGTCATAAAATTGCACCACCCATAAGCCGAGTGCAACTTTAAAATTGATTTGTCCAAATATAAAGTCGATTATGAGGAATGAGTTATATGTCACTATATTTTTCCTTTCTCCCGAAATATTGGTTGAGTTTAACTATACTTGGTTTCCCATTTTTATTTATTAATTTTATTTGTTATTATCTTGCTCATTTCACAAATTTATTTTATTTTTTATAATATGATAATAACGCATTAAATTGTAAAAATGTATTTAAACATAATCATGTAATAAGCCATGTGGCAATGGAACATGTACTCACATAAATAACTTCTCATGGGGTTAATATGAAGGAAAAAAAAAAGTTGGGTCCAGTTTTAACTGATTTTCCTTAAGGGAAATCAACTATTGAGGTTGTACTCAAGACCCGAATTTTTGAAAAATTCCCTGAAATGTCCATGGATTCTACAGAAGTGAAGACGAAAATGAGGTCCGTTCAAAACTAAATATAGTCATATGGGGGAATTTAGAAAATTCAAAATATTCACTGTTATCACGCGTCAGATCGAAACATTCTATAGAATCAATCTTATTCTATTTAATGTTCTATACATGTTTTCTCTATATTGAATATTAACAGAGATATTTTCATATTTTAGTTTTCGGTCATCAGTAAACTCCCACTCCAACTCATGTCATATTCACAGATAACTTAAATACCAAATAGGGGAGCTCAGATTAGCCACGTGAGTTAAAGCGGTGCCTTTAATCTCTCATGGTAAACATAGAGTGGCGAGTTGCATTCCCGCTTGGACAATAGGAATTTATTTAGTGACGAACTCATTAAATAAAATCCTTAGTCCCACCCTTGGCTAGAAAAGGGTGGTAACATGTAGATAACCCGTCCCAAATTAGCCAAAGTAGCAAAAGTCCGTCACGCAGGGGCTGCGTAAACTAACCACATTTCCCACGTGAAGTTATACAATAGAGAAATCTCCATGGGGATCCAGGGATCTCCATGCATCTCCATCCACTTATATCATGAACCACTTCATCCCAATCCGTATATTGTTACTGAATTACTAAAATTAGAGTGATTGTGAAAAAAATAATTCTGATCCATTATGAATTACAGAACCGGATATACTAAATAGTTTTCAATAAAATTAATATATTATATTCAGATATATTTCAGCATTCGTTTTTCTTTCCGGTCAAGAATATTTCTATCTATCTATTCAGCTCTAAGACGTTGGTCGACCTGTTTGTTTGAGATTGAGACGTTTTCTGTTGTAGATCTTATTAAAATGTAAACTGACTAAAAGATTTATTTTTATCATTTGTATTTGTTCAATTAATATTCAAGTCGGTGTTGTGTTATGAGTATGTCGTTTTTTCTATTGTAAAAATTCACGTAGGAAGTCTGCTTAGTTTACGCAGCCCCTGCGTGACGGACGTTTTCTGATTACCTAAATCTACCAATGCATACGAAAAACTTCAAAATATGAGTATGAAAACAATTTCCTCGTTTTCTGAAAGTAGGACTCATTCTAAGTGAGATTTCATTTAGTTGCAGCTTACCGTTCTAAAAATATAATATAAATCAATAGAATTCATTAAACAATGGTGTATAAAGCAATTAGAGGACTTATCTTTATAGTTATTAATTGAATTTAATAATGTTACGTAAGGAAATTTTTAAATTAACTTGAAATTTACCTAGATATTATTCCCAGGCTTACGAAAACATTTACAGTACTTGAAAATTATGCGTATTAACTTCATTAATTATTCTATTAACACGTGGTAAATATGTCCCGTCTAGTGGGAAGAACCTTGAAATCTGTGAGAATCAACGATTCACACGAACCTTAATCATTACGTGTTATATCGTAATATAAGGTGGTAAGAATAACTTTAAGTATTCATGAGATTAAATTGATATATGAGTATATACTAATTTTCTATATAGTATACATCTATTTTGAAGAACGGCATAAGAATTATAACTATTTATATAAAAACTAGCTAAGGTGCCCGGCTTCGCCCGGGAAGTCATTTGAGGCTGAATGATAATGGTATTTTTTATGGGCTTTATTTTTACATTTTCCCGTCTCAATGCTTAGGATTTACACCCGAGTCTGGCGTGCTGGGGATATGTTAATATTAAATGTATTTGTTACGTACTTAATTTTATACAATATTTTTGTATTAGCCGTTTCCAGTGCATGTATCTTTTTTTATATATAACATAATCATAGATTATCATATTATTATAGTCAATAATACGGAGTTCCGTTGATTTTGATTTATTCTTTCGTGTCCTATAACATTGTTGACCCCTTCAATAGTTTGTTTTGTATACCTCATTCTAACTTCGTTATACGGCAAATGTGCATACAATAAAAGTTACTTAAGATAACAAAACGAACAACTTTTGTTTTATGCAGGTTTGCCGAAAAATGTATACAATACGAAATATCGCGATTTTATATTTCACACCTCCCTTGTAACCCCCACTCCTGTTCTTACCTGTAAGTTTTAATAAAGCTTATAATCACCGAAGTGTTAATACCAAATCACATACGGAGTTTCGTTTAATTCGATTGAGTCTTTTGTGCCATATAAAATTGTTGACTCCCACTAACTCATTTATACTTCGGTATACGACAAAAGTGTATATTACAAAAGTTACTCTAAACAACAAAATAAACAACTTTTGTTATGTTCATATTTGCCGAAAAACCAATAACCAGGCCTCCCTTATAACCCCCACTCCTGTTCGTCTCAGAGAATACTAATATAACCAGAAGCCTAGCATGGGGTTAGTAGATATATACACATTGAGTTTCATAAAATTCGATTCAGCCGTTAACGAGTCTATAAAGGACATACACACACACATTCATTTTTATATGTAAGATAAAGTTGAAAAAATAAATAATGAATTATAGCGAGAGGTAAATTATACGTAATTCACCACGTTCGATATTCAAAATTTAAAGAAAATATAAATTAAATTCATTACAAAAAAAATTAATTCACTCATTCCCTTATCTAAATAAGGACCCTGGTGATTACACTGCATCAAAATCCTCCCTTCAACAAAAACGTTGTTTTATATGTTGTTAGGTATGCTGAATACGAATTCGAAGGTAGAAAGCCTCTATTTTGTGTTTGGGTCGAAAAACGAGGCGATTTCAATTTTTTTAGCATTTTTCATTATCATAAAAAACATCATCGACAAATGAAAAAAAAAATCTATTTGTTTTTCAAGCTTTATACCTTGAAAACATATGAAAATTAGGAAATTTCAAGTGTTAGACTTCAAGAATTTGTTAGGCCTACAGTCAGAAGTATTATGCAGGGAGCAGTTTATACCTGACTGTTATTTTCAAGTCCCTTAAGGGAAATCAGCTATGAACTGTACTGGTAACACGATTTTCGAAACATTTCTTCAAATGTCTGTAGATCCTAAATTTTAGATGTCGAAAATGAGGTCCGTTCAAAATTATATATATATATATATATATATATATATATATATATATATATATATAAATATATAAATTTGTCTGTTACCGCTCTAGCGGTTGGATTTTTTGTCTTATCGTTACCAAACTGGATATAGAAGCATTTCATTTCGCCATCAATTGAGATTTTACGTTCTTTTCTCGAAAATGTTTGATCTATACCAGTCAGCACGGAAGAACATAAAATTCGAAAAGCTGGTGTCCAAGCCCAGGTTATTCATGTAGTCTAGAGTCTCCTTCAGTATCCTTCCCTTACTTTCCTTTTTATAATGTAAGAAATTATACATAGTTATTTGTAGTGTAATAGATATATATGTTGATCATAGAGCGGCTAAACAAAGATATGGCAGCATAAAACGGATAGAAGAGGTAAACCTTTCCATGTGGAAAAAGGTGGGGTTTATTTCCTAGAGCCTGTTTTGAAAGGTAGTGTTGCATCCTCATGCTTATATGCTGGCTCAGCATCGCAAGGAATTGAGTAGCTACCTGAATAAATAAGTAGCAACATTTGGTTTCCAATGCCAACACAAATATTGCAGAGAGCTTCTGGAGCTTCATAAATTCCTGCCCAAGACTTGATTAATGCTATGGCTAATGAAGGTGATTTTCTTTTTATTAATTGCTATTGAGGTCGTACTTATGACGCGATTCTCGCCAAACCCAGGAGATGACGAAAATGAGGTCTGTTCAAAATTATATTTAATGTATAAAATTTACATGTCACAATGTTAGTTACCGTACTCCTCCAAAACGTCTTTACTGATTTTTACGAAATTTTATATGCGTAGTCTCAGTAGGTCTGAGAATCGGCTACTATCTATTTTTCATACCCCTAATTGATAAGGGTTATTCACCCTTAACATTTTTTTTTTAATTTTTGGATGAAATTTTTTGTTTTTATTTTTTTATAATGTGGCATTAAATAATACATACAACCTTAAATTTTTACTTTTTTTATCACCAACCCCTATTTTTCATAGCCATTTTAGTAATTTAATCATTATCATCCCGCTCGATAACTGATCAATTATAGTGTTTTTAACTGTACTTCGATTAAAACTTCCCTTATCTTATGACAAATCTAAAATTTGTTTTATGGAAATAAACATTTATTTTTATTATTAAAGTTTAATCCTGATATATGCTTAGTGTTACCAATAAATGCCAAGTTCAAAGGTGAAAATATATTAATACCACGGATTCCTATCATACCTACAGATGTGCCAATTCAATTCAAACGAATTCAGTTTCCGATTAGATTGGCATTTGCAATGACAATCAACAAATTCCAAGGCCAAACGATGTCTATTTGTGGCTTAGATTTGAGTACACCATGTTTTTCACACGGGCAATTGTACGTAGCATGCTCTCGAGTGGGTAAACCATCCAGTTTGTTTGTGCTCGCTAAAGATGGGCTAACAAAAAATATTGTTCACGCTATAGCATTAAAAGATTGATGTTGTTTGTTAGTGTTAGTGTCGTAATTAATATGTGATATGTAATTTTAAGAAATAAACTATAATAACTTAAAAATAATATTGTTTGGCGTTTGTTATTTTTATATTCCCTTATCGTTGATAGCGCTCCATGCCTATTTCACGCATATACCACATACTTACACACTTATAATAAGTAAGTTACTTTTTGTCTACACTAGAAACTAGAAGTAATTTATAAGGCAAAACAACGTTTGCCGGGTCAACTAGTGTATATATATATATATATATATATATATATATATATATATATATATATATATATATATATATATATATATATGGGGTGAATTAGAGGGGGATATCCGAAAATTCGTAATATCTCTGTTACTGTACGTCGGATCGAAACTTCTATGGAACCAATCTTATTGTAAATTAAATGTACTGTAATTATTGTGTGCATTTATTCTCTATCTTGAATATTAACCGAGATATTTCCATTTTTCAGTTTTAAGCCTTCTTTGCTGAAGGCCAGAAACTGAAAAATGCACATCCCCACTTCTATTCATGTCATGTTAACAATAAGCTGTTATATCATGAACCACTTCATTACAAGGTTAAATACCAAATATTCTTTTCATTAAACTTTTACTCTGTAAATATATATGCAAATACGGTCTGTTGAGCCCCTCCACCTTCTTTTGTTCTTGGATTACTAAAATTTGAGTGATTGAGATAAAACATTTTGATTCATTACATATTGAAACCAATATTGTTTTTCCGGTCTATCTGTCTATTCAGCGCTTCGAGGTTGGATGACCTGGTTGTTTACAATTCAGCCGCTTTCCGTTGTAGAGATTATTAACTTGTATTGTAAACTGACTGAAAGATTTCTCATTAACGTTTACTTTATTCACTTAACATCCACGGTATTATGGATTCTTATGAGTTGTATTCCTTTGCGTGGGAAATCTGGTTAGTTTACGCAGCCCATGCGTGACGGACTTTTATGGCCTTCCAAGATTTTTAAGGGTTCGAATAATGTGATATATTTTGGATGAATGGCGTCGGTATTCCTGATCCTATTAACAAGAAGTCCCTAAGGCTGTCCTTTTAACTGCGGCTGCATGGGAAATACTTAATGAGCCATTTGAAAAGGAACATCTCCTCTAGGAACAGATTGAGGGTTTCCCAACGAGGCAATAAGCCCCGCGAGTAAGTGGGTTAGCCCAATAAACTCGGTGCATTTTATTGCACAACGCAGCCTGGATGCATGGTCTCATTGCTGATGCGACTAGTTCATCTCTCTTAACCTTTTCCCTCCCCCAACGCACAACCCCCCCCCCCGTACTCCAACTCGTAAATTAAATGGAAACGTTAATAGGCCTCTTGCCCATCAACAATGGAGTGCGAAAGACGCTTGCATAAAGTCAACATATGAAAGGTTACAAACATCATTCTGTTCTCGCATTGGTGTAAAATTGATTTTAAAAGGAAATGTTTGACGAGCAGTTTTATTCGTTTTCCCTTGGAAATAGCTATTCAAGAATATTATGTTTAATTGAATTTTAGAACAGAAAACAACGTCGGTAAACAATGATGCCGAGGTACTGGGATAGCACCTATCGGGTCAAGGCTGCTACGAAAAACGTTTAAAATAGTAAAAAAAAAATATTATCAGAAATAAATAAAGTATTCAGAATTTCATTTCATATATTGCACGCACACACGCACACATAGGGGAGAGTAGGGTAAAAGCAGGTAGTCGGGAGCAAAGCGGGTAGCTCCTCTTAGCCGTAGTGTGCACTGCAGTCGGCCTGATAACGGAGCAACTACCGGGTGTACAGAAAGTTCTAAGCCTGATTTCAACTTACATATTTTTATTTTTCAATATAGTCCCCCTCAACAGCAACGCACTTATTCCACCGCTTTTTCCAACATCTGTAACCCGGTCAAAAAAAAAAATTGTTGTCAAAACCTTCCAAAACAACCTTGACAGCTGAGGTATCATAAGTACACAAGGCTTAGAACTTTCTGTACACTACAATCCACCTTTGAAGAAGAAGCAGCGGCCATTACGCCAAATCGTTTCGTGGCAGTGACAATAATTCAATTTTCGTGGAACCTGCTTATGATTTTGGTAGAAAAGGTTTTTGATTGTCCTGCGCTCCTATTCCAATTAGAATACAGGCATGTAGGTCCCTTAGTCAATGTTTTAATTACCTTTATTTTAGTACTAAGTAATTGTCTTTAGCTTTTGGTGTGCCCGAATGACGCAATGTTTTATTTAAACTTTACGCGTGGGGTAAAACTGGGTAGCAGCTATGCCACGATTCTCGAAACATGAAAAGTATTATTTTACCTAATTTTGTTTAATCATTTCACTGATGAGCTATGTATAATGATAAACAATATGATAAATCTTGCAACTAGGAATTTACTTTTTGAAATATATAATTGTTTTGAAATAGCTAAGAAGATTACTGTTGTTACTTGTTTATATTTTTACTTTATTTTTGTGTATTGTTCCCAAAAGGGGGGTTTGTTTTAATGCATCAAACAACATTTTTTATTAACGAAAAAAACATTAATTTGATTAAAAATCTTTACATTTTTATTTTCCCATAAGAAAAACATATGTACCCGGTTTTACTCTACTAGTGGGGTAATACCGAGCAAAATGACTTTTTACAAAAAAAAAAGTAGGGTAATACTTCTTTAAAAATTTAGATTATGTTTTTGAAACTGTAGTTACGTTAACCGATAAGTAGACTTTATTTCAACAAAACTTTACTTATTTGTGGTAAAAATAGTGGTTTCTGCAAGTCTTCAAACCTTAGCAACCCGGTTTTACCCCACGTTCCCCTTTATGTACACCCCTGCCTAAAAATAATTCTGTAAGGATTACATCACTGGGTGGTTCCTAATCCAAAACCTTAACCTAAAGAACTCTATTAATGAAAAATGTACAATTCTAAAAAGAAAATTTTCGCGAAGAGTATGTCGTTCGTCAATTCAAGGTATATGGTTCGCATCAAGAGGAGCAATCTCGAAAAAAACTGCAGAGCTTTTGAAGAAAGGGGAAACGTTTTTGATTGAAGTTGAAGCCCCTAAAGAATAATCAACCATTTTATTTATATATTGTTTTAAATTCTTATTGATTTATTATAATTATATATATATATATATATATATATATATATATATATATATATATATATATATATAGATAGAGATTGTGTTCAGTCGTGTGTTTGAATTTTAAATTTCCCGCGCTCGTTGGGTTCATAGACCAACCACACCCACATGCATATCGCCAAGGCCGTGGCTACAGCGGAAAAACACATGCAGTTCAAGAAGACATCGGCTAGCAAAAGGGACGGTCAGTTGGTCTTGGACGCTCGCTGCGGTCGTTCCTACGGCCAGTGTGGCTTAGCCTCTCTTCCTCCGCTACAGATAACCGCTTCATAGACAACCGCAGTTGGAATTCACCCGTGATAGAGTCTGCCAGTTGTTTCATCTCCCGCAAAGCTGCCATCCTGTGAATCACCGCAACAAGCGAGAAGACTCCATTATTTCAAGGACAATGCATGATTCCCGCAAGTACCTATTTAATAATGCTAGCATTATTTGCGCAAATATCGAATGAGTACTCATATATTATCGGACCCATCGTTCATTTAGTGTATATAAACTGCTCAAAAATGAATAGGGATATTGGCTGTTTTGTGGTATGCATGGAACCTAGCATATTTTTTTTTTTATTATAAATATCATTAATATTTATTAGAAATTATTGTCTTTTTTTTGTCCCCATAAAAAATAAATTTAATTAAGATCGATTTAATTAAAATTAATAGGATAAGAAAAAATAACCAATATCCCTATTCATTTTTGAGCAGTATAGTTATATGGCCGCCATATTAGTCCATAAAGTTACGTTCCTTTGTTTACGGCTCAAATTACAATTTTATTATAATATACTTAATTCTTAATTTCTATTGCCGATAAGTTAGTGCATAAAGTAAAGTTCCTTTGTCTTGTTCAACCTCTAGATATAACGTGTAGTATATAGATATATAATGAACTATTTCAATATACCTAATTCTTAAGAGAACTCACATAGTTGTTTTTTTTATTATCTTTTTCCTTCATCTCTCCAGGAGAAATAACAAATGGTTCAGTCTAAATGCTCTCTTACTATTGCCTTTAAAACAAGCTTCCTGCCTAAACACATTGTTTTTTATTACTTTATTTATTTTTTTAATGTCTTGTGATTGGTTATTTTGGTTTTGTAGTCAGCAACTCACCACCGGCGAACAGCCACACTTAATTCTTAATATAGTTTTTATCCCATCTAATTCGTATTTTTTGTTTTTAATTATTGCATCATATGTGGTATGCTTCTGTTTTTAAGTATGTCACAACTTGTTTCCGGTACCGCATGTACAGAGTGATCTCACAGGAGAAGAACTCCAATTTGTGACGCAATTAGTCTCAATTTGTGAAACTTATCAGGGTCAAGGTGAAGAGTATGATGCACGCATGCTCCAGCATTTACAACTTATCACGGGATGATGGTACTTTATTACCACTGACTTCACCTACATGCCTATGATTAATCAAGCCTTAGACCTTTCATTATACGGCTGACATTAGATTATCCCACACCTACGAATAGCGAGCTGATCGCAGCTAACCATTGTGTCATATGCCAATATAATGACTTAGTAGACAATGGCTTCTTGAAAACTGTCACAGCTTCCATTGAGTGTAAGCCTACCATTTTGTCTGAGCTTGTACAATACCTGTCTTAAACCCAGGGCTAACAATGGAATGGGTAACATTTTTTACAAATCGCAATATCCTGTTGAGTAAAATGTAATAAAGTCCAGGATATTGAATTTTCGGCTTTGGTAGTAGTGCTTAGAACATGCCAGGGTAGATGAACAACATACTTTGAGTTAACTGTTTAATGATTATCAAGAACGCAACTCTGTGGCTTCTCACAATATTTTTTTTTTACAAGCGCTTATGTGTATTGCTACACACATTGTCATCTTCAGAGCTTAAGGCCTGCCTAGAGAGATGTTACTCAGCAGACCTCTGCCGATGAGCTCCATACATTACTGTTTTACCCCATTTATTTATATACAAGATATATTGTGAATAATTTTGTAATTTCAAGCTATTATTTCGAACTACTAGGAATTTCCAATTCTCCCACTCCATTACTTTTGCATATCTACCATGCAAGTAAGGTCTCGAGTGAGGCTTCCCACGTTTTATAGATGCCTTGCTGCTTCAGGTTTTCTGTCTGACTTCTTTTCCACAAATTTCGCATTCTAAAAATTAATTTTATTTCCTCCTGTCCTCAACCCCCACCCATCCCACTTCTATTTGCCCAGTGTTATCCAACTACCCCTGTGCCAAAAACAAACAAAAATGTCTGCAAAAAAATGTCTTGCGTATAACATCACAGAACTGATTTCTAACAAATCCGTAGGGCGATCTGATAAAAAGGTTTCGACCTGATAAAGGGCTTTAGAACGAAGGTCAAATGAAGCACACTATGAAGGAAGACCACTAATTGCGCATGCTGCCAGATTCAATGCCCACCACACACACCAGGATAATTAATATAAAGTTTAGATCATAGACTTTATCAACTTTTCTTCTGGTAATTTTGCCTACAATAACAAAAATCTCACCTTCCTCAAAATGAAGGTCCTGGGTCCCTCTGTAACTCAATAGAGTGCAATAAGTAAAGTAAGCTCTGGAAAACAAGACGCTTTCGGTTAGCAAAATTTTATTGAGTTGACTATGGGAGAAGAGGAGAACAAAATGGAATATAAGTTTAGCCCTTTCAAAACGTTGGTATGCCATGTTACAAACACAGTGAAGTGCTTCTTTACGGAAGAGGTACTGTGTAGCTAGCAATAGAAAATCTTCTTCGCAGTATTGTTGTTGGAAGTGAAGAATATTGTGTACTTGGAAAGAATAAAGCTTCTAATTATTCACAAGTTTTTTATTTCAGGGCTATGCAAAGATTATCCTCCATCTCCATCTTCGGAGCTACATGTAAGATCACTGGACCTCTATCTAATCTCCCGCGCACCGGCCAGTCAGTTGCTGTCTTCGTCATTGAGTGCATTAAAGTAGGTCAGTAAATATGAAATTCTATGGTCATGTCCAATATATCTCTCACCTTCTGTATTTTAATATTTAACCTATGTTTATTTATATCTACATTATTTTGATACTTATTTATTGTTTTTAGTCATGGATGTTAGTTAGCATGTTTTACCTTCTTTTTATGGTTTATACATAGATATTGTTCTTTTTATGTGTAGCGCTGAAGATGGAGACAATAGTCATTGAAAGCGCATTAAAGATATACAAAATCTTTATATATAAGACTAGCTCAGATACCCGGCTTCGCCCGGGAATTCATTTGAATGGTGATGGTATTTTATTGGCAAGACTTTACATTGCACAATATTTTGACATTTACCCGTGTTTAGGATTGATACCCGTCGTTGCCGTGGATTTGCTAATAATAGAATTATTTGTTCAATAAGTCTTCACTGTCTTCGATATTTTTATATTTCCCGTCTCTTATACATGTAAATATGGTGAATTTTTATTTCAGGCCTCCCTTATAACCCCCCTCCCGTTCGAACCTAAAAAGTTTAATATAACATATAATCATGGACGAATTAATGCTAATTGACATACCGAGTTTTGTTAAGTTCGGTTCAGTCGTTAGTGCCCAATAAAATTGTTAGCTCCCGCTAAAGTTTTAACGTATAACTCATTTATACCTAGGTATACGACAAAAGTGTATATAACAAAAGTTACTCCAAATAGCAAAATAAACAACTTTTGTTATGTTTATATTTGCGGAAAAACCAATAGAAAACGAAATATCGCTATTTTTAAATTCAGGCTTCCCTTATAACCCCCACTCCTGTTCGTATCAGAGAAAATTAATATAGCCTAAAGTCTAAGTTGGGTTAGTAGTAATATACATACCAAGTTTCATAAAATTCGGTTCAGCCGTTTATGCGTGAAAAGGTAACAAACAAACAAACATACACGAAAGAAACAAAATGCAGATATGGTGTCTATGACATGTGAAACGAAAAGTTATCGTGAAATTTCGCGAAAAAAATCAATGTACAGACAGAGGTTACAATTTATATATATATATATATATATATATATATATATATATATATGAGATATAAGAAACTTGTGAGGAATTTGACGCTTTCTTCTCCCCAAGTATAGAAGATCCACGTTGCTTGGTGCCTGGGAGGAGCACTTGCCACAGAAGACTGCCTATCAACCCTGGGCACCCAACAAGAAGTTGGGAGCTACAGATAAGTGAGTAGGAATTATAAATTGGTCACTTTGTACCTATAAATGGAGTATGGAAATGATGGGATTCCCTTAAGGAATGAGCTCTCTGATATTACTAATATTAGGCATTTCCTTTAAAATATTCTGAAAAAGGTTTCCCAATTTGGAGTTGTGTTGACGCTTTTTCAACATCCATATGACAACTAGTACCAATGTTGTCATATGGATTGATAATAAAGCCCATTACTCCGTGTTTGTCAATAAAATCATAATTTCAGTAGTGATTAATTAATGAATGTCGGCCACGCAGGGGCTGCGTAAACTCAGCAGATTTCCCTCTTAAAATTTGCAATAGATAAATCTACATAATGACAACACTTAACACCACAGTGAATACTAAGTGAATAAATACAAACATACTCGTATTAAAGTGAATATATATATACGATTTTGTGCGGGCCTCATCTTCGTAATCTCCTGGGTAGGATCGATGGGCGTTTGAAGAAGAACTTCGTAAATCGCGGCATGAGTCCGACCTCAATACCTGAATTCCCTTGAAGGAAATCTACAAAAATGGTTAAAAATAAAGTATATATTTTAACAAAGACTAATGTGTTGGTTAAAAAATATAAACCTTTCATGATTAGCTAGGAAAATAATTATTGATTTAGTTCCTTGGCTGCAATAGATGTAAAGTATACAAAAAAAAAACAGCATTTTCTTTAGTTATTTTATAAGCTATTAATTTTTTTTTAAAGTTCAATGATAAAGCCATTAAGAAAGACTAAGTATGGTTCTTCGGAAGCCAATTGACCATGAAGATGAAAGAGTAATTACAAAGAGGTATAAACTATAACCTTGTCCCATATTAAGTACTTCTGAAGACCAACTAGTAGCCATGACATGTCCTGTCATCGAGTGACCATAAAAGAATAGGTAGCTTTTTTACTCCAATCAAATAAGTTCTCCAGACATCTCGGCCAAAAGTCATAAAATTTATTGTGTGATTCCATGCTTTTGATTAGTTTTATATATGCCTAATATAGTCATTTATATTAGTATGTGTTCTTCTTTAAATAGAAATCGTCTTAGCATAATCGTCAAATCATAAGTGGAAAAATTAATCGATCAAATCATTTTAGCAGATTTCCCTTCGGGGAAATTCAAGGGGGATTTTCAAAAATTCGAAATATCTCCGTAACCATATGTCGGATCAAAAAATTGTATAAACCCAATCTTATTGAAAATTAAATTTACTATAAATATTGTTCTATACATTTATTCTCTATCTAGAATATTAACCGAGATATTTACATTTTTATGAAATGTGGTCGTATAGTGAGTTTCCCGCCAAAAGCTAGTCGGCCAATTTCGTAACTATTCGGCTCTCGTATAAAGATTTATTGGATAACTTCACGTGGGAAATCTGGTTAGTTTACGCAGCCCCTGCGTAACGGACTTTTACTGTTAACACAGCCCCTGCGTGACGCACTTATTTCTTCATCTCTCTTGTACCGTTATGAATTTACTTACATCGTGTTATTATGTATAGTCTAAGTTATGTATTTTGGATGTTTTTATTGTTCTGACTTCAGGTATTATTTATTTATTAATAATTTGCCGGTTGATTGTTTGAAAGTTTTTAATGTGTTGTTATTTAGTTTCAGGACAGATAGCGGTTTATGATTGTATAATGCATTCGACTCTGTAATACTTTTTTAAAAACTGTTAGTAATGGCTTACTTGTGGTTTTTGACGTGGCAACAGGGTACTGACGATGGTGCACTCCATCGAAAGCAATCTTGAGCTTTAAAAAAATGTTGTTACTGAAAAAGTGTGGCCATTTTTCCTCTACCTGCATGCAAGACAGAGATCAAATGCGGCAAGTGCAAAGGTTAGGGAAATACTGGGAAGAGGAAAGAGTGATTCCTGGGTAGCAAGAATAACCATGTTTGATTCAATGGTGTCATCTACTCTTCTTTATGGAGCAGAGATTTGCGCTCCAAATTATTTGGAGCTTGTGGAATCTGTACAGCTGAGGTTCTTGAAGTATTTGTATTTTTGGCCAAGAAGTACCCCGAATTACATAGTCCGTTTGGAAACTGGGCAAGCGCACTTAAATGTTGTTATATTTAAGAAAATTATTAATTTCTGTGTTAAACTGCTCTCAATACCAGACCACCGAGTTCCGAAAAAAATGTTTTCTTAAGCTCCTTAGTTTGCAAAATATGAAAAGCGACATAAAATATAATTGGGTGTCACAAGTAAAATTTATAGCAGGAAATAATTATGTTGAGGAATACTTTTTCGAATCTTTAGACCAACAAACTTTGTTAGCCAACAAGATTACAATCATTGAAACAATTACAAATCATCTCCATTCCGTTGAAATTGATAGAGTTCTTAACTCAAGTTACAGCTATAATATAGAAGTATTTGTAGTTTTAACCATTCTCTCCCTGAAAATTATTTCTTGTTCCACACAAACATAAATAAAATAAAACTAACCAGTCAAATAAGGATTTCCTCTAGCAAGTATTTAAAATTATCCTATAGAAACATGACTCAAATTATAAAAACTGGAGAGGTATGTAAATGGTACCAAAAATATATATTACATTTGAATCATTTACTGCTGTATTGCCCCGCTTTTACATCACACAGAGTAAAATTCCTTGACAAATATATAGTGCCTCAAAGAGAATACCTATCATTGGTAAACATTTTGGATTACAACAATGAAAGTAAAGTTAATGATACTTTTTGTTTCTTATCAAAAGTTTGTGAAAGTTAACAATATAAAAGAAAGAATTTTATTATATTTATGGGGGTGCTTATTCAATAATAATCGGCACATTATTTATTATATGCAGTTATACTTATTATTAGAAGAGTTATACTTATCTTAGAGAAGAGTTATGTTAATCTGATATGTCCGAAAACTGATCTTTATTTAGACGTTAAAAAAAGAATGAATTAATCTACATTTACATTAAATTATGATCTACTGAATTCAGTATTATAATTATTTAGATTAATATTTATATTGTATTACGTGCCAATGTATATGCTGTTCAGTTGTAATTTTAGAAATTATTATTATTTCATTTACACATATTTTAAGAAGTTATAATATATTAATAACCATACTAACACTAATTGGCCAGACTCTTGGCAGCATGTTGTAAAAATAAGCCAATAAAAATATCTATCTATCATCATGCAAGACATTTTTATTTAAAATTGTTGTTGCGTATTTTGTGAAAGAACCTCAACTACATAATTCATGACATCTCTAATTACAATGTTCCAGGTTTGTTGAGTTATTTAACTCAGGAGAACCATGAAATCGAAGGTCAGATGGGATAGCCATCTGACGTCAGCTGAGTGTATTCCAGTGATGGACCTATAATGGCTTTTGTCATTATATCAAGGATGCCTAGTGAATTGAAAATACTGAAGTAAATTATTTATTTGTTATCTATTTTTATTTAAAACAACACATTTTTTTTTCTTTAAAAGTTTCTTTTATTTGATTTATTCCCCGAATATCCTTTACATATTTTAACAACCCCCTAAAGTTACTTACCAACAAAATAATGGAGCCAGCTCTGAGGGGGTAAATTCCATAGTTGGAAATCAAACATCATCTTGTTTCAAAGTTGTATTCCTTTATTTGACAACGTGCAACCAACTCTTATCATAAATTTAGAATGATTCCTCCAAGGAAAATATAAATAAAATAAAAAATCAACCCATCAATTTATTTATCAACTCTTGCATTCTTTAAAAACTTTGCAACGTTCGAGCCGAGTTATACAAAGTGTCAACAAACAAAACACATTAAATTTTAAGTGCCAAAATGGAATGGTCAATACTCAGTGCAAAACTAAATTCCAGCTATGTGTTACAAATAAACAATTATGAAATTCAAAAATCATTACTTTCTCCTAATAAAAAAATAATAATAATTTATTCAATCACGATGAACGAAATAAGTATTTTGGTGTTTTAACAGATTTCCCTTAGGGGAAATCAGCTATTGAGGTCGTACTCATGACGCGATTTTCGAAAAATTTCTTCAAATGTCCATCGATCCTACCTAGGAGATGACGAAAATGAGGTCCGTTCAAAATTATATATATATATATATATATTATATATATATATATATATATATATATATTTGTCTGTTACCGCTCTAGCGACGAAAATGAGATCCGTTCAAAATTATATATATATATATATATATATATATATATATATATATATATATATATATATCTGTTACCGCTCTAGCGGTCGCAATTTTTGTCTTCTCCAAGATGTTACCAAACTTGATATATAATCGTTTTATACGAAAAGAAAGATCAAGTTCGTTAACGGCTAAAATCGGACCAGGAGGAGGGAGGGTTTAGAGAGGGAGAATTTCTAAAATTCTTAAAATCTCCGTTTTTTGCTTTGGGTCAAAAAATTGAATAGAACAAATCTTATTGCAAATTTAATATTTTATGAATATTGCTTTGTACATTTTTTCACTATCTTGATTATTAACTGAGATGTTTGCATTTTTTAGTTTCAGGTCTTCAGAAAAGCTCCACTCCTACTCATCTCATATTAACAATAATTTATTATGTTATGAAGCACTTTACTTGAAGTCTAAATACCAAATAGTGTTCTCATTGAACTTTTAAGTTTTGAGATAAATGCCAATACGTGGCGCACGTGGGAAATCTACTTAGTTAACGCAGCCCCTGCGTGACGGACTTTTTTTTCTTCTTCTCTTAAATTCATTTAGTAGGGATGAGTTTGTCTTGAAAACAAAACTACCCCTTACACCCCATGTTTATATTATTTTAGAATAGATAATTCATACAAACCTCATGAGGTATGTGTTTACTTTCAAGACTCAAAAAGTCATTGCGTGTTTTTGCCAAATTAGCAAAACAAGCTGAGAGATTCTCATTGAAGGCAACTATTGTAAAAGAAGCAACGTCCTTGGCAAGCGACTCCATGACCTCTCATTCAAAGTAGTTTTACGTAACAAGCTCGAATAGTGGATGGTACAAGCAATTCCAATTCGACGAAAGAGATCCTGAGGTTTTCGACAGATTGTATATCAGTAAAACGACAACAGGAGTCCTTAGCCAGATTCAAATGCCTCTTAAATATTTATCCGTGTTCAGCTCAAGGCCGATCAGAGAGTAGGAATTAACAGATATATTGCTTTATCAAAACAGATCAGCTATCTGTAAGCTAACCAAATACGCAAACTGTATCCTTTAGTACATTAACTATTCGTAAAAGTCAAGACAGGTGCTCCGTAAGCTAAGCAGTATTCCCAATTGCAATTCTTCTATAATAAACAATTAGACACATTTAAGATCCATCTAAGACAACTGTATGCCTTCCAAATAATATCCTAAGCCTACCATAAAGCAACTTCAATTCCCAATTCTTTCTCCTGGTATTTAAGAAAAGCATGACACATTTCATGAAAAAGTTTGATAAAAAAAAATACAGGAAGCCTCATGGCTTGGGGTGGTGGAATTAAGTTATTAATACAGTTACATTAATAAGAATAAAGCAAAAATAAATCGAAATTTAAGTGGTTGTAGTGATCCACTACACATTTAAAGGAATAAGTTCTTCATTTTGTAAAATCAAAAACTCATATGAAAACTCGAATTATTAAATTAATTAAAGAATTGAATAAATCAGCATACGATGTTCTCTAATTGATCTCTATTGATATAGGATGATAATAATAATCTAGACTTCTTGTGATTTCTTACATGGCTAACCTGGGACACAGGTAGGCCATGCGAGTTAAAGCGTTGACCTTTATCTCACATGGCAAACCTAGAGTGACGAGTTCGATTCTCGCCTGGGCAAAGGAAATTATTTAGTGACGAAATTCATTAAATCCTTAGTCTCACCCTGGCAGAAAAGGATCGTAACCTGTAGATAACCCGTCCCAATTAGCCTCAGTTGCAAAAAGTGGACGTTAATAAATAATAATACTAATCTCACATAGTAAACCTAGAGTGGCCAATTCGATTCCCGCCTGGGCAACAGGGATTTATTTAGTGACGAAATTCATTAAATCCTTAGTCTCACCCTGGCAGAAAAGGATCGTAACCTGTAGATAACCCATCAATTAGCCTCAGTTGCAAAAAGTGGACGTTAATATAAATGAATGAATGAATGATATCGGATAGTGAACCAGGTTATGTTAGGGCTTGGGCAGTAAAAAATAAAACGTTTAAGAATTATAGTAAAATTTTCAAATATACAAACTGATTGATGGGATGTTGACAACCCTCATGAACACACACTAGATCACGATCAAAGAAAAATTGCGACCAGCGTTAACCCACAGATATATAATTTTGAATGGACCTTTGGGTGAATGGACATTTGAAGAAATGTTTCAAAAATCGCATCATGAGTAGAATCTTATTAGCCGTAAATGGCTGCCGTAAATCTGCTAGTAAATGGTATTTCTGTTGGTTCTAAAATAAATTAATTTCACCTATCCTGATTATTTTTCTCAAATTCGAGAAACATTTCTGTACAGAAGAGCAGGACTCACTTTCTCCATTACAGCTTAACATTGTTAATTTGTCATTAAGAATTAGATGTTCTTTAATATTGCTATTATTATTTAACTACGCCCACTTTGTGCAAAAACGCTAATTCGGGATGTATATTAGGTCACAGCCCTTTTCTAGCCAAGATGGGGTTTACCTTGTTGAATTTTGACCAACATTTTAACTCACATCCCCCTGTTCGTTAGTAGATTATGTAATGAAAATGGCTTATTTGATTATTATTATTATTATTCTCACTTAGGCAATAGAAATTTATTTAGACGAATTAGAATCCTTAATCGCACCCTGGCTAGAAAAAGGTGCTAACCAAAAGACAACCCCAATTAAACTTAGTAACACAGAGTGGAAGATAAAAAAGAACAAGTATAGATGTAATTTAAAACTCTAAAATGAGGTTAAGTAGTAAATATGATAGTGAGTATCCTTGTCTCAAGCCTCAAATAACCTCAAACCTATAAGAGGTGTCGTGCCTAGTTTGGTACCTTGAAAACTATCTACCTCAGTCACACTTGATCGCTTCATCCTGTTCAACCTGCCAAAATCTTGTCGGAAATCAATGAAGGGGTGACTCACAATAACATCATATTCGCCCTTCTGTTTTCCTTGTTGATCCGGTGTACTCAATTATTATTTCATTTTATGTCCTCCAAGAATGCTTAAACTGAAACAGCAAGACGTTGAGGGTTTCTATAATCAAGAGTTCAATAAAAAAAAAAACTGTTTTATCTCTCCCACCCTTAACCTACTCCACTCTTAGCCGAAGGTCAGTTCTAACAGAAATACAGCTGTTTTCTCGTCCATGTCATAGCCCATTATCGACAACTCTTCTAGTATGTTTTCTTCAAGGTGGTCATCGCTACTACTTATGGTGTTGTTAGGTCGTTTTAGCAGATTTCCCTTAAGGGAAATCAGCTATTGTGGTCGTACTCATAACGCGATTTTCGAAATTTTTCCTCAAATGCCCATCGACCCTACCTAGAACATGACGAAAATGAGGTCCGTGCAAAACTGTATATATATATATATATATCTATATATATATATATACATATATATATATATATATATATATATATATATATTTGTCTGTTACCGCTCTAGCGGTCGCAATTATTGTTTAATCGTTACCAAACTCGATATTTAGTCGTTTTATATAAAAAGAAAGATCAAGTTCGTTAACGGCTGAAATCGGACCAGTGGGAGGGGGGATTTAGAGGGGAGGTTTTTTGAAAATTCAAAATATCTCCGTTACCATACGTAGGATCAAAACATTGTATAGAACCAATCTTATTGCAAATTAAAATTACTATAAATATTGTTCTATACTGTTATTCTCTATCTTCAATATTAAACGAGATATTTTCATTTTTATTAAATGTGGGTCGATAACGAACGTTTCAGGCCAAAAGCTAGTTCGGCCCTAACTGTTCGGCTCTCGTATAGAGATTTCTCTGATATCTCTGGAATATGCTGGATGGTAGAGGGACAAATGTATAAGGATCAATAAGAAGGCCAAGTCCTCTACTGGTTTTTAATTTTAATTGACTCCTACAGTGCACTCTGCATTATTTTAAAAACCAGTAGAGGACTTGGCATTCTTATTGATCCTTATAGAGATTTCTCTATTTTATAGCTTCACATGGGAAATCTGCTTAGTTTACGCAGCCCCTGCGTAACGGACTTTTTTTGTTTGATTAGGTTGATAACGAAAGGCTCAGTGACCCCTAAGCATATGTCACGGTTATAAATATATTAAACAGTATTGAAACAACAACTAATTTCAAAATAAAGACATTTTTATTTGTTTTTAATGTTCCGTTTATTCGTTTATAATTCATTTACATTCACAGTATTCTACTAGGCTAATTTTGAAGTGTTGTCTGCAGGTTACCACCCTTTTCAGGGTGGGATTAAGGATTTTAATTAATGGGTTCGTCACTAAGTAAAATTTCTGTTGTGGTGCACTAACTCGTCACGCTTGATTAACCATTTGAAATTAAGACCAACGCCATAACTCGCTTGGCTGACCTGTGCCCCAATGTTCCGTTTATGAACAGATTACTTTTTAATGTACATATTATAAACATGTAAAAAATAATGTATCTATAATGGCTTTTTTTCTTTTTCGACAACTGATAATCTCTCACTAGCACAATTAATAATGAATAGACGCGCGCACACACACACACACAAAATAAGTGCAGGTTCGATCCCCGCCAAAGAACACCTTTTCACGAAGTAGCTAACAGAGCGCGCTAGTGTCGCAGTGCTTATGGGCTTAAGGAATATGTACGTCTGTCAGAACCTCAGGATGACTAACGATTATGACTCTCTTAGCTCCCGTCCACAGGCAGGCTGACAGCGTGAACTGGCTGCAGACCCTCCGGACAACATATGGCCCGTCAGTCTCCTGGAAACAACTCATTCCAGGACCCTTGGGATAATGGGGTTTGTACGTCGAATTGATTTCTGTCTAAGGAAAAACTCTGATCACGAAAGCCTTGGGTAATGATCTTAAAGGTCTATAGGCCAACTGAAAGTATATATAGTGCATGTATATATAATCTTTCTTCGGATAATGGAAGAGTGTGGTTAAACAATAAATTAAAGAATATAGTAACTACTTCAAAAGCAATACTATTTTTGTCATAATTAACTAGTTTTAGAAGATTTGCCTTAAGGGAAATCAGCTATTGAGGTTGTACTCATGACGGAATTTTCGACATTTTTCTTAAAATGTCCATCGATCCTACCTAGTAGATGACGAAAATGAAGTCCGTTCAAAACTGTATATATATATACATATTTGTCTGTTACCGCTCTAGCGGTCGCAATTTTTGTTTGATCGTTACCAAACTCTGAATTTAATCGTTTTATGTAAAAAGAAAGATCAAGCTCGTTAATGGCTGAAATCGGACCAATGGGAAGGGGGGTTTAAAGGGGAGGATTTTCGAAAAGTCGAAATATCTCCGTTATTACGCGTCGGATCGAAAAATTGTATAGAGTAATTCTTATTGCAAATTCAATTTACTATAAATATAGATATTTGCATTTGTATTCTGCGTGTGGTCGGCTATGTTCGGCCTTTCCGCCGAGAGCTCTGGCGGCCGTTTCTGTAACTATTCGTCCCTCGTGAATAGGTTTAGAGGTTACTTACTACTACAACTGTTATTAGGCAGATTTCTCTATTGTAAAACTTCACGTAGGAAATCTGCTTAGTTCACGCAGCCCCTGCGTGACGGACTTTTTAATCTTAGATAGTATAAACATCCCGGTCTTCAGGTCAGTTACTCTAATTGTGTGCACTTAGTCTCCTTCTTCTCCCTGGGTTATTAGATCATTCTTAGGGACTCAGGTTATCCATGTGAGTTAAAGCGTTGCCTTTAATCTCACATGGTAATCCTAGAGTTGCGAGTTCGATTCCCTGTCTGGGCAAAGGAATTTATTTATGGATGGAGTTCATTAAATAAAATCCTCAGTGCCACCCTGGGCTAGAAAAGGGTGGTAGCCTGTAACCCGATAACCCGTCCAAATTAACCTTAGTTGCAAAAAGTGGACGTTAATAAATAAATATCATTCTTATCCATTCAGGTTTATGCTGCGCATTCTGGGTTGTTTGACATCTTCAAACTCTCTCCCAGAACTAACGGGCTTTATCGGAGCATTGTTTCATTTCCTAAACATGCTAAACCCCGCAGCATTCGGGAGGAAAGTGGAAAGTCCAAGAAAAAGAAGCCAGGGCTTTTAGGAAAAATACACGCATTACGTAAATTGTGCCAAAATAATAAATAATTTTTCCCTAATTTATTGCGACTAATGGCATTTTCGGCTCTTGTTTTATTGGGTCATAGTTGGATTGAATTTGTTTTCGTTAGCTACGGAGAATGGCGTGTTACCCGAGTTCCTTCTGGGGTTTAATAGTGCTATTACTTCCGATGCAGCTAACCGCTAGAGGTTTAGTACTGTATTATATTTCCCGCCATAATTGTGCTAAATTATTATATTTGTAAGCCATCATTGAGCTCACTTCGAACATATAATGGACATATGTATATGGTAATAGTTCGTAATGAAATAGAATAGAAAGGTAAACTATTTTTATAGACTTCTCACGTTGCATGTTTCATTAGCGGTAATCCCTCACGAGAGCTTCGGCACGAGCTTCCCTTGACTGGGACGGAACCTCTTCCAGTAATTATTAATTGAAACCACATCGGAGAGAGGGCGCTGCGAGCTACGAGTTCAAGGGAAAACCCTATAACCTTCGTCTCTAACACTCTTCATCCATAAAGCACAGTTCATTTCTCGTGGGAAAAGGGACGACTATGGCTGTTTTTTTTATTGAAAATCCAATAAAGTTCGTTCTGCGAATACTGTACGAAGAGCTGTATTGTAGCAATAACTCTTGGAAAAAGTATAAAATCATAAAGGCACAGCACCGTTTTATGATAAACCTCCCGCTCGATTAAATAAATGGACAATATTATATCGGAATAAAAAAGAAAGATAAATGATTTCTCATTTCCTATCCTACAGAATAAAGGTATCTGCAGAAGAAAGCAATAAGGTTTACATTCAACAGAAAATCGAGACTCCTGTCGACCACTTTTTAAGAAGTCAAAAATAATGACTTTTCCCTGAATATATACGTACCAAAAACAATACTGTTTGTGAAACAAAATACGAACTTGTTTTACAAAAAAAAGGTATAATACATAATAACAAAAAAAGATACTAGAATATGCCTCAAACCCTCTATCGCAGATATAAATATTTCAACAAAAGCGAATCATTTTCAGGAGTAAAACTCTTAACGCTCTCCTCGAATGTATTAAATCTATTAAAGAATATTCCTTGTTTAAAAAATAAATTTAAGAACTTCATGTGTAAAGGATTTTTTTATACATAAGATGAATACAATCAAAAATTATAAATTATAAGGTTAACAACAAAATATGTCTCTAAAAAATCGGTAAAATAGTTATTTATTATACAAGTGACGAAAGTAGATCATTTTACAACTCGAGTGAAACGTTTACCCATACGAGCGAAGCGAGAGTTGTAAATTCTACTTTCGTCACACGAGTGTAATATTAAATTCTTTCTGTAATCGTGTAATACATGATCAGATCTAACCAGAATATGAACGAAATTAGGATGTTGTTAAGATCATGGTATGTTGTTGGTAGGTTATAAGCATGGTTGTAAAGTAGTGCAGTTATAAACAAGTGCAGGTTATAAACAAGGAAGGTAATTATTATTATATTTAAATTTTAAAATATATTGATTATTTCCACCAATAATTCATTCACATTTAAATTTATTTTGTTAAAATAAATTCTTACAATGTTAAGAAACATTTAAAAGCATTTAATTTCCAACTTCAAATTATTTTTTTAATTTATACTTATTACTAATTAACAAGGCAATTCACTTTCTTCACTTGTGAAGAAAGTGATTACTTTCTTCACTCTATTGCAAAATGTTTCACTTTCTTCACTCATGTCAGTTTAGTAATGTTACCAATATTCAACGATTACAGAAAAATATAATTTATGATGAGGTACATTGTTTCTTTAAGGTGAGCAGTTTTTCATCATTTATGGCTCCTCTAATGTCAATAAATTAAAAAATGTATGTTACATATGTAGAGTGGTGACAAGGTTGTTCACAATATTAATTTATTATATGTAACAACAACAATTATGTATAATTATAACAACACATTTGAGCTAATTGTATAATGAATGTATTTTATAAGTATTGTTACGTTTAATACAAGAATAATAAACGTTGTTTATTAGAGTTCTTTTGGATTGCAAAATTAAACACACAAGCTTTAGAGTTTTTGTCACTGCACAATTTATTTAACAAGACACTATACGCTTGGTTAATTATTCTTAACTACTACTTATATTATAGACTGATAACTTCACTGTTCTTCTTATTGCACAGTCCAATAGCTCACGATCACTGAAGTTCACAAAAACACGGCACCGCACTGATCTTCACAAAGAACACGGCACTACACAGTTCTTTACATAAACACGGTATTCACTGTTCTTCACATAAAACACTTTACCGCACTGCAACTAAAAGCACTGTTCACTAAAGCTGCACTGAACGAACTGTTATTGACTTGAAGAGAACTGAGAACAAACTAACTCTCGGGACGAACTTGGCCGCTTTTATAGCTTGGCGGCTAACATCAAAGGGAATGCCGAGAATGGGCTAGAAGGCATAGTCAAGACGCTTTGGACGCCAACGTTCCTTCCATCTACTTTGTACCTCTTAAATATGTTATTAACTCTGTTTAATTTTTCATGAACATAGTTTTCGCAACAGCATAAATTTCATTCAATAATATATAATAAATTTAATTGCCATATAAGAAAATCTTTTATAGAAAAGAAAAATATTTTATTTATCAAATGATAAGACTCGAGTTGAATCAGTGCTCAATTCAAACTCAAGACCGCTTTTCCGTGAACCTCCTAGTTTCATTATGAAAGTAATGCTGTTTTTTTTCAGTCCTGAGATCATCTGAAGGTGTGAAGGAATTACTCTTAGACCTCCAGAGAGCTTTGACTCGTGAGATTCCCATGGGATTTTAGTTGGTGACGTTCCCACCTAATTCTTAGTCCCACCTTGGCCGGACAGGCAATATTAACATTCGGCCGACTAGGTTGCTCAATGTAGAGATTAAAGCCATTAACATATGGTGATAACATAATAAAAGATGAATGTGGTAATAATGTTTTAGCAAATACCTTTTCATCCTGTAAATAATCTTGAGCAGACAGAATCCATTTAGTTATTCGGTGTCATCTGTCTTAAGTATTTCAGTGTTTGAAAAAAAAAGAAAGAATTTGAAATGATAAAGATTAGTTAAAGAGAACGTAATAAATAGAGTCACCAAGGCTTTCAGAATGCCTAAATAACCATATCTCTCAGAGCATTTGACTACAAATATTCTAAGACAATGGTAACAAATAAATATCACACAATACTATAGCCATGAAGAGATTTATTTACAAAAATTGTAAAAGTAGCACTCTTCTTGGTTTTAATAATTCTAGGTCAGTTTAAATTGTCGGCTGAGGTAAAAGGATACTGGGAGTATATAACTGTTTACGTTTGGCCCACTGTGGTCTACCATAGGCACAAGACAACTCTTCAATATAAAAAAATTCCGTCACGCAGGGGCTGCGTAAACTAAGCAGATTTCCCACGTGAAGTTATACATTAGAGAAATCTCCATACGAGAGCCGAACTGTGGCGGCAAAGGGCCGAACTAGATTTTGGTGGGAAAGTCATCCGTTATCAGCCCAAATTTAATAAAAATGCAAATATTTCGGTTAATATTCAAGATAGAGAATAAATGTATATAACAATATTTACAGTAAATTAAATTTAAAATAAGATTGGTTCTATACAATGTTTTGATCCGACGTAAGGTAACGGAGATATTTCGAATTTTCGAAAAGCCCCCCCCCTCCCACTGGTCCGATTTCAGCCATTAACGAACTTGATCTGTATTTTTGCATAAAACGTTTAAATATCGAGTTTGGTAACGATCAACCAAAAATTGCGACCGCTAGAGCGTTAACAGACAAATATATATATATATATATATATATATATATATATATATATATATATATAATTTTGAACGAACCTCATTTTCGTCATCTCCTGGGTAGGATAGATGGAAATTTGAAGAAAATTTTCGAAAATCGTATCATGAGTACGACCTCAACAATGATAACAGATTCTGGTATTCTATGGCTTTTACTTGTTTGGGTTACTTCATGCAAAATGTCTTGTCCACTATAATCTATTAGATTTCGTATCGTTGTGAAATCGACTATCTTTCCATATTATCTTTTATCTTGATTCCCCCCCTCCAGGGTCCGTAATCACCATCCCATTTTGGGCCTATCATAGCTCTGAGAATCTTGGAGTCAAACCTTTCGATCTTTGTTACAACGATTCTCGTTACGGCTCATGTCTCGCAAACATACACCATCTTATTTCTTGATCTTAGATCTTCTCTGGGCAATGTTAGTGAGCTGATCGAACATGTCAGGATCTTGTACGCTACCAGGAGCAATGTGATTCCTTTGCAGTTTTCAAGCTCATTGGAGCCTTTCTGAAGCTTTTTTCGAATGAGGCTTCCGTTTCTCTCTCCAGATCTTCAGGTTTAACTGATGAATTCGAGTCATCAATCAAGTCCTCATTTTAGCAGATTTCCCTCAAGGGAAATCAGCTATTGAAGTTGTACTCATGACGGAATTTTCAAAATTTTTCTTCAAATGTCCATCGATCCTACCTAGTAGATGACGAAAATGAGGTCCGTTCAAAACTATATATATATATATATATATATATATATATATATATATATATATATATATATATATATGTCTGTGACCACTCTACCCGTCGCAATTTTTGTTTGACCGTTACCAAACTCGATATTAGGTCGTTTTATGTAAAAAGAAAGACCAAGTTCGTTAACGGCTGAAATCGGACCAGAGGGAGAGGGGGTTTAGAGGGGAGGACTTTCGAAATATCTCCGTTACTATACATCGGATCGAAAAATTGTACTGAATCAATCTTATTGCAAATTAAATTTACTGTAAATATCGTTCTATACATTTTTTTCTGTATCTTGAATACTAACCGAGATTTGTATTTTTATTGTGTGTGGGTGTCAAGACTTTCCGCCAAAAGCTAGTTCGGCCGTTTTCTTGACTGCTCTGCTCTCGTGAAATTTCTCTATTGTAAAACTTCACGTGGGAAATCTGCTTAGTTTACGCAGCCCCTGCGTGACGGACTTTTTGAATACTACGCTACACACCATCGATTCCAAAGGCTTCTTCCCATATTCCGAGGTCTTCTTATTTTGTCACTTGCCATCTCCATATCCAAGACCTTAGGCTCCCGAACCACCACTCCATCCAAGATCCATATCTTCGTCCTATATAAGACTACTACAAATCAGGAGCTGCTCCAATGTGTTTTTTTTCCGATCACCTAACACTTGCTCTTCAACTGTTGTGAGCTATCCTCTTTATAGTTAGCTTTTCTTTAAATTTCTGTGCGTCTTCCATCATAGCCAGCTCCCTTATGCCATATATTAGTGTAAAACGCACACATTTAACCACCGTACCAATTGCCCCCTGTCTTGAAGTAGTTGGGACTGAATCTCTAATTTGAATATTAGCAGAGTTGTTTGTATTTTTACGTCTTTGGCCTATAGTAAGCCCTCACTCTCACTTGCGCTATTTTTACCGTGTCCTCACTCATCCTGTTTTAATTCTCATCTTATACCAAATATACCAAACATAAACTTATTGATCCAATGCTTAGCCCATACAAAATACAAAACAACGATATTTTGACAGTCAAATCAATATCTTTAATGATCTAAAGTCACTTGGTCGTTCAATTCAAAATCAGCTCATATCATTAATAAAATCTGAAGATTATAGGTGTTCAGTCGTCTTTGATTTGAATTTCCCGCGCTCTCTTAGTTCACAAAGCCGCCGCATATCACCAAGGCGGTGGCCAATAGATAAAGATAACGTAGCCAGGAGAGGAAACTGCCTCGCTAGCCTACAGGACCAAGAGCCCGCTTGATCTGAGCGGCCATTAAAACAAGTGCAGTTGGTTTCCCTCGCCCGAGTGGACGAGTACTTGGCTCCGCAAAAGAAAGAATAGTATTCACCGCCCGCAACTCTAGTGTCAGAAAAGGATCGCCGCATCGACAAAAAGGTCTCCGCAACCAGTATTCACCAGCTTGAAGACAGAATCTCACTGAAAAAGAAAAACAACACAGGAAGAAAGGTCCACTTCAAGGAAAGTATATGTTTCCCGCAGGTACCTACTTCTTATAATGCTAGCATTATCTACGCAAACTATTAAATGAGTACTCATAATATAGGACCGATCGATCATTATATTGTATATATATTATTGGCTTGCCGCTAAAGTATTTTATAAAGTTAAATTTCCTTTGTTTCTTTTTCAACCTCTATATCAATAAATGTTAATGTTTGGTTCAATTAGACATAAGGTTAGTTTCCTAAATCAGCATTCTTTAGGATTTAAGTTGTATAAAATTAGCTGCCTACTATAAAGTGAATTATATGTTGCTTATTCAAAATATACTTGATTCTTTGGAGAACTCAAATAGTGACTTGTATTATTCACCCTCATCTTTCCATAAAATAGTAAACATTTCAGTCTAATGCTCTCTTATTATTGCGTTTAAAAAAGCTTCGCGCCTTTACATATTGGTGCCGAAACCCGGGACTAATGGCTTCCCCGCCCCGACATTTTGGTGCCAAAATAGCTCTATTATTATATACCGCAAAAGCTACTATACCGCAAAAGCTAACCGCACGCCCTAACAACAGGACTGTAAATCCTAATAGATCGATAGAGAATTTTTAATTTGGTACTGTGCCATAAATGAAAATAATGGCAAGGAGCGAATAAGAAAACTATTAACGTAGTAGATTTAGTTATACAGTTAAAATTAATATTTGATGAAGAATGGAAATAGTAGTTGAGCCTATCTGGACTTGAACATGTCTCGTAATTTATGAGTAAACGTATGTAGGTAGATGAAAGAAATGGATACGCTTCAACTGTAACAATTTATTAAAACGGCAGAGCGCTTTCGTTGCATTGCATCATCGTCAGTACCGTGTTGACAAAAAAAACAATAATTTTAGATAGCTTTTAAGAAATATAGTTTTTATTGTTATATGTTATCTATTTTATCCTTTACCTAAAATATTTTTATAGAGATAAATAATTATTGTTTTGTGTGTCAACAGGGAACTGATGATGATGCACTGCATCGAAAGCGCTCTGTCGTTTTAATGAATTGGTACAGCCATCTCTCTCATTATTAGAAGTCACTTCCACCGGTCAGAATACCAATTCAGAATAAATGTATGTTATGAAATGCACAATATTTATTTATTCATATAATAATCGCATTTCGCAACAGGGGCGATTTAGCGACGAATCAGTTATTTAATATACAGCATAATAATTAATATATAACATATTTAACATATACCCTATAATATATTTAACCTATAACATATTTAACATATAACCTATTCAACATATAACCTATAACATATTCAACACATATAACATATTTAACCTATAACATATAATTATTATATTTACGTAAGTATGCTCATTTCTGCAAATATTTTCAGTATTGCTCTACATTATATTTTTTTTAAAATGTTGTTTTGTTTAAAGTACTGTAATAAGCGGTCTATAGACGGAAATGCACAATAGGAAGCTTTTATAAAGACAGCTGATGTAGCAAGCTATAACATTAAATCTTGCGTGAAAAAGGAAATTATAAAGCTCTTTTATTTACTTTTGAGAGTCAATGTGGGCGTAACAAGATTCCCAAAATGTGGGAACATAATAACAATAATGCCCTAGAAGGATTACTTGTCCTAAACCGTCTCATTAAAGGCACATTTGCCTTGTTGAAGTTCGGGCTGTGCCGTATAAACAAAATGGTCAAATAAGGGGCTTAAAAGGTCAATATGACCCGTCCATTATCTGGGCAAAATTAGCCCAGTATGAAGATGATTGCTCTGAGAGAAAGAGATGTCACAATGCACGAGGCAGGCAAGGCCACGGCAATGACCTCATGGTAGAGTGCCGTAACCACTTTACTTGCTCCCAGCCTAGGAACTAGGGCCACAACGATCCAGGCCAGCTGAGGTACCTATGGTAAATAGAAGCACTCAACCACCTTGCATCAGCTGATTTATCACCCACATGCAGATCAGCTGGGTGATATCACTCCTATACATTATGCACCTCTATCATAGATGAATGCACGCCTTATTATTGTAAATTGATGCACCCGATGCATCTTATTATCATAGCAGTACAAATGGGTTTGTCATTACGGCTCTACTCATCACACCTTTTAATAAATATTTTTATAATTGAGCTCATTATTATCTCGTGGTTTATTCTTGGAGCTGCTGCTGTAGCTGTCTAACCTGGATACCAGTAATAGTTGTATTAGCAAAGTTAAATGAAAAATAAAACTTATTTATTTATTTCTTATTTTGGAGCGTTCGCAGCGAGGCGATATTGCTCATCAAAAATAACAAACAAAAATAATAATTTATATAAACAAAATGCAAAACTGAAAATAGTAACAAGAAAAAGTTAAACAATACAAACTAAGAACGCAAACAAATAACAATAGACAACTAAATAACAGAACGCAAAAAAACAAACGCAACTAAATAAAACTCAACTGAATAACAGAACGAAATCAAATAATAAAACTCAACTGAATATCAGAACGCAATCAAATAACAAAGCGTAACGAAATAACAGAACGCAATCCAATAATAAAACTCAACTAAATAACAGAACGCAAATAATAAACTCACCTAAATAATAGAACGCAATACAATAATAAAACTCAACTAAACAACAAAACGCAATCAAATAATAAAACTCAACTAAATAACAGAACGCAATCCAAAAATAAAACTCAACTAAACAACAGAACGCAATCAAATAATACAACTCAACTAAATAACAGAACGCATCCAATAATAAAACTCAACTAAACAACAGAACGCAATCCAATAATAAAACTCAACTGAATAGTAGAACGCAATCAAATAATAAAACTCAACTGAATAACAGAACGCAATCAATAAAAAAACTCAACTAAATAACAGACAGACAAATAACAAAACGTAACTGAATAACAGAACGCAACCAAATAATAAAACTCAACTGAATAACAGAACGCAATCAAATAAAAAACTCAACTAAATAACAGAATGCAACTAAATAAAACTCAACTGAATAACAGAACGCAATCAAATAATAAAACTCAACCGAATAACAGAACGCAACTATATAAAACTCAACTGAATAACAGAACACAATCAAATAATAAAACTCAACTGAATAAGAACGCAAACAAATAACAAAAGGCAACTAAATAACAGAACGCAAAAAAACAAACCGAACTAAATAACAGAACGCAATCCAATAATAAAACTCAACTGAATAGCAGAACGCAATCAAATAAAAAACTCAACTAAATAACAGAACGCAAAAAAAAACAAACACAACTAAATAACAGAACGCAACTAAATAAAACTCAACTGAATAACAGAACGAAATCAAATAATAAAACTCAACTGAATATCAGAACGCAATCAAATAAAAAACTCAACTAAATTACAGAACGCAGACAAATAACAAAACGTAACTAAATAACAGAACGCAATCAAATAATAAAACTCAACTAAACAATAGAACGCAATCAAATAATAAAACTCAACTAAATAACAGAATGCAACTAAATAAAACTATACTGAATAACAGAACGCAATCAAATAATAAAACTCAACTAAACAACAGAACGCAATCCAATAATAAAACTCAACTAAACAACAGAACGCAATCCAATAACAAAAGGCAACTAAAATAACAGAACGCAAAAAAACCACACAACTAAATAACAGAACGCAACTAAATAAAACTCAACTGAATAACAGAACGCAATCAAATAATAAAACTCCAACTGAATAACAGAACGCAAAAAAACAAACACAACTAAATAACAGAACGCAACTAAATAAAACTCAACTGAATAACAGAACGCAACCAAATAATAAAACTCAACTGAATAACAGAACGCAATCAAATAAAAAACTCAACTAAATAACAGATCGCAAAAAAACAAACACAACTAAATAACAGAAGGCAGACAAATAACAAAACGTAACTAAATAACAGAACGCAACCAAATTAACAGAGTGTTACCGAAGAGACAAAAAAACAAATCAACAAATACTCAAAAACAAAAAATAAATTCAAAAACAAAAAATCTTGTATGGAAACTAGATAATTAAAAACTATAAAGACTAATAAAATTACGTAAACAATTATATACTTTCAATGGTTAAAAACAAGACTAAAATCAAATAAATAAAATTAGTATGAATAAAATGAACAGATTAAATTTTCTAATATCTAAAATATTTACAATCATATGCTTTCACTTTCTTTATCACACATACAAACACGCATACACTAACACTCTCACACACACACCCACATACAGTAAAACAGTTTAGCTGGAGTTTGAAATATTTAATTTAAGAAGGATTAAAAAGGATTTTAAAATGTAATACTTCTAAATTTGTGAGTATATGTTAATGTCATGTAATTAAAATAAAATTAAAGTACTTAAAATGAAGACATTAAACCTTCCAACCTTACCTCCCTCACACAAGAGCTGATGCACAAATGACAAATTCGGGCTTTCATAACTCTGTTCCTGCCTTAGTAATTAATTATCATCTGCTAAAACGAATTTAAATCATGACAGTTTGAAGCGAAAATCAACATCAATAGGTATGTGGGTTAACCACAAGGTGGAAATTAACAAAAACAAATAATAATGGAGCTATTTTCAAGTTACAGAAAAAAGTGAATCATAAATCGTCATGTATGTATTTGCTTTAGCAAAACATCCTTCACGCAGGTGCTGCGTAAACTAAGCAGATTTCCCATGTGCAAGTATGTCACTAGTGATCATCTCATCACATATTCTGACTGAAAATCAGAGTGTATGAATTAATCGCTTTATATATCAGTTACGAAAAAAGTGCATAGAATAATTCCAGAGCATCAACATTTTAACAAGATCGGCTCTATAGCATATTTCGATGGAACTCATTATAAATGAGATATTTTGAGTTCTTGAATTTCTTCTCTAAACCCCCCCCCCCAAATATTCCTGTTGCGAGTTCTGCCAATAGCAAATATTATCTTTTATGTTGAATGAAACATTTAAATGTCGAGTATAATATAGATGAAATAAACATTTTCCATGCAGGAAGGTAAAACATTAATTGAAGACATCGCACAACTTATTTGCATGAATCTCACAACGTAAAAGTTCAACGAGAAAAATAATTGGTATTTAACCTTAAAATAAAGTGCTTCATGGTATAACAGCTTATTTTTAATATGACAAGTAGGAGTAGGGGTTTACTGAAGACTGAAAACTAATAAATGAAAATATCTCAATTAATAATCAAGATACCGAAAAAATGTATATAACAACATTTATAGAACATTTAAGCTGCAATAAGATTGTTTTTATATATTTTTTCGATCCGACTTATAATAACGGAGATATTTCGGATTTTCGAAATTCTCCCCCTTACCCCCCTCCTTAAATTGAATTCAGCCGTTAACGATCTTGATATTGATTTTTGCACAGAACGTTTAAATATTGAGTTTGGTAACGATTAAACAAAATTGTGATAGCTAGAACATATAATTTTGAAAGGACCTCATTTTTGTCATCTGCTGGGCAGGATCGATGGACATTTGAGGAAAAGTTTCGAAAAATTCGTCATGAGTACAACCTCAATAACTGATACCCCCTAAGGGAAATCTACTAAAAAATGGTATTTTTGTTGGTTCTCAAATAAACTTACTTCACCTATGCTAATTATTTTCCTCAAGTTCCAGAAATGTTTTCTAAAGAAGAGCAGGACTTGCTCAATTATAGCCCTTTGTTAATTTTCCAAGAGTTACATATTCTTTAGTTTTGCTATTATTATTTAACGACGTCCATTTTGAGCTACTAAGGCTAATTGGGGATGTACATTAGGTCTCTATCCTTTTCTAGCCAAGTTGAGGAAAAGTATTTTATTAAACAAGTTACTCACCAAATTATTTCCTATTTCCGAGGTGAGAGTCGAACTCACGGCTCTATGCTTACCTTGTGAGATTTTGACCAACTTAAATGGCTATTCTGACCCCCAGTTCTTTAATAGATTATATGATCAAAATCGGTTATATGATTATGGAGGCTACTGTTAGCCATGTGAGGTAAGGCATTGGTCAGGATCCCTATTCTCACTACCTCATGGGAAATCTGCTAAAATACCAGTTTCATAAAAATGTTCGATTCCATACAGAATGATACATATTTAAAAATTGTCTTTTAGTCTTTATATAAACCCCTGTTCTCTCTTCCTGGTTCTATTCCAAATATTAATGAACTTGATTCTTAGAGTAAAATATGAAAAGTGGTAGGCGCTGGTATATATGTAAATAATTCGTCATCGAAAGGGGCAGTGGTTAAATATTTCCGTACATTTCCCTGTGTTGTAAGTAGGAGCGATTAAGTAGTTCCTTGGATAAAGAAGAAATAAGAAGTACCTGCGGTATACAATATGTCAGGGAATTGGATATATGGAGCATGGCACCACATCAAAGATATTTGACAGACATGAGTTGTTGCGAAAAAGTTTTTCATATTTCATAAATTAGTAAGGGTCCCAATTTCATTTTCAACTTAGCAGGATTGGAGGACATTCGGTAAAGGAATTGAAAAATAATATCGAAGTACCTCAAGAATAATCTGGTCAAAATTAAAGGTGTTTGATTTTAAAAGATACCGACCGAAAACAGTTCATGGACATGTTTATAAGAAAAGTGATTTAGGATGTGCATCGATAAGAAATATTTTATATTAGAATAACTGAAATGGATTTTAAGAAACTCAATACCGGCTTCAGCCCACAACGTCGGTTACCACGGCAAGTAAACCATAAATATATTTAAAAAATAATTTCCCGCGTATATTTATTGTTGCGTGAATTAACAGAATGAAGAAATTAAAGTTGGAATGTATCTCATTGTTGTGGGCCTAAACCTTGGTCTATTTCCCTCAAAATGTGCAGACTAAATATCGATTATGAAATGCCGGCGGTCGAATTTAAGAACAAACCGCGGGAACACGCCCTGTGGTTCTACCAAGGAAGGCCAGCGCCCTTGCTTTGTCTCAGCTGGCACATACAATAGGTATATCTCAGGTTCATCCAGAGCAAGTACAGCTGATGCCATGTTTATGTTTAGATTACTTCATAATGTCAAAGTGCGTTAGTAGAGTGACATTCAGTAAGCTCAGACTACGCACAGCTTGAATCGTTCTCTGATTTCAAACCATTGTTCATAAAAATATGATTTATGGTTACTCATGGGTTTATGGTTTCAGTGGGGCTAAAATCATGGCAAAAATTTATCAAATTTCAAGGAATTTTCTTGAAAATATAACAGCAAGGAATTGAGAAAAATCGGAAATAAAACTTGAGTTGGTCTAGTACATGATCTATGACATTATCATTATATTGTGCTACTGAGCCTAATAGAGACGGGTTGTATACAAGTTCCCACCCGTCTCTGGCCAGGATATGGACTGAGCATTTTATTTAGTGAATTTTCCACTAAATATTTATTTTATTTTATTTATTTCCTATTCGTAGGATACCCATGACTCTAGGTTCACCTAATTATAATTCACAAAGATTATTCAAATCATTGCTCCTTAACTCACACGGCTAGCCTGAGCTCCTGTCTATCATATAAAGATCAAGAAAATTCTATGAAACAATAGAAAGTTGTCATACATTTTCATTTTTTTCAGACATCGCCCCTACATGTAAAGTGGATTACAATTCAACCTCTTCAGGACTCCTAATGAATACTCTTCAGAACTGATCGGCAAACGTAAATCAAACCCAGAAACACTCTGACAATTGTCTGCCATATATTAAAACCACTTTAAAAATATTTTTCGAATGTGGCCGATCAATGGCAAAGTCGTATCTGCATTACGTGAAGATTTGGGGACTCTGAAGAAGTGGCAAATACGGGGTGTACAGAAAGTTCTAAGCCTGGTGTACTTATGATACCTCAGCTGTCAAGGTTGTTTTGGAAGGTTTTGACAACAATTTTTTTTTTTAACGGGTTACAGATGTTGGAAAAAGCGGTGGAATAAGTGCGTTGCTGTTGAGGGGGACTATCTTGAAAAATAAAAATATGTAAGTTGAAATCAGGCTTAGAACTTTCTGTACACCGGTATAAGCTACAAAACAAATAGGATGACTTCTAAATCAAATTAAAATTCGACAAAATTGATTTTCGATTTTTGACTAGCTGATGTTTAAAAATTTGAAAAAAAAAACAAAGTTTATAAGAAGAAATAAATCTGAGAATATATTACATTAAAACTACAAAAATATTTTCGTGGACGATCAGGGGTTTCATTTTTTCTTTCTATAAACAAAAACAGTGTCTGTTCATAAGTAATGCATTCACATATACTCCGATTAGAATTCTTGATATGGTACCCAGATTCTTGAACCTACAGCAAGAAAATCAATTCTCCATAACTCCATTTAAGATTGTTCAATATTTCCTTGTATTTGTGCACCATGGAAGTCTAGAACTGCCGTTATATAAAGCCACTTGATTTTTGATTGATTTGTAGACACATTTGTCGTTTTTATGAGAGGTTTTAGTCGGTGCGGAAGGGATTCAAAACATTCACAATAAATAAAAATAGAGCCACCGTAAGTATGCCTCCCAAAATGTCTCGTCGTTTAGGACCCATTCTACTGAAATAAACCAAATCACATTAACAGTTATGTCAAATTAAAACAATTGTAACAGTTGAATGAGTAAAACAGCTGTGTTTTAATTAAATTAAATTATTTATTAACGTCCACTTTTTGCAACTTAGGCTAATTAGGGCGGGTTCTCTACAGGTTACCACCCTTTTTTAGCCAGGGTGGGACTAAGGGTTTTATTTATTTTTTAATTATAAAAAAGTATCAAACTCTAAGAGGAACTCAGATTTGTCTGGTGACCAAAGCGCCTGCACTAACAAACATCCTGTTAAACCTAGAGTCTAGAATTCTAATATAACTATGGAATTCATTTATTTAGTGTCGATCTTACCAAATAATAACCTTAGTTCCCTTGGCTAGGATGGTAAACCTGTAAAAACCGTCCTATTATTCACAGTAGTATTAATAACATGGGGCTTATGTTATCCATGTGAATTAAAGCGTTGACCTTAATCTCACATGGTAATCCTGTGGAGAGGAAAATATTTAGTGACGGAATTCATTAAATAAAGTCATTATTCCCATTCTGGCAAGAAAAGGATGGCAACCTGTAGATAACCCGCTCCAATTGGCCTTAGTTTACAAAAAGTGGGCGTTACTAAATAATTTAATTAATTTAAATTAATAACATTTATTACCCCCGTTTCAATCTATTACGATCAATTGGTCATCCATAGCCCGGCTTCTCCGGTTTTTGTTTTCTCAACACTTTCGTGATGTTCGCAAAAAAAAACATGTATTTCTTTCGTGGCAATCTCAGTCCATTGTGATATTTTATTCTCCAGCGCTTATTGGTAAAATAGAATTACCCCTATACGCAATTTGGCTTGGAACTAACGTTTAATCCCACAAATAATTAAAGAAGAACAATATTACCTAAAAACAAAAAAAAATATTCTTCCAAAATACAAAATTCTTTTCAAATACAAAATCAACACTTCATTCTGCAGAGAAATTCCTCAAATCGCAAATGAGACCACAGTTTTCCACAAAAGGGCTAGTTTCGTAGCTTAGAGGGCTCCAAGTCGACGTCCGTCTAGAAATTATGAACAAACACTGGACACATATTGATGAAAACCAACCTATGCAAGACCAGAAATCGGTACTTAAAAAGTTTTAAATTAAGGTTTGAATTAAAACTCCCTAGCTTTAATATAATTTCTTGAATTCAAATTTAAGTGACAAAAAGTCCGTCACGCAGGGGCTGCGTAAACTAAGCAGATTTCCCACTTGAAGTTTTACAATAGAGAAATCTGCCTAATAACAACTGTAGTAGTAAGAAACCTCTTATTATTTAGGGCGTAATAACCCAGTAGTTTCTAGCCCCAAACAACAGTTAACCTAACCTCTAAACCTATTCACGAGGGACGAATAGTTATGGAAACGGCCGCCAGAGCTCTCGGCGGGAAGGCCTACTGGTGACCACACGCAGAATACAAATGCAAATATCTCGGTTAATATTCAAGATAGAGAAAAAATAACAATATTTATAGTAAATTTAATTTGCAATAAGATTGATTCTTTACAATTTTTCGAGCCGACGTATAGTAACGGAGATATTTCGAATTTTCGAAAATCCTCCCCTCTAAACCCCCCCCTCCCACTGGTCCGATTTCAGCCGTTAACGAACTTGATCTTTCTTTTTACATAAAACGACTAAATATCGAGTTTGGTAACGATCAAACAAAAATTGCGACCGCTAGAGCGGTAACAGACAAATATATAGATATATATATATATATATATATATATATATATATATATATATATATATAGATAGATAGATAGATAGATAGATAGATAGATAGATAGATAGATAGATAGATAGATAGATAGATAGATAGATAGATAGATAGATAGATAGATAGATAGATATATATATATATATATATATATATATATATATATATATATATATACAGTTTTGAACGGACCTCATTTTCGTCATCTCCTGGGTAGGATCGATGGACATTTGAAGAAAAATTTCGAAAATTCCGTCATGAGTACAACCTCAATAGCTGATTTCCCTTAAGGAAAATCTGCTAAAATTAGCTGGTACTGCTACTAATCCTGTATGAGTTCAATGGCTTTTCGGAGGGCCTCTAGACTCTTTGCCATCGAGTAAATAAGTGAAGGGAATTGGTCTTATGAAATATAATGCCATTCTTCGACATAAGGAGTTGCGTGCTATTCATGTTTGGTTAGAGCAAGCGAATAATACGCCATATGCGTTCTGGTGGGATTCAAATCCGGAGAACATGCTTGACAATGCTCACAGCTGGTAACCCAGCTGCTTGCTAGCTCCAAGTACAGAATGGCAACTCTAGTTTATGCGAGACAACGTCACGATGTAGTCCCTACTAAATGGAGCAAATGAGACCACAGTTTTCCATAAAAAGTCTACAGCTGCAGGTTCTGCGTAAACTAAGCACACTTCCCACGCGAAGGTTTACAATAGGTAAATATACATACAGGTAACACTACCGTGACTGTTACGTTAATAAATACAAACCTTTAAGAAACCTTTCAGTCAATTTACAATACAAGTTACTAATCTCTACAACGGAAAGCGGCTGAATTGTAAACAAACAGGCCAGCCAACCGCTGAATAGATAGATATGCCGGAAAGACAAACAATTAATAAAATATATCTGAATATAATATATTAATTTTATTGAAAACAATTTATTATACCTACTGCTGTAATTAACAGAAGGTAGCCCACATATAAATACACTATTAAACCACTTGAAGACAACAGACATTTACAACAAACTTTAAACCTCAACTTTAAACCTACTCCACTCATTTCTCTACGTTTTATATCTCGGTATAATACATTTTTAAACTAGTGTCTTAGACTTCCATCACCCTCATGACAGGATTTATCTCAAAGTTTATTGTTCCATATAGCATTATTTTAACATTTCCTTAATTTCATATCCATGTACTTTAAACTATGTCTTAATAATTCTGAAAATATTTTATCTTTAATTTATTTTAGAGAATGCAAATAAATGGTACTGAGTGACATCGCCTAGTTGCGGAGCTCTTCAAATAAATAACTAAAATAAATTATCTAACACGCAGGATGACGCATCCTTAAAATAAATACTACTGCTAATAACTAATATTATATATATATATATATATATATATATATATATATATATATGTGTGTGTGTGTGTGTGTGTGTGTGTGTGTGTGTGAGTGAGAGAGAGAGAGAGAGAGAGAGAGAGAGAGAGAGAGAGAGAGTTTTCATCATTCATGTGGAGTAGAGTATATTTCAGAATTTGACTAAACTTTTAAATATTATTTTTTACTGCTCTAACCTTAACATAACTTTCGTCTAACCTTACCTGACTCAGTATCCTATATCAAATAAGTTCAATTAGGGAACAACGTATGCTGAGTTATCTAATTTTTTATTATTATTATTTATTAACGTCCACTTTTTGCAACTTAGGCTAATTGGGACGGGTTATCTACAGGTTACCACCCTTTTCTAGCCAGGGTGGGATTTTAGGACGTTATTTAATGAATTTCGTCACTAAATAATTTCCTTTGCCCAGGCAAGAATCGAACTCGCCACTGTAATTTTTAAATTAATTAAATAATTCGACTTTCCATATGTGTTTTTGATTTTACAAAATGAAGAACTTATTTCTTTAAATGTGTAGTGTACTAGTATTACTACAACCACTTAAATATCGATTTATTTGTGTGTGTGTTTGACGATGTCACAATAGTGATTTTTGGGTTATTTTATGAATACTCCCTTCTATTTCCTGTGGGAAAATATAAAAATTATATTTAACATGTTATTGTTATTGTTACTTATTAACGTCCACTATATGCTGCTGTAGCTACTAGTGTCGAGTTGTCTTCAGGTTAGAACCCATTTCTAGCCATGGTGGGACTAATGATTTTATTTAATGAGTTCATCACTTAATAAATTCATATTGCCCAGGTGAGAATCGAATTCACTACTTTATGTATACTTTTTGAGATTATTATCAATGTCTTAACTTACATGGCTAACCTGAGCCCCTTTACTTTAATATACTAAAAATTGAAAAAAAGCTATACTCTACCTACAAGGAATTGTTTATTGTACAAATTTTGTATTGATCAGGATTGAAGAATAGGCTTTGGCCTGTACAGATATATATTATGCACAGTGTACTTTCAAATTTCCAACATCTGTTTCTGTTGCAAAAAAGGACCAATAATAATACAAAAAATAATCAAAGCATGGCCAAAAATGATTTAAAACAAATGTTAATAATCAAACTAAATAAAACTTCCATTTAAAGTCTAACAAGATAAAAAATAATAAATTAAAATTAATAGTTATAATAGTTGTATTATAAAATTATAAATGAGCCGAGAGCTGCAAAACTTTCGCAAATTAAGATGTGGAAGCTCATGTAATGACTTTCGTTTGCTTTTATAGTTCATAATTGAACTTAAAAAAAAGGGGAATTGTCACTTGTAGCATCCGTAACATTTAAGAGACTATACGAGTAACACTTGCATATATTTCCATAGTAATATCAAATATTAGATATAAAGTAATTCATTTGTGTTGTGCGATGTTACTATTAGCTTGCAAGGAGTATTATACATGCAGAATTTTAAATAATGACTGAATATTAAGTCTAATTATCATTCAGTTTGAATGTTTGTAGAGTATTATGAAACTCCCTAGAATACATTTATTTATCAATAAAATAATTCAGAAAATTAATAAAATGTATGGCATTTACAATTTATTTCGAAAAGGGTATCTTTCTAAAGCTTCAAAGTTGGCTCCACTATTACTTTAGATAAAGAAATCATATATCAAAAGGCAATCTACAATTTGTTTTGGCAATCTACAAGTAAAATTAGGTTGAAAAATTATGGATATAAATATGACAAAATAAGAAATTAAGAAAATCGGAATCAAAAAACAACGAATAAGCATAAGAGGAAGAAAAAGAGTTACTTATGAGAAAACATAAGTTATAGAAGAAAAAATTTTAATTAAATTTTAAAAATTATTTAATGCACAAATTTATGAGAGGAACTTACTTTCAAACTTTTATTGTTAAATCTACAAATAGTTAACATTTGAATTCGTTTGGCACTCCATGTATGTGAATAGAAATGGAAAACATGTCTTATAAACAAGAAGCCTTCCCACGAAAATGTTTATTTAATCACAAGGCCTTTCGACACTAACATGTCATCATCAGGTACTAACAGACAACAAAAAGAAACATACCAGTGAAAACAAACAATTACATTTAAAATTATAAAAATAATTTAATCACACTGAAATATTCTAAAAAATCCGTCGCGCGGGACTTGATAAAATCACCAGATTTCTTAAGTGCTAGCTAGTATCACACTTTTCACCTCATCTTATTTTTATGTTAAAACAGATAAGGGAGTAGTGGGCGGGGTGAGGGGGGTGGGGGTTTACAGAAGGCTGAAAATAAAACAGTACGAATAACTCGTTGAATACTTATGAAAAAATGAATAGTGCAACAATTGTAGAGCATCAATGGTTTAACAAGCTTGGTCATATAACATTTTACAATGCGATTCATGATAGCGACAGAATTTTAAATTTTCGAATCACTCCCTCTCTAAACCCCCACTATTCCTTGTCCGATTTCTGCCAATCAAAAATCTTTAGTGTTGAATAAAACGGTTAAATATCGAGCAAAATCTTAATTGAGGAAATTATAACGCAACAAATTTGCATGTATCTCGCATAATAATGGTCTCTGGAAAACATATAACAGCTTATTGTTAATAAGACATGAGTAGGAGTGGGGGTTTACTAAAGGCTGAAAACTAAAAAATCCAAATATCTCGGTCAATATTCATAACAGAGAAAATATGTGTATAACAGAATTTATTGGAAATCAAATTTTTAATATTATTTGTTTTTTACACTTTTTCGATCCGACGTATAATAACGAAGATATTTCCAATTTTCAAAATTCACCCCCTCTGAACCCCCGCCCTCTTACTGGTCCGATTTCAACCATTAATGAACTTGATCTTTCTTTTTACATGAAATCATTATATATCGAGTTTGGTAACGATATGACCAAAAATTGCGACCACATATCCATGAAACGTCTTCCAAGCTTAAATACCAAATATTGTCATCAATAGATATTTACTAGATACATACAAATTCGTTTTGTTATGATATCATCAACTAAGATTTTATTGAGCCATCCTTCTACCCATCAGATTTCTGTTTAGAAATATATAATGTACGGTGAGATGAGACCCGAAGTGTTTCTTGCCAGCACGCGGGAAATCTGCATAGTTAGCGCATCCCTTGCGTGACAAATATTTTTTTTTATGATATACAGGTCTACCATCCAAATTATTTTCAAATCCCATCATCTCTTACTATCAGCACTGTCATTATACTCTTGTCAAGGTTAATAACTGCAATTATATCAAAAGGACAGACACATTTTTATGTTCTAGAGATACATATATCAACGATAAATATTATTACAACACTTGAAATAGCAGATTTAGCTATAGCAATGTGTTCAAGCTCGTGATAATCGTAGTCTTACGTGTCTCCTCTAATGTTATTATTGTGTTACGACATTTTAGCTCGTCAATATAACTTAGAAAGTAATCAGTAGTAACGTATATAGTTATTAATCTTGCCAGGATAGTTCTTGAAGGGTATATTCTCATGAACAAGCACACCAACTTCAAGAGCCAAACTTAAGAGTTTCGCCTGCAAAAGAAATGTAGGTTATTTTTTTTCTTTAACAAGAATGCTTCAAACATAAAAAAAATGTCTCTGGAATATGGTAGAGGAACCAATGGATAAGGATCAATAAAAAGACCTACTGATTTTAGCAGATTTCCCTTAAGGGAAATCAGCTATTGAGGTTGTACTCATGACGAGATTTTCGAAATTTTTCTTCAAATGTCCATCGATCCTACCCAGGAGATGACGAGAATAAGGTCCGTTCAAAACTGTATATATCTATATATCTATCTATCTATCTATCTATATATATATATATATATATATATATATATATATATATATATATATATATATTGGTCGGTTACCGCTCTAGCGGTCGCAATTTTTGTTTGATCGTTACCAAACTCGAAATTTAGTCGTTTTATGAAAAAGAAAGATCAAGTTCGTTAATGGCTGAAACGGACCAGTGGGGGGGGGGGGTTTAGAGGGGAGGATTTTCGAAAAATCAAAATATCTCAGTTACTATACGTCGGATCAAACCATTGTACAGAATCAATCTTATTGCAAATTAAATTTACTATAAATATTGTTATATACATTTATTCCTTATATTTAATATTACCCGATATATTTGCATTTTTATGAATTTTGGGCCGATACCGGATTTTTGAATTTCTCGTGAAAACCTAGTGCGGCCCTTTGCCGTAACCGTTCTCTCTCCTATGGAGATTTCTCTATTGTATAACTTCACGTGGGAAATCTGCTTAGTTTGCGCAGCCCCTGCGTGACGGACTTTTTAATATTATGCAGAGTGCACTTTCGGAGTCAACGCTCCATCTTCAGTGCCTGCTGACAATCAAAACCTTGAGTCAATTTAACAATCATAGCATGGCCAAAGACAAAATAAAAATCAGTCATAAAAACAAACACAAAATTAAAGAGTAAAAACAATAGAAAATTTAATAACTAGTCATCTAATAAAAATTAAAAATTAATTAAATAATTTTATTTAAAATTAATTTTTAATTTTTATTGGATGGCTAGTTATTAAATTTTCTATTGTTTGTACTCTTTATTTTTGTGTTTGTTTTGAGGTCGTACTCATGACGCGAGTTTCGAAAAATTTCTTCAAATGTCCATTGATCATCCCAGGAGATGACGAAAATGAGGTCCGTTCAAAATTATATATATATATATATATATATATATTGTTGCTCTAGCGGTCGCAATTTTTGTTTGATCGTTACCAAACTCGGAATTTAATCGTTTTATGTAAAAAGGAAGATCAAGTTCGTTAATGGCTGAAATCGGACCAGTGGGAGGGGGGTTTAGAGGGGGGGGGGGATTTTTAAAATTTTAAAAGCCCCTGCGTGACGGACTTTTTATTTTGTTTTTGGCTACGCTATGATTGTTAAAGTGACTCAAGGTTTTGTCTGTCAGCAGGCACTGACGATGGAGCGCTGACTCGGAAAGTGCACTCTGCATAATATTAAAAATCAATAGAGGACAAAGCCGTTTTATTGATGCTTATACAAAGAATGTCGAATTAGGGAAAAAATTGTATAAGTTAGCACCATTATAATTTATCAGATTGATTATAGACATTTGTTAATCCAACTCAAAATAGCAGAGATATATAAATTTTGTTATTCTAGCCACCACACTTTCTGCTTGGATTTCAGCCGTTAACGAACGGAACCTTCATTTTTATATAAAACTTTCAAATATTGAGTTTGGTATATTCTGAATTTGCATTTCGACATCACCCATCAATTTTTCGAAATCTCTTATGCGAATCTGCAAACGAAAATGTTTATAAAAAAAGTATTTGTGCCAAGGGAAGACGTGAAGGTAATATTTTATATTTTTTGTCTATATATATTCCAAACAATAGTGAAGTAAGTGCCTAGGTTTTTTTTATTTTTATGACTTCTTCAAAAACAAACACCTATCATATATCCGTCCTTATATGAAATTGATGTTTTATTTATGGATATAGAAAACAAATTCATCAAATAAAGGCTAAATAACTTTCTTAGCATATTCTGCAAGAGTGGAGTTGCCAAGGAGGTACATAATATCCAGATATCTCAGTTGCTTTTAGGGTAAATAATGAAGTAAATACTTAAATTAAAACGATAGCTGTATATGAATCAGTGTAATGATACATATTTCAATGTCATACTCTTGAGACTGTCACAGACGACAATACATGGCAATACTATATACTCGGATTCATTAGGTTTTTTACTATCCATCAAAAACATTTACAACACACATCCCTTAAGTATTCATATTCTAGAATAAATCTCAAAACTAAAGACAAAAGTGACAATGATCTGGCTTCCATGACACGAAAACATCGGACGTGCAAACGCCGTGGACGAACTCGCCAAACATGCTACTCTGAGACAATCTTCTAACTTACAGATCCTACCAGACTTACATTTACAAACACTACAGGCAACATTAAATGGCGTCAAATATGTTTGCATTGAATATCAGAAAATCATCTGCGAGAAATAAAACCTTTTACAAGGAAGTGGCCATCCAGCTGACGTGACCATAGTCGACACGAAGTTGTACTAACTAGACTTAGGATAGGACACTCACATTTAACCCACACATAGCTCATGACGAGAACAGAAAGAGCTCTCTGCAGAACATGTCATGAACCATTAAACACATACTGACTGCCTTCAGGAAAATTGAATACTTAGAGACTCCACATAACATGAACAAACTTCTTACGTACATGAGGCCTCATATCAACAATATGCAGAATCATATAAAAAAATGAAGTTGGGTTACAAGATTTACCTCCTCCTCGTTAAAAAATACATATAGAATAAAATACAATAGGCCTACAGCACACTTACGAAGATTTAATAGGGATAAATTTTATTATATTCAAATAGGCAAAGTACGGATATGAGAAAACTCAGATATGGAATATTTTCCATACTATATAAATAAACTACATCAAGGTTTACATAAAGAAATAAATATATTATTCTAACCACCACTAAACAGAGATCTTGCCAATCACCTTCGATGTGGGGCATAAACCAAATGAAATAAAAAAATAATATAAAAGTAAACGGAAGGATAAAACGGCCAAAAATACCTCTAATCTTAATGTTTCATTTATTAAATGCAGAGTACTTTCGGGGCGAACGTCCCATCTTCAGTGCTCTAGAGCTGGTCCCTATAGAGCCGACATCTCCACCGGAACTGCCGGGGGGTCTAGGGTTTCGCCGGAGATGTCGGTTCAATAGGGACCAGCTCTAGAACACTGAAGATGGAACGGTTCGCCCGGAAAGTACTCTGCAGTTAATAAATGAAGTATCAAGAGTGGAGGTGTTTTTAACCTTTTTATCCTTCCGTTGATGATGGACCTCTACCAGCCAGCCCAAATCCCGAATATAAAAGTAGTTAATCCTCTAACAAAACTTCCTAGTGTCGACTTCCAAATGCCAAAGACATTTTACTGAATAAAATCTTTAGTCCCATTCTAGCTAGAAAAGGATAGCAACCTGTAGATATGCTGCCTTGATTGGGCCCGGTTGCATAATGTGCACGTACTTTTTATTTCTATAAACATAAATAATATTTTTAATACATTTTAAGCCTAGAAAAAAGTTAGGAAATACTTCTAAATTGCTGTCAATACTGCCTGCTTAATTTGACAACTTACGAGGCAGATTACCACGTTAAGAAATTCCTATGTTTATAATGAAATTTCCCATTTATTTTATATTAGAGGGAATAAGAAGAGTGAGATTATGTGATTTATCTATTATAATCACATAACTTTGAACGTCGGATTTAATTCTAAATAGTCAAGTCTAAATAGAACTTTAAACAAAACATTACCTCAAGAATGTTCTCGTTATGATTCCCTGACTTTGGCGTAAAGCTGTGCGTCATAAGCCCAGACTTAAACAGCTGATTGCTGGCTCAGCTGAGAGACAAAGGAAGGGTCGTAGTCTCGTAGGGCGGAAGGATGAGGCGGCCGCGGACGGGGTGCTAAGGTGAAAGTGCATCAAGGGTCGTTGGAGTGGGGGCGGCTCATATATAAGGAGCAACCCCTGCTTTAGTCGTCAGTTCGTGCTTTCCGCTCATCCCGAAAGGATACCAAGCAACATAGACCTTCAGGACAGAGGAACAGAGGCAAGTACCAATAGCAACAGTCCTGACACCTCACAGAAATCGACAGAGACTCACAGACGACGCTAAAAAAAAGATATAAGCAACCTAACCAAAAAAACAAAACAATCATAAAATAAATACTAGGTTCAATTAAAGATTTTTGAGGGGGGGGGGTTCTTTCTAAAAAGGCTGGAAAAACCTTTTTCAATTGAAAATAATTTGGAAGACTTCTTAAGATGAAATTTACAAACAATTCATACAGATAAATATTCACATATACAGTTTGTGTATGTGAGTATGTATATATATATATATATATATATATATATATATATATATATATACAAGGGTATAGAATAGTTTTATACAACCCCTTAAAGGAAATAGTTATTTTTGATACAATAAAAATCGTTGACTAAAGGTATCATCATGTTCTGATTCATTTTAATGAAGACTAAAGGTCTAATGAGGCCCTCTGACGTGTTTGGAGATTAAAAGACCAATGTTCATTACTTCTGTATTCAAGTACTTACTCAATATCTTCGCTATGCTGAGCAGCCATCGCGAAAACACTTCATGGAAAGTCAAAAATTTTATTTGTCATTCCAAGACAACTTGATTCTTCGGGTCTAAAGTTCAGTGCGTTCCCTACACCCTCTTTCTCCTTTCTTGGTAAATGAAAGGAAATTCATCTTTTTCAATTGCAATAGTTTTCGCCCCTGGGCTCATCTAATTTTACTCAACCCAGTCGAGTTCTCTGAAAACATTCTTTTAACGCTACACATAAGTTGATGTGCTAGACACATTTGTATTTAATGAGCGAGAAATTTATGTTACATTTCAACTCTCTTGATTTCCCTGGATGACTTTTATTTCCCCTCCCCCCCGCCCCCCGCCTCATAAGCGACTTCATCAGAATAAATTGCTAATTCTGTTTTTAAGATGTACCTCAACTGCCTCACGATGCAGACATCCCGAAAGGGGGGGGGAGGACAGAGATGAGCACGTTAATTCCAAAACTAAAGAAACTTAGGTCTCCCACATTTAGATACAAACATTAAAAATTTTCAACTTGAACATAAAATATAAATACAATAATTACATACCATGATTTTTCTTGTAAAAGGTAAAACTAATTAATTTTGAAGAGATAGTTTTGGTAGCTATGGTGTCATGATGGATAAAAAACAAATCTCTCAAAATCTCGTAAATTATGTTATGAAGGTTAACTTCTTTCTGAAACACACCATCCTTAGCGCCTAGCTATGCGGATAGCTTGATTGTAGTAGCAATACTCCAGAGAGTGCGGCCTCTACAATCAAGTTCTCAAGGTAGCTAAGCTCGGAAGATGCAGATGCATATAGAACAGAAAGCGGCTAAACTTTCATTATAAAACTTATGAATGGTTGACGGAGTTGACTTTTGTTCCTCTAAATTCCCCGTGCATTCTGTCCGGAACAGAAGCACCAGTAATAACGCCTCTTACAAAATTGTCAAAATCACCATTTTTACATTTGTGTACTGATAATTATGAAAGGATAGTAATTTAAAAGTTAGCTTAAAATGCCCTGAACAGTATAGACCGGATACATTTCTTACCTCACGTAAGTTTAAAAAAATAAAGTAAGTTGTAAACCATGTCATCTACTTCAATATTTTTAATGAATATTAAGTCAAACCTAATCTTTTCAGTATTTAAATATTAGTCTAACTGATTCCATTACGCAGTATCTGCAGGCTACGTCTAGAACAGATAACGTGAGCATATATTCCTGATTCTCACGGGAATGACAAGGGGGGTCACAAGGGCATGTAGTGGTTTCCCGTTGCCTTCTGCATCAGACGATACAGCAATGTTCTCATGAAGAAAACTCTATTCACGCAAAAAAAGGCATGAGGCGAGAAAATTCCACTTAAGGCCAGAGATGTAAGAAAGCCATCCCTCGGTAGCCTGTATAAGCTACCAGAGTGAGTATGGAACCTACAACTTTAATCCACCCTCCAGTCCTGCCCCAATGACATGTTGCACGTGAGAATTTAGACAAGGAGGGGGAGTTCCACTATAAAAACCATAATTCTTTATGTGACATCAAACACAGTAAAATTATCAAGATAAAAGCAATTAAATGAACATTTCTCGAATATTTTCCTTCCTCTATAGTAGCCTTATGTGAAAATAATTGTTTTTTTATTAATATTTCACCTCCTTTGTCCAACGTTTGTGTAACAAGAAGCACTAATGCCTAAAACGTTTTTCTTTGCTTTAGTTTAATCTGAAAGTTCAAAACGATTAAAGGTCGAGTTTTTTCCCTTTTTCTGGAAGCCAATACACATGCTGATATAACTTAACGCTTATGTCTGGGTATAATTATCTACTTTCTTTCCTTATTAATATTGTTAATTGGTCTATAAACTTTGAATTAATATTTGCTCCTCAGTCCCTGGGTAAAAGAAATAATAGCTGGATAATTCCCGTTAATTGTTAATTTAGTTTTTCCTTTAGTTTAGATTCTTCTTCTTGGTGATTTCACGTGTTACATGAGCATCAAGTAGTTCCTCCCGGCGTTTAGCGCCATAAATTGACATCTCGTGAAGTACTTTCATTTATATAATGGGTGAGACAAGTCTTTCATATAATTAAAAATTAACACAACTAATAGGATTTTTTAAGTCGCTTCTATGATGCAAGGCTTTTTGTACCATCACGGACGAAAGTGGGGATAAAGGATGAGTATATATGTCCTGATGTTTGGTCTGGTTCTTCAATCTGGAAGGTGCGGGGGTACAGCAAGGATACAGCTTCCAACATTACAAGTAAGTTCAGAACTTAAGTCGTGTAAACATCGTTCCTGTAAGTCGAGGAATGGTCCAAATTTTGGAATCAGTCTTTTTTAACACGGTAAATAGCAGGTGAATCTCATGAATGTTTTGCGTTACGTAGTTCACATAAACAAGAAAATGATTATTTTTGTTTAAAAAATAGAAGTCCGTCTCGAAGGGGCTGAGTAAACTAAGCAGATTTCCCACGTGAAGTTTTACAATAGAAAAATCTGCATACTAATAACAGTAGTAGCAACGAGTCTCTAACAATTACGGAAAAGGCCGAACTAGCATTCGGGGGATAATCACAAATAGACCCATCTGCTGATCTCATCTAGCCCGTTATCCGCACACACTTAATGAAAATGCAAATATCTCTGTTAATATTCAAGAGAGAGAATGAATGTATATAACAATATTTATAGTAAATTTAATTTGTAATAATATTGGTTCTATACAAGTATTCGATCTGACGTATAATAACGGAGATATTTCGAAAATCCTCCCTCCCATTGGTCCGATTTCAGCCATTAACGATCTTTTTGCATGAAACGAATAAATATCGATTTGGTAACGATCAAACAAAAATTACGACTGCTAAAGCGTTAACAGAGCGTTTATATAAATAAAATTTTGAACAGATCTCATTTTCGCCATTTCCTAGATAGGAACGATGGACATTTGATGAAATTTTTCGAAAATCGCGTCATGAGTACGACCTCAATAGCTGATTTCCCTTAAGGGATATCTGCTAAAAATGTAGCCTATAAGTGGGGATAACGAGTATATATATGTTCTGATGCTTGGATTGAAACTTCAATCTCAAAGCTAGAAGAAGTGGGAATAGCTTGCAACGACGCCATTCTTTGTCAAGTAAGTTGTACCAACATTCAGTAACTTTGGTCTCTGTTAGGGAACAACTATCGTGTAGTTCGTAATAATGATATCCAAAATATTTATTCAGAACGAAGTGCAAAAACTGTCAAACATACACCAACAAGGTTCCATGAGTGTATCTGTCATTTTGTAATAACAGAATTACTCTTCACTTGAATATAAAAAATAACTTCCGAGCAGGGGTAGGACTATATGTCCTAGACACAAGGACTGTTTTTACAATCTGGTATCCTCAAGGTTACAGACTTGTTCTAATAAACGTTTAGATAATTACGCCTGTGTAAAACTATAACGCCTACGATATTTGTAAGACTAGATGCCGTATGTATTGAAACAAAGCAAAGTGTGAAACCATCAAAATCCAAGGTCTTCTGCATCCTAGTCGTGTTTGTACCATTTTTTTAAATCGCTTTTTGGTTATCCTGAAAGAGGGGGTAGGATGGGTATATAAGTGCGCACGCTTGGATTAGCTCTTCAGTCGAAGCGCAACCGGGGTTCAAGAAGGATATAGGTTCCCCCAACATCCTAACCAAGTAAGTTATAAAATGTTTTGACAATTTATGTCTTGTTGTATTAGACAACAATGTCCTTGCAATTTTTACCAATGATGGCTCAAATATCGACCAAAGTGTAAAACTCAATGGAATTTCATAAGTGTATGAGATGAGTTTTTTTTAGATAAAAAAAATAGTGGGGGTAGAATACGGTATATATATCCTGATGCTTGGGTTTCATCTTCAGTCTGAGTGCTACTGTGTTTCAAGAAGGATATAGGACCCAATATCATCCTTTGTAAAGTAAGTTAACATTCACTAACTTAGATCTGTGAATAGCAATAATGTCACAGAAATTTGAAAGGTATCCCAATTTTATATCAGTAAGATGTCTAACATTGTCAGTCAAAGTTTAACTGAGTCCCAAATTGGCTTTTTCATTAAAAAAAAAAAATGCTTCCTTTTTTTAAGCAAACAAAAAAACCTAAAAGTGGGGGTAAGACGGTTATATATGTCCTGTTTCTTGGGTCTGATCTTCATTCTCAGAACTGTAGGTGTAGGGGAAGGAGTCCCAACATCTCAAGTAAGTTCTTACAACTTTCAGATACGTAAATCTTTTTAAAGCCGGAGGTCCTCTGTAATTTGTGATAGATGTCTCAATTTTATTTATTTATTTATTATTTAGAGCTCCGCAACTGTGGCGACTTGGCTTGTCTCAATTTAAATAAGTAAGAAGCATAATTCACCCAATCGAAGGTCAATAAGTGTTTGCAGAATATTTTAAAATAAAGACAGAATGTTCCTTTTTTTGAATGTTAATTTGAACATGTTTGTTTGTGGACTGTAACATAACTAGTAAAGCTTCAACTCTATAGGAATTTGTACATAAATATCCCAATATTAAATTTGTACGAAATATAATGTCAGTTGGGGGTTAACTGAAATCATGAGTGTTTGTAAATGTTAACAATTAACGAAAAGATACTTGCGTTTCTAAAATATAAATTGTTCTAATGTATATATATTACAGTTTTTAATTATCTGCTTTCTTTATAAGATATTTTTTCTTTTTGAATTTAATGTTTCTTTTTCGTTTTATTTTTTTTCTCATTTATTGATTATTTGTTTGTTTTTTTTTCGTTTTGTGTTTTGCGTTCTTAGTTTGTCCTGTTGTAATAATAGTGTTTAATTTGTTTCTTGTTACTCTTTTACAAATTTTTATTTATTTGTGCCTTGTTATTTGTGCATGAGCAATATCGCTTAGCAGGGAACGCCACACAGTAAACAAATAAATAAAAATTTGAACCTAAAGTGGGGGAAGGATGGGGTATATATGTCCTGACGGCTGGGTTGCTTCTTCAGTCTGAGAGCTGCTGGGATAGAAGAAGGATATACCAACATCATCCTTGGTCATGTAAGTTCTAACAACATTCCAATTCTGTGGAGTCCCAACTTAAGTTAAAAATCAGGGGGGAAAATGGTGCTAAAAGTTCTTTAGGAACTGTTTGCGAGTGTTGTATACCCCTCTGTAAACATTTTATTACTCTGTAATATTTTTAGTGGCAGCTTAGTTCATACCCGGCTATGGCTTTTCAGCTTGCATCTCTCCCAGGTCACCAAAATACTTAATTTTCCGCCTCCTCCTACGATATGCACTAAATGTCACTGCAATAAGTTTATCACAGTTCCGATTAGTTAGACGTTGCTCCAAATACCCACTTTTTTAAATAGTTAACCCGTTAAACATGTTCCCCAAATCTCTTTTCTAGAAGGATCTCTTTTCTATGTCCTTCCGTTGGATTGTGTGAAAGTCAACGATTTGGAACATGAGAAGATCCATAACGAACGAAAGCGCTTTCTCAATGAACGCAATAATCAAACGTTATAAACGCTATCTTTCAGCTATAAGAGGTAACACTTGCTCATCGGCGACAAGTTTACTGCAACAAAGAAAAGGATAGATCCTTAAGGTCTGCTACTCGTAGTTTTACTTTCCTTCAAACTAGTGAATCAAGAAAAATGTGGCTCATATCCGGCAACATTTGGAGCAACCGAATTCAAACTGCTATATTTAAAAGAATCTCCAATAGTTCTAAACATAATGTACTAAACAATGGCAGGGCCCACAGAACACCAGGCTCCAAATGTATAATGTTCTCCATCATTCGTTTATACCAAAATCGAGCAGTTTGTAATAATTTGGTATTAATCGTTATATCTATATCAATTTAACACCTTTTTTCCTGCGGAATGATAGGTCTACACCAAGTTTACCATTTCTCATTCTGAGACTGTTTTTCTTATAAACAGTGAATTGTCATTCTTCTCAATGTTACGTATGTATATGATACAATTTTACGCAAAGCTTTAAATAACACTTTAAAAAAAAGTATATATTTTTTTTGTCGCAGGATATTTTGTTTCATGCAGAAAGACTGAATGAGTTACTCTGTATAAATAACACGGTCCAGATGTTTTGTAGGCTCGTTCAAACAGGTCAGGAAGTCTACGAAAGGAAATTCCCAGTCTGATATTTATATAAAAGCTCCGAGTTATTTCTTGTCAGTTATGCATGTATTTCGTGTAAAGCCAAAATTGCTAAAATTACTACTACATTAATTCCAAAGCATTTTTACATCACAATTTTCTTTGACTACGGGATTAGACTTCTGTCTGTTCTCATACAGTGTACTCAGGAAAGTGAGCTAATTGAGGTTCTGCTAGAAGTAAAAACTAGCTTACATTGGAAGAGAATGGCTCAAACACAGACTGGAGCAACACTCGTTCAAATAAAAACTTTCCATTTTAATTTTGAAAACTCAATTTATATTATCTTCTCCCTAAATATGTAATACCCTCATAGCTGAAAATAATAGTTTACAACGAAGACAGTAATGTTAGAAAATCAAAACTACAATAGTCTTCAAACGATTTTTTTAACCCTATTATAGAAAATAAAAACTCATAAAATTAGTAATTACTGTCACTATCATATAATCCCAGCATTGAAACATGCATAAATAATCTTTAAAATATTAAGTACCAACAGTGAGCTTTAACGTCCCAGACCTTAGCATATATTTTTAAATGAATACGTAAATAAGACCGAAACGCATGAATAAAGGCAATGTCTATATTTTCGTGTTACATTGCTCTGTAATTGGATTGGGTCTTGAACTGGGTGAAGAACTATTGGTTTAGTTAATGATTAAAAAAATACGATTTGAAAAGAAAATCGCCCAAACCTTGTAATGAAAAAGAATACTGTCGTTCGCCATAGAGATTTAAAAACTGACAGCTGTTATTCAAGAGCGGTAGCATAGAATTAAAGAGTTTTTATGTAGAAACATCAAAAGTCGATAGTGGCTGGGATTTTGATGAGATCACGAATAGAACGGCACTTGCTAGTATTATGTAAGTCGTAGAGACGCAGCCCTCAGGAGTCTTAGGGATCCCACACTGTTCCCTTGCATAAGCCACAAATGTTTCACAACCACACTTAAAATTAACCACTCCTCTTTGTTAGCCGACGAAAATTACCCAGAGAGTCTTTGACAGCGGAGTGGTGGGGGCATTCTCGCACTACGAATCTGTGTAGTAATCCATGAAAGACTGCCTATTTCTTTTAATATGCAAGGGCCAGCCGATCGTGAGGTATGATAGCAGTAATGGAGCTGGGGAGCTTATTGTCTCTCTTTTCTCAAGTTAATTTCATAAGAAGCCGTCAGCGGGTGGCATTGCACTCGGCAAAATGGAGTATGTAAATGGGTTTCGTGCATTTTGCAAGAAGCATTCAATGTTCCTTCCGCTGCATTGAGCAACTGCCACGTGAAAAAAAAGCAATCCATTGACGTCAAAAAAAAAATTATTCATTTTGAAACAGTAAGGTGCCGTTATAAAAGTTTCATTGCAGGACCTTCACGAGTACTGCTTTACTAACATATGAACACTCTGAAAAATGGTGCCTAACTTCAGGGGCCTTAAGGATCAGTAACTTCAGTTCAGCACTTCTTGCTTGGAGAATAGTCCAAATGCATTCCGTACATCTTTCTGCGAACATTTTAATGTCGTGGGTTTCGAATCATCTTATCTCCGAAACCATTCTAGCATTTTCACTTTATTCCCCAAATACGTAAACACCGACTGATACTTTCCAAAAATGTTCTGCATTTAAAGTTTGGGTGTGACTTTTCTCCACTATAGCTTAGAACCGCCGAAAATATAATCAAATATCCCTCAACAGATACTGCGAAATAAAGTCGAATTAGCATAGTGGACATAATAGAGAATAGTCATAAAACACGGAAGGTTTCTATAGCATTAATACTGCAACTACATTTTATCGAGTTTTAGATAACACCATCAGTAAATAATTCAACATATTGGTATTCTTTGCCGTGAGTGTATTCATTCTAGATTTGAAAATTAAAATTATTTCACTTTTCTATGTTTGTGCAACGATATGAACATTATGGTTGGTTGCATCCACCTATACTGTGAGAGCTTCCTTAATGGCTGTAACAGGTGGCATATTTTAATGAATTCTTTCTCTTTTATTACGAAGGTAATTAAGGTCGTACAGGCTTGGTGATGCTCAGTGATCCAAATGTGTTCAGGATATGGGTGTCATGCGTTCAACTCTAGGACATTTTACTGCTGCAGACAAGGGCAGGTGCCACTCGAGATCAGTGTTGCTTGAATATAACGCTTCTCGGATTTACAACGAAATATCTGGGAGGGGAGTTAGATTCAGAAAGACCTCAGATATAATGGAGTTGTATGACAAGACTGGCGTCAACTAAGTTATTATGAAAGGCAAGCCACGATGGTGAGAAGGCGTCGGAAGAGGAGAACTCAGCAGGTTAAATGCTACAGCAGGATTAGGTTTCAGAACGTAAAGACTTGTGAAGCTAGGCATCTGACATTGATGTTGGCAAAGAATCAGGTTCAGTAGCGTGAGTTGCTATTTTATTTAAAATTACTAAATCCTATTAAATAGAATAATTCGGCAATTTTTAGAAACCCCAATTCTATTCATTATTCAGAGAAAATAAATTAACGATTACTGAACAATTCTAAACCATTTATCTACCATGGAAACTTTGACCAACTGCTTCACTCCAGAAGCTACTCAATGGCCTCAAGATGCTGATTTGGCTCACGAGGTTAGGTAGACTTCAGAAAACGAACCCCATTATCCAAAAAGCAAAAATAGTCCACGCTAGAAAATCTGAATAAACATTCGCCTGAGCCCCAGAAAAGTCGAACAGACTGCTCTTCTTTCGAAACCACAATGCTACCAATCCCATTAATTGTTTTAATTCTGCATCACAACACCCTTCCGTCTTACTGAAGTAATAGCCATATTTTAATTCCATATAAATGCTGAATGAAGAATATAAAACAGAGAATGATTCTGGCTTTTTGTTTGTATAGATTTAAATATTTAAAATAACATCAGTTGGTTTACTATTAAGAAACGTTACCTAGAATGAACGGGGCAGAGATAGGCTAAACAGCAAAGCACCCAGGGGTTACACCCTCTGAAGTTAGGCGCTCTCAAACCACCCAGGGTTTTTATTGCATTTACATTCACTTTATGCAACTGAGGCGTATCTGGAAGGGTTATCTAATGATTACCATTTAATAGCTAGGGTGGCCCAATGGTTTTATTTAGTGAGTTCGTCAATGAATAAATTCACAACTATATTCAGAAATCTATTCCACGGCGAATCGAATTTATCCCGAATAGAACCAAATCTTTATTCTATGATTATATGAAATGGAATCATTTTCTAAAGGTTTAATAAGTCATTTAGGACTGTTCATTCATAGAAACGAGTTCCACAGAAAACTAGATATATTTTAATCTGGGTAAAATATCTCATCGATGATGTTTCTTTGGTCCTTTAATGGGACAATAAATCCAACTTTAGTGCAACAAAGAACTTCAAAAAACAGCATTACACATAAAATCCAGTCAGAAAACTTGAATTTCAGCATTTCTAATGATGTCAGATCGGTGCTATTTTGAAATTTTAGAATATTTCAGGCCATTTTAGTCCAAAAATTCTAGCTCACAGTCAACACCATTTCTCTACCTTTATACTGGGCTTCATTCGTCCCAAAAAGACAGTATGGAATGTATAAAACAGCTATTGAGTCAAGTCAGGAAGGAATCTGCATTACTCTTTTACTTCTTCTTTTATGGAATGTGTAACTAACGAATTTGATTTTTTTCCAGAGAGCGTAGGAGGCACGATGATGAGACTTAAGCAAGCTGCATGTATGTAGACAAAGATTTTATGTTCATTACATACTTTTATACATTACACCACTGATGGAAAATGCTTTGCACTTTTTTATGTAATACATTACAAAAATAAACAATCCTTCTTAACTATAATACCGCCCCACAACCATATATACGGGTATGTATATAAAAAAGACAATAACAATTTTAACGTTCCTACAAATCATTCAGTCATACTATGCCTGAACATAAGTCCGAAGTCTGGCTTAAAGGATAATGTTCATGGTTTTAATGATTCCATACAACACTTAATGTTATTGATTGGGGAAATAACACATCCTTCATGGAGGGCATCATCAGTTAGTATACATGAATAAATAACAATATAAACAGCTCAGAAATAATACTATTCAGCACAAAGAGTGTAAAATACATCAATGACTTAATAAATAGGCTTGTTCTTAAAGTAATAATTTAAATTTCTTCTTTCAGATATACTTTTACTTCTTGGAGAGTGCGTATTTGTAAGTATAAACTTATTTATTCCATTGAGTTTTATATAACACTAACACATTTGTAATAATGTTAAATAATATGAACAGGCGCAAAATGGATACACCTACAACAAGCCCGAAAATCCACTAACAGCTGGAGGAGGACCTGGAGGACCTACACTATCTACACCTTCCGGTTTTCGGCCTCAGAGTGACTATGAACAACCAACCCCTACTGGACCAAGCTCCCCAGGCTACCCTGGATCTGAACAACCTTCTGGGCCGGGACAAGGGCCCTCTCAGCGCCCAGGACAACAGGGTTATCCTTCAGGAAGGCCCGGAGTCGCTCCGGGAAGACCAGGCTCCACAGGGCCACAAGGCCAACAACCATCGGAAGGATATCCATCTGGAAGACCAACTGGTCCACAATTTCCCTCCGCACCATCAGATGGCGGCCAAGGAAGACCCGGACAGCCTGGTTTAAGTGACTTCCCAGCCCAACAATCAGGTGCTCCAGGACGTCCAGGACAAGGATACCCTTCTGGACCATCGGGCAGGCCAGGGGACCAGCCTGGATTTGAAGGCACTCCTACAAGCCCTGGAGAACCTGGTTATCCATCAAGAGGACCATCCAGACCACAGTTTCCAACTCAAGGTACCCCTGGCCAGGTCGGTGGATTTCCAGGTGGAACTCCAGGTCAGCAAGGACCTGGCCAAGGATACCCATCAGGAAGACCTAGTGGCCAAGCGTTTCCATCTGGGCCATCTGCTCCAGGACAAGGTCAGCCAGGTTCACCTGGCCAACAAGGACCTCAAAGATTTCCAACAGGTCAACCGGGACAGCAAGGTTATCCATCGGGTCAGCCAGGAGCACCAGGTAGTTTTGATCAAGGAAGACCGGGTTATCCTTCAGGTGGGCCTACAGCACCTCAGGGATCTGGGAGACCAGGAGCCCCCGGCTCGTCAACCTATCCTTCAGGAAGTCCAGACCAACAAGGACAAGGCTACCCAAGTGGGCGTCCAACAGGCCCTCAAGTTTTGCCTGGACAGCCTGGGCAGCAACCTAGTGGTCCAGCTCCAGGACAACAAGGATATCAACCAGGTACAACTGGTCAACAACCAGGCATCTCAGGTCAACCCACATCACCAGGATATCCATCACAGCCAGGAATACAACAAGATTATACCCCTGGGCAACCAACTGGTCCACAGGGAACACCAGGCTCAACCGCTTTTCCTTCACAACCAGGCCAAGGAGGTAGACCAGGAACAGTTGGTCAACCTGGAGCACAGCCTGGCTCATTTGGTCCTGGCCAACCTGGAACTCAAGGACCAAGTTCATTCGGACCCGGCCAACCTGGAGCCCAAGGCCCAAGTCCATTCGGACCTGGCCAACCTGGAACTCAAGGACCAAGTTCATTCGGACCTGGCCAACCTGGAACTCAAGGACCAAGCTCGTTTGGTCCTGGACAACCTGGAGCCCAAGGCCCAAGTGCATTTGGGCCTGGACAACCTGGAGCCCAAGGTCCAAGTTCATTTGGTCCCGGAGGAACTGGAGATGGAACATATGAGGAAGGAGATTATTCTGCAATTCCAGGAGAACCAGGTACAGACTACCCAATATATGGTGATATACCTGAGACTTCCTTTTCTTGTGATCAGCAACAGTTTCCTGGTTATTATGCTGATGTTGAAGCTCAATGCCAGGTCTTTCATATATGCGCTCTCAATACGACCTTTGATTTTCTTTGCCCCAATGGAACAATATTTCACCAAGAATACCTCGTTTGCGTTTGGTGGAATCAATTTGATTGCAGCAGTGCTCCTAGCTTGTATTACCTTAATGAGAAAATATATGATTACAGTATATTAGGAAGCCCTGGACAAGCTGGGGGACTTCCTGCCGGCCAGGGTCCTGCTATAGGATTCCCTCCAGTTATTGGACCTCAAGGACCAACAGCAACATTCGGGCCATCTTCGGGACCTCAAGGACCTACAGCAACATTTGGACCATCGTCGGGACCTCAAGGACCAACTGCTACATTTGGACCGTCTTCAGGGCCTCAAGGACCATCAGCCACATTTGGACCATCATCAGGACCACAAGGACCAACAGCAACATTTGGATCATCAACCGGACCACAAGGACCATCTGCAGGATTCGGACCATCAACAGGACCTCAAGGACCACAGGGAACATTTGGACCTGGTAGTGGTCCACAATCACCAGGTGTTGGAATTCCTGGCGCGACGGGCCCCTCAGCAGGATATCCAAGTGGGAGTCCCCAGGGTCCCGGAGGCCCACAAGGTCCATCCGGCCCACAAGGACCAGGCGGCCCACAAGGTCCAGGAGGCCCTCTAGGACCAGGAGGCCCTCAAGGACCAGGAGGCCCTCAAGGACCAGGAGGCCCTCAAGGACCAGGAGGCCCTCTAGGACCAGGTGGCCCTCTAGGACCAGGAGGACCCCAAGGACCCGGAGGTCCACTAGGACCTGGTGGTAGTCAGGGACCAACTGCTGGAGGATATCCTAGTGGGGCTCCCCAAGGACCAGGTTTCTCAGGTTCCGGATCTCCTCAAGGACCGGGCTTCCCAGATGCTGGCGTACCTCAAAGACCAGGAACACAAGCAGATGGTTACCCTGCAGCAGGTCGTCCTCAAGGCCCAGGATTCCCGTCATCTCAAAGACCAGGTATTCAGCAAGACACAGGTTATCCAAGTGGAACTCCTCAAAGACCATCTGGACCATCAGGCCCATCCGGACCAGCTGGAACCCAAGGACAACCAGGCAGACCTGGAGACAGTGGAAGACCACAGATCCCAGGTGCGGGTTATCCAGGCAGCGGACCTAGTGGTGAAGGAAGCCCAGAAGGTGGATACCCAAGCGGACGACCACAAGTACCAGGTATTTCTCCAGGATACCCAGGAGGTCAACAGCCATCTGGAGGATACCCAGGAGCACAACAGCCTTCAAGTAGTTATCCAGGTGCCCAACAGCCTTCTGGGGGTTATCCAGGAGCACAACAGCCTTCAGGAGGATATCCAGGTGCACAGCAGCCTTCAGGAGGATATCCAGGTGCACAGCAGCCTTCAGGAGGATATCCAGGAGCACAACAGCCTTCTGGGGGTTATCCAGGAGCACAACAACCATCAGGAGGATATCCGGGAGCACAACAGCCTTCAGGAGGATACCCAGGAGCACAACAACCTTCTGGAGGTTATCCAGGAGCACAGCAGCCATCAGGAGGATATCCGGGAGCACAGCAGCCTTCAGGAGGATTCCCAGGAGCACAACAGCCATCAGGAGGTTATCCAGGAGCCCAACAACCATCAGGAGGTTATCCAGGAGCACAACAGCCATCAGGAGGTTTCCCTGGTGCTCAACAGCCATCAGGTTTCCCAGGAGCACAACAGCCTTCAGGAGGTTTCCCAGGAGCACAACAGCCATCTGGAGCATCTCCTGGAGCCCAACAGCCTGGAGGAATCCCCTCTTCGAGACCAGAAAAACCTAGCAGGGAATATCTACCACCTGCATTTGGACCAACTGGAAGGCCAACAGGATCACAATCACCTTCAGCTCCTGAAGACCAAGCCCCACCTTTTCCAGGTACAGGACCCCAAGGTCAACCTGGAACTGATGGACGTCAACCGGGAACAGATGGACGCCAACCAGGAACAGATGGCCGTCAACCAAGGCCACAAGCTGACACACCATCTGGTCAAGGAAAGCCTAATCGAGAGTACCTACCGCCATATAGGAGATAGTCTTACCATATGTATAATTGAAGGTTTAATTACTTCAACTCTCTACAAAATAAGTGTACATAGTTGAATGTAATAAGTGAGAACACTGTGTTCTCTTAAAAGTTTGTAATATATATTTTTTAAGTTATAAATACTACTATTATCCTTTTTTGAGGGATGTAAAATAATTTCTTTTATACAGAAGCTCTAAGTTAATTTTTATATTTAATGTAAATGTTGCCATAAATAAATTTGTATCCATCTTTTATAAAACTGTTATTTCATTTATTGAAATCCTCTTAAACATGAAACAAAGAATCTGCCATCAGTAAAGATACTTCCTTGGTAAGTTAGGTGGTACATCTTGAAATATACAAACCACATATTCTTGAATGAAATCAGCTATTTTATTTAAAACTTTTACAGTTACAAGTTATTCAGGTCCAACAATTTAAGTTTGCTATTCAAAGGTTCTGTTTTAGCTAAATCTAATAGAGTTTCCTAACACAATAAATAGATGGACATAGCATATGCAAGGTGTTTAATGAGGAAGCCAAAATAAACCAATTAGCCAAAGCAAAAAGTTGATCAAGGCCTATCAAACAAAATGTATTAGTTTTGAATGGGAGCATGAATCATTTTTGTTATTTACTGGTGTCTTACCCCAAATTGTTATTTTCCCGAATCAAATATACTTCAAATATATAATGAACATCCGAACGCTACAAATTTTCGATGAGGTGTAATCAGTTATTTTGCAATGACTGACCTTCCATAACCAACAGAACTATCCTAACAGAATCAGCAAGAAACAATATGTTTTTTGTTGTTTTTTTTTAACTTCTGAAGTGTCACTCAATGAATTCCAGAACTACATCTATGGGGGTCAAAGGATACTTTATTTCATGAGATTCCTAGCAATAACATCCTTTATGATGCATAAATTGTTATTTTATGAACACAATGCAAAAAAGAAAACGATGTTGAATCCAATGGGAGTACCCTGGCAAAATAGAAAAAAAACATTATGTAGGTGGTTCGCAAAATAAGCAGATTTCCACCTGTTGCAATGCCACTTTAAGTACATCATTCCACGTCTTATTCCCTTGTAATAACAAGCCTATGTAAGCAGGAATTGAAATTTAAACTAGACATGTGATGTTTAGCGGCTCAAGATATGAAAATTGGATAAATAGAAGTGGGATTTTATTTACAATAATGAAAACCACAAAGAACAGACCTAGCACTTCAGAAGACTATTTGTATAATGCAAAACAGATACAATAACGCGGTTAAAACAGACTGACGGAACAATACCCACGGCCTAATTTAAACTCACTAACAGACAATATGATCGGGGACCGGGCTGGTGGCCGTGCGGGTTGACATGGGTACACTTACTACTACGGTCAGCAAGTAAAAATAGGTGCAGGTTTGATCCCCGCCAAGGGAAACATTAGTTCACGAGCTCGCTAACAGAGAACGCCGGTATCGCTGTGCTTATGTATCATCATCGCGTGCGTGCGTGCGTGTGTGTGTGTGTGTTGTAATGAAATTGACATTGCATTACATAAGCCATATTATAAAGGGCTATATATTTTATATTCTGAGTATTCCCAGCACAGAGCACATTAAGATTAATATGTATGAATGCTTAAATGTATTGTTTTTACCTTTAAATAAGAATTATATCCAATTTGGAGTGAAGTCACCATGTGCTCTAGCATTTTCATAGATAACGCCGATGGATTTTGATAATAACATTCACAGCTCTTAACGACGGTACACTAAATAATAATACGGATGAATTTCGATAATTAATTCATGTTAAACGCACTTTTTGAGCGTATTTCGATCGGCAGTTCAAAGTTCACTCCCGGATTAGCCCTATATAAGGAGCCCCTCACGACGGATTTAAATCAGTCATATTCGGCATCCTCTGGAGGGGAGACCTTTGTTGACGAGCGACTGCTAATCCTTCAACTTGTTCCGGCCTGCCTAGCCTGTTCTACCTCTCACGGATAAGTCAGCACTTCTATTAAACAGCTAAGTGTTTCTATTGTAATATAGACTAAGTATAATTAAGTGTCCCCCATTATATTTTCAAAGGTGCCTTTTCATTTTAATTATTAATATTATTGGAGAATAATTTAATTATAAATAAATTTATATATTTGAATTTTGACTTGAGTCGATTGTTGGTGGCCCTTCCTAAATTCTTGTTAGTGGTTTGGTTGTGGGATTTTTCATATATTACAGCTTCCACTGCTAATCGCCGCAGCCAGATCGTAACAGTGTGTGTGTGTGTCTGTAACGCCCTAGGGGTCGCAATTTTTGTTTGATCGGTACCAAACTCAATATTTAATCGTTTTATGTAAAAAGAAAGATCAAGTTCGTTAATGGCTAAAATCGGACCAGTGGGAGGGGGGATTTTTGAAAATTCGAAATATCTTCGTTATTATGCGTCGAATCGAAAAAGTTAAAAATTTACTATAAACATTGTTCTATACGTTTATTCACTATCTTGAATATTAACAGAGATATTTGCATTTGTATTCTGTGTGTGGTCAGGACTTTCCGCTGATAGCTAGTTCGGCCATTTTCGTAACTCTTCGTTCCTCGTGAATTGGTTTAGAGACTCGTTACTACTACTGTCATTATTAGGCAGATTTCTCTATTGTAAAACTTCACACTGGGAAATCTGCTTAGTTTACGGAAAACAGGGTCTTAACTGTCCCTAAGAGTCCCTCTGGGCACCAGAATATTGATCTACTTGAAACACTGTGATACCACTTTTACTCAATGTTAAAATGTAATATACTACTGTTATAATGAGAGCATAATTTTTTATTACATATTTCCAGCAGTAATTGCAATGCTAAAAGTAATTGATCCATTTTGGTCTTCAAAGAGCAAGAAAGCAAATAAAATATCAATACTTTACAAATATTTCTATGGTTACAAGTGGGTTAAGCATTGACATGGTGGAGTGCCTGAATAAAATACGGGTATAACGCATCATGATATAGTAATAGTTATATAAACAATTTTAACTTGTGACACCAAAAAGATAATACATTTTATTTCTTCCATTTCTAGTTCTAGTTAAAGGCTCTGTCTGATTACCTTCAAATAATTTTTTATTTCCATTTTCTCGTAAAGCAATATTCCAAATAAATAAATTACCTACTATTGGATGATCCTTTGGCTGGCATGGCCCATGCTTTACTAACATTTATCACTGAGGACTAGGACTATAACCTAATGGGTTCTCTAATTTCAATACGTCCGAAGTTGTACCAAAATCTCTTAATTTTGTATGAAATCTTGTATAATAACATCCATTTGTGGGTTCTCTAATTCCAAAGGTACATGCAGTGTGAAAAGACATTCACAATCAGAAGTTATCCTGCCTTAGATGAAGTATTGTTTTTTTATTGTTTTTTAGCAGATTTCCCTTAAGGGAAATCAGCTATTGAGATCATACTCAAGAAGCGATTTTCAGAAAATTACTTCAAATGTCCATCAATCCTACCCAGGAGATGACGAAAATGAGGTCGGTTTAATACTGTACATATATATATAATATTTGTCTGTTACCGCTCTAGCAGTCGCAATTATTGTTTAATCGTTACCAAACTCAATATTTTTTTATTTTAGGTAAAAAGAAAGATCAAGTTCGTTAACTGCTGAAATTGGGCCAGGCGGAGTGGGGGTTTAGAGGGGACAATACACCAATCTTATTGCAACTTAAATGTGCTATAATTATTGTTATATACATTTATTCACTATCTTGAATATTAACCGAGATATTTGCATTTTTCAGTTTTCAGCCTTCAGTAAACCACCACTTCTACTCAAGTTACATAAACAAAAAAAATCACATCAATAAATCACATTATTCGAAGCTTAAATACTAAAAATTGTGTTCAAGAGACTTTTATTATACGGATACATGCAAATATGTCCTGGTGACCCCCCCCCCCAGGCTAAGGTTTTGGGCTACTCAAATTTGATTGATTGAGATAACAATTATTCTGACTCATTATTAATTGCATTACTAGATAAAGTAAATAGTTGTGAATAAAATTAATATTTTATATTTTGATATATTTCAGTAAATGTTTTTCTTTCCGGTGTGAGGAGGCGGACACGTTTATTTACATTTCTAATGCTTCCTGTCGGCAGGTTATTGAAATTGGGTGAAACATTTTTTAGTTCCGTTTGTATTTATTCACGGTGGTGTTGTGTTACCAGTATGTAGAATTATCTATTACTAAACTTCACAAGGGAAATCTGCTTAGTTTACGCAGCCCCTGCGTGACTGACTTTTTTCAGTTGGCTTTATAGGCCTTTGAGATCTTTAGCCGCCCCTGAACAAGATAAGGGACTTGGGATCCGAGTTTCACATAGTGAGTGATGAGGTCAATGTACAACCCCTGTTAACAAAGGAGGGCCTGGGATGAGTAGTCTCCAGTGGACTGACTTGACCCATTGTGCCCAGGGGAGGGGTGGCTTTGGTCAGTTTGTATTGTGTAAGCCTGCTTATGGACAGGCTCTAAGAGAGTCATAATCATGAATCGTCCCGAGGGGTTGTCAGATGTAGATACTAGTTAGACTCCCGCTGATCCACAACCATTGTGACACTAGCTCTGGAATCAAACTCGTGAACTAATGTTCTACCTTGTAAGGGTCCAACCTGCAACTATTTATAACTTCACCTTAGATGAATAGCACAGCATCATTATAGTAGAAATTTAGATTCATACAGATCATTTTAGCAAATTTCCCTTAAGGAAAATCAGCAATTGTGGTCGTACTCATGACGCGATTTTCGAAATTTCTCAAATTTCCATCAATCCTACCAGGAGATGACGAAAATGAGGTCCGTTCAAATATATATATATATATATATATATATATATGTGTATATATATATATATATATATATATATATATGTCTGTTAACGCTCTAGCGACCACAATTTTTGTTTGATCTTTACGAAACTCGATATTTAACCGTTTTATGTAAAAAGACAGATCAGGTTCGTTAACGGCTGAAATTGGACCAGTGGGAAGGGGGGTTTAAAGGGGAGGAATTACGAAAAGTCGAAATATCTCCGTTACTATACGCCAGATCAAAACTTTGTATAGAACCAATCTTATTGCAAATTAAATGTAGTATAAATATTGCCATATACATTTATTCTCTATCTTGAATATTAACCGAGATATTGGCATTTGTATTATGACTGTGGTCGGGTATAGTTCGGATTAGGTCGGCCGTTTCCGTAACTGATCGGCTCAGGTGGAAGCTTCTTCTAATCTTACCTGTCGTTTCTAACCTTACCTTACCTTCGTTACTTTGTGAGATTTATGCAAATAAGTTCTGTTCATCCGCCCCTTCCCTCTTTAGTTCTTGGACTACTAAAATTTGAGTTATTAAAATATAAATTATTCTTACAATTCAGAAGCAGTTTCAGTTGGGAATTTTTAATTAACTGAAAGATTTCTCATTACCATTTGTATTTAATCACGGTGTTATTGTGTTACCAGTATGCAGATTACTCTTTTATAAAACTTCACATGGGAAATCTGCTTAGTTTACGCAGCCCCTGCGTGGCAGACTTTTTTGTCTAATAAAAGGCAATCAAAATATATAACTATTATTCTTCTAATATAGAAATATTTATTCAATTTATTACAAAACTTAGAAGTTGATAGTTAAAAGTATAAATCTATTCAGGAACAGTGTTTGAAATCCAGGATAGGTATGCTGGATTGCCATCTTCAATCTGAAAAACAAAACAAATAGACAAAACTAATGATTTTATGCTTATTTAAGTCTAATAATTCCACTCAAAAATTATATACTATGCGTTGAGTAAAATTGGCTGTCAAAACAGTAGTAGGAGGACTGTATTTATTTAGAGCAATGTTTCCATTAATACAAAATATGATCAACAAAATAGCTTACAAAATTTCTTTCCAAATTCAAGAGTCAGGTAAGCCAAGTGAGTTAAAGCATTGGCCCTTATCTCACATGGTAAACCTAGAGTGGTGAGTTCGATTCCCGCCTGGGCAAAGGAATTTATTTAGTGGGAAACTCACTAAATAAAATCCTTAGTCCCTAACTTGCGGGTGATGAACCTAAAGATAGCCTATCCCAATCATCCATAGTAGCCATAGAGTGGTCGTTAATAATTAATAATAATACATTTTTAATTTTTGTTCAAGAGCAGATGTTAAAAGTCAGATAAATAATAAAGGTGCTGGGCAAGAGCTAAGGCAAATAAAAGTATGAATAGATCGAACAGGTACATCAAAATAGAAAGGAATCACTTTTTTTCATAATTAATTAAAAATATTTACACTCTAAATTCAAAAGTAATTAGATAATTGAATTGAAATGACTGAATGGAAAGATATTCAATATTCTAACTAAAATGAGCATTATATTATATTTATTAATGTAAACATAGAATACATAATAATTGAAGAACTAACCTTAGTGGAGATCACCTCACAAACTTCATATGGGTGATTCTTCCTAAATATCAAACATTACAGATTATTATTAGAAGTAATTAAATTGAGATCAATATTTTATTAATTATAGAACTAAAACTAATAAGAATTACTGTTCATTGTGATGGAACTGTTACTATAATGTCAAGCAGAAAAATAATCTCACATACATTAAATGATATGACAGAATTAATGTGACAATTTGATGTGAATTCATTCTATCAGCAACATTACTGTATTTAGAACTAATACTTCAAACATTTTTTCAAATAATAGGCTGTCAAATACATGTTTAATATGAACCACATTTTAGGTACATATAATATTTTTTGAAGATTCAAAAAAATACAAACTACTGTATTGGGCGAATATTAAAAATCATATCTCTCAAAGGTCTATGATCTGAGATTTTGTAAGAAATCTGAGGGCACAACTAGGTGGTACAACAGTCCTAAATATAAAACTTCATACACACATCAGATGTCACTTCAAAACTAGTCAAAATGAGTTCATGGAGAAACATAACAGAAACTTTCAATGAAATCTGAAAATCAAAGTATTTTTTTTTTGTTCAAAAAAGTACATGCTATTAATCTTCTGATTTTTTAAAAAAAATGATAATGTTCTTAATAGTGAATGAATCCTTGGCAATGATTGACTCCTCAGGAGGTAGTTTCCAAATCACAAAAGAATTGGTTCGTTTTAAAACCTCATTTGAAATAAGTGCGTTTTTTTTTAATGTGCTTTGCCCTGAAATACTAAAAGAATTCATCAACAACAGCAACATTTCTGACATCAAAATCCAAAACAAAATTACATAGTGTGACTCAAAACTGTGGTAAAACAGCCCAAGAATGAGCAACGTAGGTGCATACAGTTTTTGAGAGGAGAGTATAGGGTAAAATTTCCTCTGAAAATGAGTGTCATACTTAAACCAGAATAATTCTTGATTCAAGTGGTACTTCAAAATTTCTTCAGGAAGGTAGAAATGTAGTCTATAGATCATAAATAATCAAATTTAGTGAATTTGTGATTAACCCTCCGTCAGGCGCGTGATCTCTCAGATACACAGTTTCTAGAGAAATATTTGCCGCTCCTAATAGCAGAGAGTGATGGTGTAGTGCTTCGAGTTATGTGCTTTATAGGTCTCCCCCTCAAGGTCAGTTGTGTCACTGTGTGTGATGGAGTCGTGAGTGTCACCTGTCATTCAGTTTAATCTCCTAGATACCACGCGCCCGATCTCGTAAGTTTTTTTGAAATCTGTATTTCATAAATGTATACATGAATTAAGTTTCTCTTTATTAAATGGAATCATATAAACCTATTTTTATATTATTTTGCTCATTCATGAGCTTTCAAAAGAACTTGTACAAGAAAATATTGTACGACGCAGTGACAACAGTAGACGTTTACCAACCGAACTAAGGACGAAACTTGAAGAGTACAGAGGCTCATTGGACCATACATTGAACTCAAGTACAGAACAGCATAAAAAAAGTCCCTCCGCTACAACAAACAAATGAAAATGATGTGAACCAAGCAAAACTGAAAAGAAATGTAGGTTTACTAATTACTCTTGTGAGATTTGTAAAAACAAAATTTGTTTACAACATAGTTCCATGCTTTGTCCTAATTGTAATGCAGCTCTGCAAAAGAAATAATAATTAAACTGCTATTTTTAAAAGGATTGGTGCATTTAAATTTAGATGATTTTTAATAAGTCTTATCTAAAAGTGATTTCGTGCTACTTATTTTTGAATGAAGTTATATTTAGATCATTTGTTTATATTGTTCACAAACTGAAATAATAATTAAGACATGCATATAAACAATTTCTTTTGATATTTGTATTTTTTAATTATATTTTAAAAATTATCGTCCACGGTTTTAATAATAATGAATCTATAACCAACTTGATTATTTTATTTACCAAGATTTTTTTTATTATAATGTTTGTCAATTTTCAAAATTATTTACGTCTTTGAAACAAATACTTCCTCTGTTAAAGCTTCTAATCACACACTGAACATTTTAGTGCAAAACATATATTAAAAAACTTTATTTCGGTAAAAACGGTTGAGGATGATCTCTGAGATACACGCGCCCGAAGACGGAAGATTCTAGATGCGCCCGACCGAGGGTTAAAACAGAAGTTCCTTAAGTAGAGGCTAGTATTCCATAAACACTGGGACTCCCACGCAAAAAAATAAATGAAATAAGCATCTAAAGAGAAATTTATAATTAATAATTCGGCAGAGAGCTTTCGATTTTTTTTTTTTATTGCAACTTATAAAGCTATTACAACTGAGGGGCTCAGGTTAGCCATGCGAGTTAAAGCGTTGACCTTTATCTCACATGGCAAACCTAGAGTGGCGAGTTCGATTCCCGCTTGGGCAAAGAAAATTATTTAGTGACAAAATTCATTAAATAACATTCTAAAATCCCACCCTCGCTAGAAAAGGGTAGTAACCTGTAGATAACCCGTCCCAATTAGCAAAAAGTGGACGTTAATAAATAATAATAATATAAAAACTGATGAATAAATCAAAGCACTCTTCACCCTCAGCCAAACTATTATGAATACAACAAATTTATGTCATGCACCATGATCCCAAGTCTAAAGTTTTTCCATTAAAATTGGTCTAAGCTCAACAAAATTTTTGATTCAAGAATTAGTATAAAGTACTTAACTTAAACCTAAATAAAGTTATGCAATTTAATTTTAGCCTTTAAGGGGAAAAACATAAAATGAACAAAAAAATGGAATTTGAGCATAATAAGTCAAATTAAAATATTAAGTCAGTCAAGAATTATTCAACATAATATATGAATTTCCCTTACGACTAAGTAAAAAATGAAACACTTACTTGATAAATGTAGTTAACTCAGGCACTTTTGAAGTTCTAGTTTTAATAATCTAAAATATATTGAAACATATAATAATAGTTCATTAATAATAATTATCATTTATACCATACACTCAACTTTCAATCAATCACACTCAGAAAAAAATAAAACATCTATTAGGAACTTGGAAATTTTATTTTTAAAATTGAAGTACATTTTTCTTAATTATTCTTATCAGATATATTGTATAAAGATGTATAATTAAAACATTCTGTGTACGTTTAACACAGGTAAAAATATTACTAACCATATAACAGACTTTTGACTGTTTTCAAAATAGTTACGAATTGTAGCCACAAATGAAGAAAAAAAATATTGGCAACTAATTACCAAAAAAGTCCATCACGCAGGGGCTACATTAACTAAGCAGATTTCCCACATCCGCCACGTATTTGCAGTTATCTCAAAAAGTGAAAGTTCAATGAAAACAATAATTGACGTTCTGTTGACCTTCTCCCCCTTCTTTTGTTCTTGGATTACTAAAATTTGACTGATTGAGATAAAAATGATTCATTATAAATTACAGCACTAGCTATAGTTTTCAATAAAATTAATATGTTATATTCAGATATATTTCATTAATTGTTCGTCTTTACCGGTCTATTCTATTGTTTGTCTATCTATCTATTCCGCACTATGAGGTTGGCTGCCCTGTTTATTTACAATTCAGCCGCTTTCAGTTGTAGAGATTATTAACTTGTATAGTAAATTGGCTGAAAGATTTCTCATTACTGTTTGTATTTATTAACATAACATTCACGGTAATGTTATCTGAATGTAGATTTATCTATTGTCTACCTTCGCGTGAGAAATATGCTTAGTTGCACTACCCCTGCATGACGGACTTTTTTTATTTCATGGCCTTCTGCTAGCATCTATTCCGATTGGAAAATGAATGAAGATGTGTGCTAAAAGTACTCTGACAAGGCGAGAGCACGGCCTTCCCCCACCGATTTAGACTAAATTTTTTTAGTTTTTAGTACCTAATGAAAAACCAATTCTGTTAAAATGAGAGAATGCACTTCTCAAGCGTTCATCTAAAAAAAATTCTTAAAGTTTGCCTGCAAGTCTTGATTTGTTCTCAAGATATCTTTTTTAAGATGTCCCCTGTGGCTCAGCGGATAGCACTTTCCTATTGTAACCGGAAACCTCGAGATCAAATCTCGCCGGGAGCGACTATTTTTCTCTCAATGATACATGATTCAAATGCCAAAACTTACCATAAGCGCCTCAGAGTCTTCATTGATTTCTCCTTTCCACTCATATCTGAAAAAAGAAAAAAAAATAGAAAACTATTGCTTATTATTATTGTAAAATAATTTAATTAGTGCAACAAACAGTAATGAAAGATACTGGGAATAAAGTGACTAGACATATATAAGTGTTCATTAACTAAAAAGTACTTCTGTTGTAAAATAGACTATAATAACTTCCTACCATATGCAACTTAACCAACACAAAGTATTTACCTGTTAATACATCAGTTTAAATGATAAAAATTGTACAAATTAACAGAATTTAACAGTATGTTGTGTGAAAATAATTTTATTATACGTATGTACTTAAATAAATAAACTTACACAGAGGTTATTTTAGGAACAATATTAACACAGGCAGCCAGTTTGTTGGTAACAACACCACTGAAACAAAAATATTTATTTATTTTTTAAAACTTATTAAAAATTATGCAAAAACATTTATATAATTTATTTTAACATTATATAACCAAAAATTGTTTATTATCTGCTTAGTACTTAATAGATAACCACTAAGAAGGTAATCATGTTATTTTCCCCCAAAATATAAATCAACCATTATTTACAAAAGAAAAAGCACTGCAAATATATCAGTACTCAAGAATGTTTAAAAACATTAAAATTGATGCCACTACAGTAGAACCCCTCATATCCGTCACCCACGGGACCAGAGCAAGGTCGGTACACAAAAAAGGTCGGATAATCCGAGGAACACCAGAAAGTGAATAAAACACACAGAAACGAGTATTGTACATATTTATTATACAATATTTAATGTAAAATATTCGTACATTACAAATTCATTTAAAAAAAAATCGGTTATATTTTTTTGTCTTTAGGAAGTTAATCTTGTTTTAGCAGGAGGTATCCCTCCACTTTTTAATGCACTTTACATCCATGGGTGTTGCGTTTGGATGCTGCTCAATGTATTTCATCCCAAAAGCCTCTTTAGCTGCCGTATGACTGATCTTTTCAGACTCATGTTTTTCGTCGTCCATTTCATCTTCCTCCATTTCACCTTTAAGAACTGCAGCTACGATTTGATCGTCGTCAAGTTCCTCGTTGGTGACCTCAGCCATATCTCCTTCCAATAGCCACTCTTCTACGTCCGCTGGCTGGATTTCGCCATCAATGGCTTGTAAATCTTGGAGAATCTCCGCTTCTGTTTTGACGATTTCAGGCTCATTAGAGCTTAAACCATTATATTCCATGACACGGCCAAAGTTTTTTCCAAGAATTTCATAGAGTGGTATCTTTTATTTCTTCCCAAGCTTGAGCACAATATAAATTGCATCTTTTATATTGAAATACTTCATTGCCTGAAACAGGTTACTGCCTGCTTCTGTTTGTTCTAATAAGGAGCCGACATATTTTCGTCTGTATCTCTTTTTCAACCACTCAATAACACTCTGATCCATCGGTTGGATCAAAGGTGTCACATGAGGGGGTAGAAACATTGCTCTAATGTTTCCCATTTTCAGTTCATTTTCAGAAGGATGACTGGGAGCATTGTCGAGAAGCAAGACTGCATTGAGTGGAAGATTTTTCATTATCAAATGTTTTTCTAAATCTGGTACAAAATTTTCAAAGAAACACTTTTTAAACAAATAACTGTCCTTCGAAGCCGAATTTTGATGTTGATAATAAACAGGCAGCGATGCCATATTCAGATGCTTGAATGCTCTGGGCTTTTTAGATTTCCCAATGACAAACAATTGCATTTTGTGGTTGCCAGTTGCATTACTACATGCTGCTATAGTCAGTCTATTGTTCTGGTTACATTTTCATGCTTTGCAGCAAGGGTTTTTTTGTGGGAGCATCTTGTAATTTAACCCTGTCTCGTCAATATTATAGACTTGATCCGGATGCATATTGTTGTCTTTGATAAAACCTTCAAATTTTTTTACGAAGTCTTTGGCTGCGTCTTCGTCGGCTGAGAGCTTTTCACCTGTAATAACAACGTGACAGATACCATGGCGGCTTTTCCATTGGTGAAGCCACCCTTCACTTGCACTGAAGTTTTGCCCTTCCTCTCTTACTATTTTTTTGTGTAAAATCACTGCCTTCTTCTTAACTATAGGACCTGACAAAGGAGTTCCTTTGCGTCTTTCTTGACAAAACCAAACCCAGAGAGCATCCCCTTCCACTGTCATGCAGTAGGATTCAATATTTCTTCTGTTTTTAATCCAGTCTTTAATTCTTGTGACGCCTATTCCTAATTCACAAGATAATTTTTGAACTGACTCACCATTGTCCAACCGCTGAAGAACTTCCAATTCTTCTGTAGCGTGCATACTGTACGTTTGCGTTTTTGTTGGGTAGCCATAATCACTGTTACACTTGTGATAACAACAACTAAATTACAACTTAAAATTAACAAATAGGAACACGGTTTAACAACAATATGCAAATCGTCATGAGCGAGCAGGTGTAAAACTATTGTTTTTCGATGGGTATCTTCTCCACGCTTGCCACTGTGATTCACAGAATCTTACTTCCCAGAAAAGTGACGGATAATCCGAGGAGTCGGTTAATGCGAGGTCGGATATGAGGGGTTCTACAGTATACTATGTTTACAATATATGCAATAAATGTTAATCTTGTCTACAAAATTTTCTTTCCTTAACAATAACACACAAACGATTTCAATGCAAGAAATGAAATTTGAGATTTATAGAAAGACCCATAGGTTGAGAAGCTCTTTGCTCGGAGAGATTTTCAGAAACTTTCAATTTAATTTATTTAATTTTTTTTTTTTTCAGTAGTGCAAACTTAAATCAAAACAAAAAATTGTATGTATACCAACTTTTTATTACTATTTTGTTCCAGGTGCTAATTGTTTTCTAGCATTCCAGATGTTGGCAATAGCTTTCCCATGGACCCTGACTCACGCCACGCTGTGTTCTAAAAGTCTCGAGATTGTTAATTCTTTTAACCTTCTGATAATGCATATGCAACAATGAAATTAGCAGTCTTATTATAAGAGGTAGTCTTCTAATCTGAACTCATCAATACCTATTTAATAACAGAGTAAGGCCATGGGGTATCTGCCTTTTCAGAGCGCCAAACCTTCAAGTTGTTAAATTAATTTAAGAGAGGAGAAAAAGTCCTACACTGAACAGCTACATTCAATGCTACATTTGGAATTTTGATGGTTTAAGAAAATTATCTAGATTTATTGGCATTTGTTTTGAATTTGAGTAGATGCCCTGGCTTACCTACAAATTCTTGGTCAACCCCTCCCCCTTTACTTCTTTACAGCCCTAACTTGCCTCTAGTAAACTTTATGCTGTTCCCCAAAATTTATTTCAAACTGAAAAGACACTTTCATACCATCATGACAATAGTTCTAAAAGAGGTAAACTTCTACTCCTTTCTGAAAGCTTACAAAAGCACCAACAAAAATTTTGGACACCTAAAAGGGAATCAACTCAATATTCTTTTTAAATTATGGAATTGCATCAGTAACTTCAATCTTAAATTTTTCATGGACGCAATTGTATTACTTCATGAACACACTATAAATGAAATTTCACTTGGAATCTTGTACTAACTCTATTGTTATTGTGATGGATAATCTATAAGTTGCCACCCTTTTCCGGGGTGTGACTAAGGATTCTGTTTAATGAGTTTGTAACTAAGTAAACTCCTATTGCCAAAGTGAGAATCGAATTCACGACTCTAGGTGTACCAAGTGAGATTATGTACTGATTATAACAAAAATATAGTTTAGAATTAATATATGTTGCCATAAAATGTATTTGACTATTATTTATTAACGCCAATTTGGGTGGGACTAAAAATTTCATTTAATGAGTCCATCACTAAATAAATTCCTCTGCCCAGGCGGGAATCAAGCTCCCCACTCTAGGTTTACCATGTGAGATTAAAGCCAATGCATTAGCTCACATGGCTAACCTGAGCCCCAACAATTTATTTTCTAATTATAAAATCAATACATACATATGTTTGATAATCATTTCATCATGATTTGAGATGCTATACCATAATTTCATTTAACAAATTAAAACTAACTCTGTGACAGATATACAAACACCCAGTAAACTACAAAAATAAAAAAATACTTACTGGGCGAGCTTCTTAGCAACCTCTTCACTAGGAGTAGTAACATAGGCAATAGAATGCAATCCAGCACTTACTACTTCAGACATTTTAACCGATCCAAATCTTGAACAAAACAAAATACTGGCTACCAGCATTAAACTGGTAGCGGCAAACAGAAATGTTGGGTTAATCTAAAACAAAAAACCAAGTGTTGCATAACTGCTTAAGTTATTTATTAAACTGAAATAAGGAATATATAAAGTAACCTAAGCATATAAGAGAGAGTCATATTTATCACAATTACTTCAATATTTAGGTAGAGGCAAATTACAACAAAAACCGTGATAGCAATTAAATGTTGTTATCACATTTTTTATTTAACTAATTTGGTCCTCTGCCCTAAAAGGTGATCAATACCTCTTTCTCGCACAACTTGGTGCACCGTGGAAAAGAAATAACTCCCAGAGCAATCTGCTGAGGTAATTTTCACGACATAATATTCTTCCACTCCAAATATCTTTTTCAGGGCTCTTTTCACCCATGCCAGAGGGACTTTTCTACTTTCCTTGGCGGAAGTCCATGTTCTACTGCCATATGTAACTTAATGAACATCTCGAATATTTCACATTCACCTGTAATTGCCAGTTCTAGAGAAAGTCTAAACAGTACCAGCAATAATGAATCTCCTTGTCTTAAAACAAAAAGGTAACCACAAAGCCATCAGAGATAGCAGCTCCAGTTTTCACTTTACAACAAGTCCCTTCTGATTCATTCTCATCTGAGTTTGCTAAGTACTTCCAATGATGGTAATGCCGCCTGAAACTATGACCTGTCCACAATGTCATATTCCCGAATGATGGCAAAGAAAAAGTGATGCAGTTCAACACCATACTCATACACCATTTCCAGCATTTCATTCTCTAATAGAGAAAAGGCGGCTCGTGATCAATCATCATCATTCTGTTCTGGTACTCTCCCTGAATCTTCTGACTCCTCTCTGCCAACCTCCAATAAATGAATACTGTTGGGACTGTAGGAAGAAGTGAAATAACTCTGTTATTTAAGCATTAAAATATATTACCCTTTTGATATACAGGAACAATATTCACTTCTGCCCAATCTGCTGATCATTTTTTTCTTTTATCCATACATCATGAATCAACTGATAATCCTTCTTACATGATAATGGCAACTCCTGAATTCTTCAGTAATTTCAAGGGGCATTGCAACGACCAGATTTATTGATTTTAAGAGGCAGGATTTACCTTTAACTAAAAACCCAGCAACCTTAATATCCTCATCACTATAGGTCCATCTGAAGGGGTATCAGCCAATCTGTCCCAGTGTTTAGCATAACTTTAAAGTAATGGGCCCACATATGCTTGATTTCAACACTGTCCGTGAGAAGTTGTCCCTATGTGTCTGCTATGAATGCTACTGCATCTACAGGTACTATGAATAATATCTGCATTGGGCTCTGGTTGTTGGTGTAAAGTATCCTTCGCTGCCTATCTGGACATTGAAGTTGAGTTTGGTGACATACTTCAGTATCTCATTGTACGTCTTCATCAATAGTCAAAGGAGGCACACGCACTGATCAACAATATATTACAGAATCTTTCCTTTAGTATAAATTCTGGAGCTCCTATCATTGATACAGCAGTATACTTATAGTGCATGCTGGATACTTTTCTTAACCATAAACCCAGGCCTCAGGGTGATGAGAGAGGAAGGGGAAGGCAAGGGAGGGAACAAGGGAAAGGGATAAAGTGAGGGAGAGGGAAAGAGCGAGGGAAATGGAGAAGGCGAGAGAGAGGGGAGGATGCCCATCCGCCAAACTCAGCCCTCCTCATTAGCCTTGTAGTGCGATGGTTTTACCACTCTAAGTAACACCAGGATCAACAGCAGCATAATCCTAGCTGAGGCCCTGCTAGTCACCACTTACAAGAGGCCCACACCTTAAGTGAATTCTAATTCCCACTCTAAGGGATCTTTTGTAATGTATAAATTAAAAATCAAACTTGTATATACTCATACAGCAAAATCCCACTTCCTAACCTCTGAAGGTCTGTACTTCTTGGTAGTACTGATAATGTTTGGCTCATCTTCACATGTATTGGTCACTCTCAGTACAAAGATTCCCTAGTTAGGACTGACAGATTGAGTCTAATCCCTGGATATCTCATTAAAGCTATTTACCAACCTTACAGAACTTACAGGTCCCTCGTTTTCCTACATCTCCTTAAGGTTCACTGCTTCTTAAAAGTATAGTCTGTGCAAATTAGGATACTTATAAGGAGTTTATTTAAAAAATTTTCTTTGAAACCAAATTTCATTATTTTCCATAACTTCATTTTCCATCAGGCTTAAGGTTCTCTTCTGCCACTTTCCTATGCTCCAAGACTTCACATTTTCCATCATATCACTTATATTTCCTGAGTTAAGAGATCATAACTACACATTCTACTGTCGATACTGTTTTTTGAGTATGTCCCTATAGCTCCAATTCACAGACAAATGCAAGAACAACTTGGTCACAGAGGTATATTTATTTCCCCTACAGTGCCGCCAATTTCTAGTATATAACTAGTATTAAAAAATTATCTGAGCTGTAGTCACTACTACTCTGAAGTTTCGTGCACCCAAAAGCTTAAAAGTGTTGATTAAAATATGGTCTATTAGGTTCCAGGTTTGACCATCCAGACAACCATATTTATAAGTAAATCCCCTTCTGTTAATACGCTGAACCTTTGGCTTAGCATGGTATACAATTCAACAATTAAAGTTTCACTCACAGATAACTTCAAAAAAAAAAAAACTTTATTTGGTAAAACACAAACGATTACAAAGACAATAATAATTAATACATGTGCATCAGAGGGGAGTCGGGAGACAAGTGAGTGGGAAGGGAAGAGGAAGGAGTATATATACTAGATAAGTAGCTGCTGACTCAGGTTCCTCGAGCTGGAGTACTTTGATGCTTTAAGTCCCCCCACCCGAAGATTTGAAGTCCCCTGAGAATCAAGTAGAAGTATAGTTGCCAGGGGTGATGTGATGAAACTGGAGTTCAACTGGGGTTCGAATTGTTGTAGATGGTGTATTCTGAGTTTTGGGTAGACACTTTGACTTACAATGTTTAGTAATTAATAGAATATGGAAAAAGAATAGATAAATTACAATAGAATAAATTACAATGTGAGATGTATTAGAGGTTATATAATTAATGTCTTCTAATTGTTCTAGTAGAATATTATCTAGTTGAGGTTTATCTAATGTGCTAAACGAGATATTGTAGGGCTTAATATCAGTTGGTGTGTGGTTGAATAGTAGTATTTGAGTGTCAATAGTGTATGTAAAAGGTTTAGGGCATTCTAATAGTGTTTCTGTAATGCTAAGTTTAACAAGATCAGTGGAAGGTAGAAAGAGAGGTGTACCAATTCTTCTGTTATGAGACCATTTTTTATAATCAATTTATTAAGAATTTTTATTTCATTGTTTGCACAGTTTATTTGGCAATTTAGTTTCTTCATACTATCATAACCTAGTAATAATTGATACTTATCGCTAAATGGTAATATATAAAATGTTTCTATCAATTTTTATTGCAACCCAAGCAATGGAGCAATGTCTAGCTCTACAGCAGAAGTGACTTTTTCGCGTTCAGCTGGAGTTTTTACAAAAAAATTCTTCCGACTTTGTTTTGATTCCCTCGGGTAAGGAATTTGGGGTAATACAATTTTTTGATGAGCCTGTGTCCAAGAGCCATGTCTGTCCTAATTTATCGTTAAAGTGGGGTAGGTTTTCAGTAAGCATTAAGGAATATTCGGGGCAGGTGGAGGTTGCCGATGTCTAAAAAAGTATTGAATTTGTCTAGAAGTGTTGTCATTTGTGTTTCTAGTCTTTGGATTCTGTCGTCTTCAACATGGTGAAGGGGTTGGTTATTATATCGGACAGTCCTCATTGACACGGTGTTTTGGGATTCTTTTTTGTTGTTAAAAAAATGTTCCTGTTTTTGTTTGTCCCATTGTTGATTGTGTAAGGGGACGTAAGTGGGGTGATATTCTCGTTGGAGAATGTCATGTTGGGCTATGTACTGGGGAGGGTCTTCTGTCCCATTGTGGTCTGGAAGAATGGTAATTAGGAATGTTGTGTCTTTCTCAATTTTGGAAATTTTGATATGCTCTGTCTCTTTGCGGGTTGTATTGGGGTTGCTGGTTTTGGCGGTCCCATTGTGGCTCGTAAAAGTGATTTTGGTAGCGTCTAGGGTGAGTGTATTGTTGTGGTTGTGGTTGTTGTCTGAAATTTTGGAACCTAGGTGGTTTATGCCTTTGTTTCCCAAAATTGTGTGTTCCGTAGAGTCTTTCTATAATGTGTGACGCTTTGTTCTGTATTGCATGTCGTACGTCATCTAATGTATCTGTTTTTATGTGGCTAAGGAAGTCACAAAGATTTGGGTGTAGATTTGACTTTATATAATAAAGGATTTCTAAATCTTTGGGTTTTTATATACGAATCTTTGTCTGTAATAGTGTCCTCCATATGAACTCTGGAATAGATTACAGCTCTTACTTTGGCTACCTTGTTTATAAAGTCCATTGGGCAAATGGCCTAATTTTTATTAAGTCCATTGTCAATTGTTCTACTGTTTGCGAGTCTTTGAAGGAGGTTTTTAAGTATTTTAGTAAGGTGGGTATATCATTAAAGTTATTGGTTAATAGACAGTGGCGGGCATTTCCTGTAAGTCTTGCTTTGATTTTGGTTAATAAACGTGCATGATTTTGGGCGTGATATGGGTTTTCAGTTTTGCACACAGAATCGTATACTTCTTGTACTGCTTTTGTGAAAAATATTAAATCATCTTGGTTCCCATCAAACTGAGGGATATGTTCATAGTCATCTTTGGCCATAGAGTATGCCATTGTGTTGGTGAGTTTTCTTGTGTTTCGTTAGTGTTAGTAAGTCTTAACTGGTTTAATCTGTCTTGTAAGGATGCTGGCATTAATTATAAATCTTAAAATTAAAATATTAGTAATAAGTATAATAAAAGAAAATGCATATTCTAAAACATAAAATTGTAATTGTCTAGTGTCTACCTCAAAAGTAATTTCTTGAAGTCGTGGTGTTGTTTTTGGGTTGATCCGCTGGGTGGGGCAGGAGTGATCCTGCCGCTTAGGGAGTCCGGAGCCTGTTACTATTTCTTCGGATCCTCTTGACTTCCTTCTCTTCAAAAGCGGTTCCGGTGTGCTTCACTGAACTTAACTTTTTACTTTCGGCAGTGCGGAAGTCCCTAAGTTCGGGCGCCAATTAAAGTTTCACTCACGAATAACTTCAAAAAAAAAAAACTTTAGTTGGTAAAACACAAACGATTACAAAGACAATAATAATTAATACATGTGCATCAGACGGGTGTCGGGAGACAAGTGACTGGGAGGGGGAGAGGCAGGAGTATATATACTAGATAAGTAGCTGCTGACTCAGGTTCCTCGAGCTGGAGTACTTTGATGCTTTAAGTAACCAAAAATCATTGACCTAAGTTGTAGATTATTAGGTTTAAAGACATCTTACTTATTTATTCTATATTACACGGCTACTGATGATTTTGAACCCCCTAATGTTATAAAAAGAACTAATGGGGGAAACATAAAGCAATAATAAAATATTTAATGTAACATAAAAATTTTAAATATTAATATATAATCCAGGCCAAGTGTTCTGAAATTTTAGATCATGGTAACATCCTTGTACATTTACAGTTATTTTCATAAAACCAGCTTAAGTGACCAAATGACACCTGTCAGATAAAACGGATAGACAGAGTTTTGCTGTTATCAGAAAATAGTCAGGCTTTGTAAAAAAATAAATAAATTAGGCAACACTACCTAATATCACAAACTTCCAAAACCTAAAATTTCAGCTCAGTTAATTGTCATTAAGAAATGAAAGGCATAAGTAACAAAAAAGTAAAAAATGTATATAGAATATTATGAAATTGAGCAGTATAATTCAAAAACCATAGATTCTGAAATTAAGGCAGTTGTGACATTTAGAGAGGGTATAAACAAAAACCTCAAAACATGTCAGTGCTCTCGGTTTGATTCGATTTTCAAAATAAAGAAATAAATAAGTACTAAAATGTATTATAATTTAAACAAAAAAAAAAATACAGTAAATGCTAGTTTCAGAGCATACCACTTTTAATGGGTGTAATTCAAATATTATTAGACAATCTCTAATAGTATTCAGACGTATTCAAGAGAACTGTAAAATAAAATATACCCCTCCAAAACTATATTAAAAAGCCTTACAGTAACCTTCTTTGCGATATCAAACCATCAGTAATGGCTCAGTCATAAAACCAAAGATCTTATTCATTTCCTTAAAAGTGAAAAGAAAAGTTCAATAGAGACCATTTCTTTCAAGGGTGGTAAGGAACATTAGGCTGGCATAAAGTTAACTCTTTTAGAACGATTGGTCTTTGACATTCTTCAGAACTTTAAAAATATCTGTTAATGTTATTTGGAGGTGAGGCATATAAAAACGAATTCCGCTTCAGTCTTCTTGGCTATTCTAAAGTAACGTTTAAGGTAATTAATTTGTGACAAGGCTGTAACCAGGATCAGAGCAAGAGTGCCAGAGGGTGGGCAAGCCATGACAATTTAACAAGTGACTTAAATAGTAAAGTCACTAAAATAGCGACATTTTACCACAGAAAAGGTAAATTACACCAAAATTTGAACTTTTGAACCATTTTCGTGTGGTATACAACTAACTATTTGGTATCACCCGACCTAATTTTGTATCGTTTCATCAGGCCAGGGGAAAGACAGGTACCCCACTGGCCCTCTTTAGGTAGGCCCATGCTTCCTTCACACGTATTGTTTGAAAATAAATAAATGAAGGAACAACAGTGTGAGATTGGGAATATCATTCCATACTGAAGAAAATTTGACATGATCAATACATACATAATAAAGCTTTCGCTAAATAGAAAGAATGCAAATAAAGGGTTAAAAGTTAGGTATGTAACTTGATTACGGAACAATGTAAGAAAGTAATTCTGGCAGTTAAATCTAAATAAGACATTCATGGTTCATTTACCCGAAAAACATCATGGAAGAATTCAGGGAATCGAGTTTATAGGGGTCAGAAACTATAGTGTCAAAATAAGTAAGGTATTAAGGGATGATATTAAATTCTAAATTAAATTGAAAAGCAAAAATTTTCAGGAATTCTATTTTCAGGAAGTTTATTTTGACGAAGAGAATAGTAAACATGAGCTAGCTCCTAAGTAATGATGTGAACGTATTAGTATCTTTAGTAGACCACGATTAAACGAAGCAATTGTAAAGACTCCAAATGCTAGCTGTTGACGAATAATCGGAGAAAGAACAAATTTTTACTTCTTAAATTTGTATGTTTATAAATAGTGCACATAGTGCTGTGCAATAAAGTATTAGTGTCGGTGGTTAACACCGAGACTAAAATACACTTTAGCCCGAATATTCTGAAATCGAAGTCCTTTTTGTGATCGGGTGCTTTCCTTATTTAGAGGGTCTCGGGGCCAGCACGAATCTAGGACTGACACCTCTTCTTCTACTCAACTCTTTCAGAAAATATGAATTGAAGATTTCTTAATAGGAGCATTGAAAACCAAGATTCGCCAAATGAGAAAGCTGCGGTTCTTCCAAGAGGTGGGTCATAGTCAGCAAAGATTCGGTAACTTCACGATGGCAATGGAGCTACACGACTGTAAACAGAACTTAGAAGCTAGTGAGCTATAGTACAATGTAACAAAGCAATAGCCAATTTTTTGGAGAGTAAACTACTATAAAGGCTATAAAGGAAATTGCAAATTAAATAAGGAATATGAAAAGGAAGCTTACTGTATACAAACAAAACTCTTTATACCAATGATCAAATAGAAATACAATTGTTACAAGTCTGAAAGAAACGTGGTAGAATATTCAGTTATATGATTAATAGAGCAAGATTATTTTTATATTTGTCCACCCTATAAATAAGACACATCTGAGAATTTGGTAGAAGACCGTGTCACTGGGCTGTCCTTGGCGAGGGGCAGTGACAAAGAGAAGGCCGGCAGTGTGAGGTGCACGGAGTCAAAGGAAAGAAAGTAACTCCTGACAAAGTGTTAGAGCGTTGGTCCCAATCTCGCGTGGTAGACCTAGAGTGGCGGGTTCGATTCCCACAGTAGAAATTTATTTAGAGACGGACGAATTAAATAAACTCCTTGAGCCCACCATGACTAGAAAAGGGTGATAACCTGTAAATAGCCCGTCCCGATAAGCCTAGTAGCATAAAGTGTACGTTAATAATAATAAACAAACAAACTTTTAAACAGTCTACTATGTTTTAGCCATAGAGAAGTGAATCATATCCTATTTACCGAACTTACTATGTCCAGGTAGTTAACAAGTCAACTTACAATCACTAAATTAATTAAATAATTGGCCAAATACGTATCAAAATGTTCCATAAACCAATGAACAGTTAATAAGTTAACTGCACATATCTTCGGAGTGCGTCCCTTCCTATTATACTCCTTGCATAAATTTCATAGTTCTATGTCAAACCCACGTGCTGTATTACCTTCTATTTGGTTATAGAAAGTTTATGTTTTTATTTGCCCTTCCTGTCATAAATATACATTATATATTCTCTACACATTGTTTCTTTATTGGTAATTATAATGACAGAAACTGCAGAAAATATAAGTCCAGTACAATCAAGGTTTGCATATTATTAAATCATTGTTATACCTAATTTGTTTTGAAGTCAATAATATTTAGTGTCAACACTTTTTTGTTCCCGTTTTCAAGTTTTTTCCGGGATGCTCCTCATTTTATTGTATTCCTTTTTCAAATATAGAATTACTGATCTTGAAATGGGTAGAAGCCAATTATTGAAAGTTACCATTGAAACATTAAGAGATGTGTAATTATGGCTGACTTCAAGTTTTAAAAATAATAAAGAATGACAACAACCTTAAAAAGCCTAGTCCTGCTATATGCTTTATGTGAAAGGGCCTGTTTTTTCTCAACAAGGAGCATTCTCAACCAAGGAAATAAATTGCATGTCTCATGCAGTTAAACTTTTAATTAAATAATAGTTTGTCTATTTGATTTCTAGCTCGATCTGCTAGGTTTTTTCATATAACTTGTGAAGAAATAATGTTGACATGTCCTTCAACCCCCATTGTCTTTGGAAATTCTGTAGCTGTAGTTTTGTATACTATGAAGTTGTGATTTCATAAATCTTTTTACATATTTTAGAATTGCATTCTCGATGTATCAATTAAATATCACACTAAAATAGTTTAAAGAATATATTCGGATATATATGTATTAGGATAAATTTATTAATACCTTTAAAGTCTATTTATTATTTGTTAATCAAATAAAATCCTGAGTGCCGCCCTGGCTAGAAAAGGATGGTAACCTGTAGATTACCCGTCCCAATTAGCCTTAGCTGCAAAAAATAATTTAATTTAATTTTACACACACACACACACACACATATATATATATATATATATATATATATATATATATATATATATATATATATATATACATACACTCAACCGCAAAAAAAACCGGACTCTTCATTTTTGTCGTATTAAAAGCTAATTTTCAGGAATTTTCTTTATGTGGGTATTCTAGTTATTACAGAGAATTTAGAGTCTAAATCCATTGAACTAATCCCTTCAGGATTAGTAAACAATTAGATAAAACTCAGAATAGATTTATTTGTCGTGAAGTTCATCTATTTTAAACTTTTAAGTAGTTTTCCGCACATTTAAACATCTTTAATTATTAACCAAGCATTTTCTTTAATTAATGTTTTATTTTTATTTCGGTCCAGAATAATGGGTCTTTCAAACTTAGATGGAAGCCCGGAGCTTACGTTACATTGCCGAAACGCTTGGGGTAGCGAAGTCTACCATTCACTGTAATAAAAATGAAGAATAATTTTTTTTTTTTAAATGTGTTAATTTATCTTTTTATTTTTTTTTTTTTTTTTTTATTTTTGTGTAAATAATCAATAAAAATTATTCACTTTTGGCAGATTTTGTTTAAATAACCTATAGATTAACCAATTATTTTAATTAAAAAGATTAATATACATATATATTAAGTATTTAACAAAATTATAAGACTAAATATATATATATATATATATATATATATATATATATATATATATATATATATATATATATAATTTAATTGTTAATCATGTATCATTTTTTTCCAGGTTAGGAAATTGTGAAGTGTGCAATTTACAGTCTGCCAAATATACCTGCCCTGAGTGTGAAGTGAAGACATGCTGTTTATCTTGTGTAAAAATTCATAAAAAAGAACTCGACTGCTCGGGTATAAGGAACAAAGTGAAATTCAAGCCTTTAAAAAAAATCAGCAATATGGATTTTCAAAGTGGTTTGTGTTTTTATAATTGTTTTTCTTTGTTTATAACAGATTACCCCTAAGGAAAATCTGCTATTGAGGTCGTACTCATGATGTGATTTTCAAAAATATTTTCCCAAATGTCCATCAATCCTACCTAGGAGATGATGTAAATGAGATTAGTTCAAAATTGTATATGTATATATTTATATATTTGTCTGTTAACGCTCTAGCAGTCATAATTTTTGTTTAATCGTAACCAAACTGAATATTTAGACGCCTGAGTTTGTTAACGGTTGAATTGGACTAGGGGAGAACAGAATTTCGAAAATTCAAAAAATATATCCATTATTATACATCGGATCAAAAAAATGTATAGAACAAAGAAATTTGATTATCTATAAATTTTGCTATATACATTGTCTCTGTCTCTTGAATATTTACTGAAATATTGGCATTTTTTAGTTTTCAGCCTTCAGTAAACCCCCACTCGTATTCATGTCATATTTCCAAAAAACTGTCACATTATAAAGCACATTATTTGAAGCCTAAATACCAAATATTGTTCTCATTGAACTTTAACATTTTGAAATAAATACAAATACATGACATACGTGGGAAATCTGATTCATTGACGCAGCTCCTGAGTGATGGACTTTTTTTTTTGTTATAATCTGTGATAGATTATAAAGACATAGTATTTATGTAGTGTTAAGCTATCCAGTTAATCTCTTGTTCACTAAATTGCTTTAGGACATTTTGTAATTATTTGAGAATGACTTACGTGTTCTAATTTTTACAAAATTTGAAGTCTCTATTCTCTAATTTCATATTCTGATTATTTACTTGGGTTTCTCCCTGAATTATGTTTAACTTTTTTTTTCTTTTATGGTTGGCATTATAGACGTTTAAGATCTTTAGGTGTCCCCCTGAGTGTCTCGAGGGATTCGTGATCATATTTTTACGTAGTGTGAGATCAACTCAATGTACAACCCTGTTAAACAAGGAGGACCTGGAATGAATTGTCTCCGGTAGACTGGCCTTATTGTACTGGGAGTAAATGGTCAGGGTGCCCTGTCAGCCTGCCTGTGGAAGGGATTTAAAAGAGTCATAATCGTTAGACCACTCTGATCCATAAGCACTATGACACTAGCACACTCTGGTAGTGAGCTCATGAACTCATGTTCTCTAAGGATCAAACTTGTACCTATTAGCAGATTTCCCTTAAGGATGATGCGAATTTTAAAATTTATCTTCAAATGATTATCGATCCTACCTAGGAGATGACGAAAATGAGTTCTGTTCAAAACTGTAAAGGTATATATATATATATATATATATATATATATATATATATATATATTTGTCTGTTACCGCTCTAGCAGTTGCAATTATTGTTTAATTGTTATGAAACTCGATGTAAAAAGAAAGATCAAGCTCGTTAATGGCTCAAATCAGACCAGGGGTTTAGAGGGGGGATTTTCAAAAATTCTGAAATATCTCCATTACTATACATCAGATAGAACAATAGTATAGAACCAATCTTATTGAAAATTAAATGCACTATAATTATTGTTACATACATTCATTCTCTATCTTGAATATTAACCGAGATATCTGCTTTTTACAGTTTTTAGCAAACCCCCACTTCTACTCATGTTATATAAACAATACTCTATTATATAACAAGCCACATTATTTGAAGGTTAAATATCAAATATTGTATTGAAGAGACCTTTATTATACGAGATACATGCAAATATGTCCTAGTGACCATCCCCTCCCCCCGTCTTAATGTCTTGGATTACTAAAATTTGATTGATTGAGATAACAATTATTCTGACTAATTATTAATTACAGTACTAGATATAGTAAATAGTTCTCAATAAAATTAATATGTTATATTCTGATATATTTCAGTAATTGTTTTTTTTCCGGTGTGAGACTGTCAGATCAGTTTGTTTACATTTCAAACGTTTCCTGTCGGCAGGTTATTGCAATTGACTGAAATGTTTCTTATTTCCGTTTGTATTTATTCACCTAATATTCATGGTGGTGTTGTGTTACCAGTATGTAGGTTTATCTTTTACTAAACGTCACGAGGGAAATCTACTTAGTTTATGCAGCTCCTGCGTGACGGACTTTATTTGCCTTCAGCTTGCCCCATATGCTTATATCTAATTGAGCCTGACATTCATTATTCAAATATTATGACAAGAATACTTAAGGTTTATTATATTATGTAATCAAAATATGTATATTGTACTTTGTAATGCCTATCATTTTATTTCCCCAACATTTTTTTACTTGTTCATTTACATAGGTTGTAATGTTACAGATTACATGTTATTAGAAGAGGCCACGAGAAGAGCTGATACGTTAAGGAAGGAGAGCAAAAGTATCAACAACATGACCTATTACAGTGTGGTATAAATGGATCTTACCATATATTCATTTTTTTTTTTATACATACCAAAATTTCAAAAATATTTAAAGTAATTGCTCGAAAAAATTAGATATAGTAAAGAGCTTCAATTTGTTTATTTTTAATTTAAAATGAAGTATTTTCTTACATGACTAAGATGAGTTGATAAATTGTATTGCTGTGTTCCTTAAAAACATTAATTTATTTATTTCAGGTTGTAGCAATCTGATTTTTGAAATTCTCGGTGAAAGATCAAAAATAATAATTTCTTAAACCAAATCACTTGGAAAGAATTTTAGGAAAAGCTGACCTAAGTTAAAGAAATATCAATATGTTTAATAATTAAATAATTAAACAAATATTAATGGCTTTAAACCAAAGAGAGGCACCTTTGAAATTGTAAAAATGGGGAAACTTAAACCTAACTAATTAAGGTTACAAAAGTACTAATTAACTTATATTTATCGGCTGTCCAGACCAGTCTGAGGAGATAATAGGTTGAATAATAAGTTCACAGTGTTATTTATTGATGATTTCAATAAAAACTTCAGGTTTTTGTAAATATGTTTAATCTATTCCGTCCTCTCAGAACTTCTCAGATTTTTGTGTAATTAATTTCTCTATGTGTGTTTTGCATTCCCCGAGCAAACTAAAGTGTTTCCCGTTAAGAGAGTTTTGAAGGCTCCGAAATAAGTGGAATCTGTTGGGGCAAGGTCTGGTGAATAGGGTGGGTGGGGGATCCCGTCCCAGCCTAACTCCAATAATTTTTGCCGGGTCTGCAAAGACACATGAGGAAAGGCGTTATCGTGATGGAAAACTATGACTTTTCTTTTCTCTTCTATTTTGAGCAAGCATACCATTTAAAGTAAGGAACATCAGTTATAACTGATGCATAAAATAACCTTATCTAATCCTTCTTTAGATTATGTAAACATTATTGACGAAGTAAACATAATTTTATAAACATAGAAAGGATTAAATTAAAATATTGATAAACACTATGAACTTATTTTACAACCAATACATTCTGCTCTATGACTGCTGGGAGGGGTTACTGAAATGCCACTGGCCAGAGTCTTGCTCCTTTGAATGCTCAATCTCAAATGTGGCTTAAATGCCCGCTGTTGGCTCCAGCCTTTGTACTCAACGTCAAAAAGTACTCATCATGACTTAATAACAAAATTTTATTACCACATTTCATATTTTAAAAGGCTTAATGCATCTACTTCAAGTGACATTAATTAATATTTAGTTCAGTTAACTACAAAAATGCCGGACAACATGAAATTGAATAAAACTATAAGTCCTGGCAAAAAAAGAAAAAACTCTACTTTTAATAATTCATATATGAGCTTTAAGCCGCCAGACATATCACAAAATATAAAATTGAAGTTCAATAATAAGTAGAACATCTAATGCAATCTTAGATTCACTCCAAGGAACTATTGATCTTTACTTGCAGAACTTTCTGCATTTTACATTTTAATCTTAAATTACTGAATACTCCAATAGTTATTAAATAGTTGTTTTTCTTCATTAATACTTATTGAGAATACTATGCATATTAGACCTAGGATGTTAATTCAATTTTCTATATAATAAATAAGTAATTTAAATCAATTTAGTTTTATCATTAAGATGGTATAATATTTGAGAATGTTTTATGTTTACTTCAGGAGAGCCAAAATATCATTTTTCATTTATTAAACTTTTGAACTAACTGCTCCTCACTATTTCTATTCCAAACATTTCCTTAATAAAGTATTGCACAAGATTATTTTTGAAGGAGAAACAAGGGTGCTTGTAGTCTCAACATTTTTTTTAAATGTTCGCCCATCTCTGATTCCTTTATATTATCATTACAAGAAAGTCTTTCCTCACAAAATTCAGCATGTTTCGAAGTTTGCTATGTTTCATAATTCTTCAGTCTCATTTGCAAATTTTAATATAACATCCATGAAAGTTCATCATTTTTTTAAAGCACTCCTTACTTACTTTTTAAAAATACCATTTCAATTTCAAATAGATAAACAAAAGAAATCTGATATATAAAGTTGGAATTTTGATGTTTCTCCCCAATATCTCTGCTTCGATTTACTATAACATTTTGAAAATCTTAGAAATTACATAATTTCATGAATCCATTATACCAAAAATACGTTCATCCTAGATTTTGATTAGTTATTGAGGATTTATGAAATAAATATATTTTATTTGATTATGTATTCTGCTCGATTTTCTGTTTACATAATTGTATATTTTAGTATTATAGATAGATAAGAGACTCATTATATTGAATGCATTTATTCTCTTTTAACCCTTATCCAAGTAACTTGAAACTTCTTAGTTCAACTTAAATAAACTATGAAAATTTATGTTTAACTTTTAATGGCAGAGTTGTATTTTTTTTTTAATTGTAGTGTAAAGCTATTAATTATTAATTTTTCAGCCCAGAATGAAAATAAAAAGTGCTGCATTTAAAAGAAACATTCATCTTTATTATTTGCCAAAAAACTTCAGCAGGCACAGAACTAATTCAACATATTATGAGTGGAAAAAAGATAAAATGTTTTGGAAAGTTGAGTGGATTTTTCCTGAAGCAGACATGGCTTCATTTGTGGACAACAGGTTTGTCAATGTTAAATTAATTATTTATGTATTCTTTAAGTGTAGATGTCTAGTACTCTTTAAACGTCTAAAATGATTATTTTAATGTATGCTTCAAAAAGTCCGTCATGCAGGGGCTGCATAAACTTAGCAGATTTCCCACGGGAAGGTTTAGAATTAATAAATCTACAAACTGGTAACACCACTATGAATGTTAAGAGAATATATACAAACAGTCATAAGAAATCATTCAGTCAATTTAGAAGTTAATAATATCTTTAACGGAAAGTGTCTGAATTGTAAACAAACAAGGCAGCCAACTTCGCAGTGCTAATTAGATAGAATTATTCTAGACCTTTTATTGTTCATGAAATATGTCTGAATATAACATATTAACTTTATTGAAAACTATTTACTATAGCTAGTGGAGTAATTTGAAATTAATCAGAATAATTTCTATCTCAATCACTAAGATTTTAGTAATCTAAAGACAAAAAAAAGGAGGGGGGGGGGTGTCAACAGAACGTATTTGTTTGTATCGTATAATAAAGCTTTGTTGAAAACAATATTTGGTATTTAACTTTATAATGAAGTGCTTCATGATATAACAGCTTATTGTTAATATGACATGAGTAGGAGTGGGGGTTCACTGAAACTCTAAAGCTGTAAAATCCAAATATCTCGGTCAGTACTCATTATACGGAAAATACGTGCAGAACATTATTTATAGTAAATGTAATTTGCAATAAGATTGTTTCAATAACATTTTTCGATTTGATTTATAGTAACAGAGATATTTTGAATTTTCAAAATTCCTCCTCTCTAAACACCCTCCTCCCTCTAGTCTGATTTCAGCCATTAACGAACTTGATCTTTCTTTTTACATAAAACAACTAAATGTCGATTTTGGTAATGATTAAACAATAATTACGACTGCTAGAGTGGTAACAGACAAATATATATATATATATATATATAGTTTTGAACGAGCCTCATTTTCGACATCTAGGTAGGATCGATGGACATTTGAAGAAAAATTTTGAAAATCGTGTCATGAGTGGGACCTTAATAGCTGATTTCCCCAAGGGAAATCTGCTAATAAAAACAAAATTAAATGTTCATTCTGGCAATAGATAACTTACTCATTTTGTATTGCTGGTAAGTGCCTTTATATGAACCTAGATACTCACAATATTTGACAAGCATGACTGATGGCAGGCTTGAAGATAGTTATCTAATATTGTGGAATGTGCAGTTTATCTGCAGTCTCTCACGTTTTTCTAAGTAGTCTGGGGCTAAGAATTGTAATTAGTGAATTGGCCACTAAATAATTACGTGAACCTACTATGAATAATCAAGTATTAGTTCTGAGTTCTGTTTAAAATTCCATGTTAGGTTCAAGAAAAGCAAGCATTCTTTTACCTTCATTGCAAATAAGAAATAAGGCCTAATAATCTGCATATCCTTTTAGCGGATTTCCCTTAAGGGAAATCAGCTATTGAGGTCATACTCATGATGCGAGTTTCGAAAAATTTCTTCAAATGTCCATCGATCCTACCCAGGAGATGACGAAAATGAGGTCCGTTCAAAATTATATATATATATATATATATATTTGTCTGTTAACGCTCTAGCGGTCGCAATTTTTGTTTGATCGTTACCAAACTCGGAATTTAATCGTTTTATGTAAAAAGGAAGATCAAGTTCGTTAATGGCTGAAATCGGACCAGTGGGAGGGGGGGATTTTCGAAAATTCGAAATATCTCCGTTATTATGCGTCGGATCGAAAAATTGTATAGAACCAATCTTATTGCAAATTAAATTTACTATAAATATTGTTATATACACTTATTCTGTATCTTGAATATTTACCGAGATATTTGCTTTTGTATTCTGCGGGTGGTCGCCAGTAGGCTATGTTCGGACTTTCCGGCGAGAGCTCTGGCGGCCGTTTCTATAACTATTCGTCCCTCGTGAATAGGTTTAGAGGTTAGGTTAACTGTTTTTTGGGGCTAGAAACTACTGGGTTATTACGCCCTAAATAATGTTTTAGGTTTAGAGGTTTCTTACTACTACAGTTGTTATTAGGCAGATTTCTCTATTGTAAAACTTCACGTGGAAAATCTGCTTAGTTTACGCAGCCCCTGCATGACGGACTTTTTCTTATTTATTACCAGATCTCCCTTAATGGCTGAAATTGTACCATTGGGAGGGAGGGGAGTTGAAAATACAAAATATCTCTGTTATTTTTCATTGGATCAAAAAATTGTAAAGAGCCTATCTTATTGTAAAATTGATTATCTACAAATGTTGCTACATACATTTCCTCTGTATCTTAAATATTGTCATTTTTTGTTTTCAGCCCACTGTTTAGTTTTTGTTTTATACCCACTCCTAGTCATATTAACAATAAGCTTTTATATCACGGACCACTTTATTTGAATCTTAAATACCAAATATTGTGTTCATTAAATTTTTACTGTTAGATAGATGCAAATAAATAGTGTGATGACATCATCAATTAAGATTTTAGTCTTGAGTCAAAAATGATGAAGATTGAATGAACATGAAGACCTCATTTTCGTCATCTCCTGGCTACTAAAACTAGTCAACTAATAAAAATAGAAAATCTAATAACTAGTCAACTACTAAAAATTAAAGCCAAGACAATAGAAAATCTAATAACAAGTCAACTAATAAAAATTATGGAAGTAAACAACGACAAGCATTAGACAAAACTAAAAACTATAAATAAAATTAAAAAACCAACACAAATCACAGATGTATCTGGAAAACATATCACAGTGGGTGGGAATCTCTGAAAAACCACCCAGAGGAACTGTAAGAGACATCTAAAAAATAAACAAAAACCCCATAATAATAATTTAATTTAATTTATTTGAATCTTAAATACCAAATATTGTGTTCATTAAATTTTTACTGTTAGATAGATGCAAATAAATAGTGTGATGACATCATCAATTAAGATTTTAGTCTTGAGTCAAAAATGTTTATTTGATCTATACGATATTCAATATTTACCTGTTTAATTCAGTTCTAATTTTCATATTTGTTAATGGATGAAATCAGACCAGAAATAGACGGGGGGTGTTCAGAATTTCAAAATAATCCTTATGAGTTAGATCAAAAAATGTTATAGAACCAATCTCGTTAAAATATTGATGATCTATTATTGTTGCCCTATACATTTATCTGTAACTCGTATATTGAGAGAGTTATTAGTATTTTCAATCTTCAGTAAGTTAGTAGTTCCCAGCACATGGGAAATCTGCTTAGTTTATGCAGCCCCCCTTATTTTATGATGGACTTTTTTATTGACTAGCTGTGTTACCTTTTGCTTACATTTGAAATATGTTTGTGTACGTAAATAATCATAGAACATTTCATATGGATATTATTAATTATTAAAATTTAATCCATTTTGATAACTAATTTATAGGGTACCTGAAACAGAAACATTAGCGGAAGCTTTAAGCAAGTACATTTGCCAGGACAAATGCGACAGTAGTATTAAAAAAATCTTGTCTTCTTATCATAATGTGGAGAGTGATATGATAGAAGTTCTACTTAAAGGAGAGAAAGAATCGCCACAGAAGTATTATTTAGTTGAAAAAAATGATACTTTAATGGAAAGCCTCAGTAACAAGAAAATTATTGAACATCCAATATTCTATATAGTATTTACTGACTCTTTATCAAAGTATACAGTTCATAGGCAAGGTAATTACGTTTTGCATATTTATTTTTTACTTCTTTTTTCAAATAACTTTGTCATCATTGATGGGATGAAATCAGCAGTTTTCAAATAAAATATAAAGAAACATTTATCACAAACACTAAATATAATTAGCTGTTTCTTGTTTTCTACTTGATAATAAGTCACAGAAATTAGAAGGGCAACTTTGCCGATATTTCATTGAAGTAAATTCCCTTTAACAAGGCCTAAAATAAATATAATTCCTATATTACCAACAACCAATTAAATATTATTAATCTTTCCTCCATCAAGACTTTTATTCCTAACAAAGATGTTAGTAAACTATTTAAAGACAAAGACGTTGACTAATGCTCTTCCATTTGTATAGTACCTACTTAGGGCTTTCAGTTCAATCAGCAGCCACATTTTTTCTTGATGTTATTAGCCTTCACTATTTCAACATCTTCTCTCCCTTTATTTTCTAGTAGCTGTTCTCAACTTGATCAGTTTGTTTACATCAACAAATTTAATTTGAAAATTTTCTTTCCAAAAATCTTTAGGTATTAGTGAACATTCTTTCCATAACTTCTTCACACTTTTAAAGTCCTCTTTAGCAGATTAAACTGCCAGCCTGTCCAAAACATTCTGAGCCACAAGATGTTGTTTTGTTTATTATTAATTACATCCACTTTATCCTACTATGATTAATTGGGACAGGTTATCTACAGGCCACCACCCTTTTCTAGCCAGGGTGGGGCCAAGGAGTTTATTTAATGAGTCCATCACCAAATAAATTTCTACTGCCCAGGGCGGGAATCGAACCCGCCACTCTAGGTCTACCACGCAAGATTAAGACCACAAGATGTATGCTATAATATATAAACATAAATTCTAATCTATCTTGGGAAAAAAATTTAATTTTAGTTCTTTTTTTAATTTTACAGTGCATTTTTACTAACTATATTTTTTTCTTATTTTTTCCAGGAGACTCAAGCAAACATAATTTTTCCAGCAATTTCAAAGGTGTTAATTTATTATTTAACAATGAAAGGATAACTTGTAATTTTCTAGAAGATTATTGACATTTTTTTAAATACAATAAAAATACTTTTTACAATTCGGACAATTGATTTTAAAGTGAAGCAAAATGAAATAAAGCATGTACATATTTTTGTTTTGTAAATATATTTTTAAGAGACATCATTTTAATAAATTTTAATTGACATCAGGACTTTTTGTTCACCAATACAGCTATCTCTTTATGAAACATTTTTTAATGGCACCCTTTTTCCTATTATAACATTCAAATGATATATATTTTTAAAAGATGATTCTAATACCTTTTCAAGAGGGGCAAGAATTAACAGCTGGACTAAATAATCGGCACATTTTAGTTTTACTCCAAGCAGATTTTTCGCAGATTTCTCTTAAGGGAAATCAGCTGTTGAGGTTGTACTCATGAAGCGATTTTTGAAATTTTTCTTCAAATGATCCTACCCAGGAGTTGAAGAAAATGAGGTCAGTTCAAAACTGTATATATATATATTTGTCTGTTACCACACTAGCGGTCACAATTATTGTTTAATCGTTACCAAAATCGACATTTAGTTGTTTTATGTAAAAAGAAAGATCAAGTTCGTTAATGGCTGAAATCAGACTAGAGGGAGGAGGGTGTTTAGAGAGGAGGAATTTTGAAAATTCAAAATATCTCTGTTAATATTCATCAGATCGAAAAATGTTATTGAAACAATCTTATTGCAAATTACATTTACTAAAAATATTGTTATATACATTAATTCACTATCTTGAATATTAACTGAGATATTTGCATTTTTCAGTTTTCAGCCATCACCAAACCGCTACTTCTACTTATGTTACATAAACAATACTCTGCTACATAATAAATCACATTATTAGAAGCTTAAATACCAAAAACTGTATTCAAGAGACCTTTATTCCACGAGATACATGCAAATATGTCCTGGTGACTCTCCCCCCCCTCGTCTTAAGGTTTTGGACTACTAAAATTTGATTGATTGAGATAACAATTATTCTGACTCATTATTAATTACAGTACTCTGTATAGTAAGTAGTTCTCAATAAAATTAATATGTTATATTCTGAAATATTTCAGTAATTGTTTTTTTTTCCTCTGTGAGGCGGGCAGACCCGTTTGTTTAAATTTCTAACCTAATGCTTCCTATCAGCAGGTTATTGAAATTGGATGAAACATTTCTTATTTCCGTTTTATTTCACAGTGGTGTTGTGTTACCAGTATGTAGATTTATCTATTACTAAACTTCATGAGGTAAATCTGCTTGGTTTATGCAGCCCCTGTGTGATGGACTTTTTTATACGGTATACCATTTATAAAGTTTTCTTGGCTGATACTCTACTTTTGTTGATGTAGGTCACTCTTATATTTAGTCTTTTCCATATTTATCTTGGAACCTAACCTAGCCTTTTCTATTCTTATGTTACAAAAGCTTCTCTTTTTGCATGTAGATCAGTTTATGTATGAATTATCTGTAAACACAAGAACTTTCACATTAGCCGTGTGAGTTAAGTGACAGGTCTTAATCTCACACAGGAAGCCTCGAGCGGCGAGTTTGATTTCCACCTGGGCAATAGTAATTTATTTAGTTGATGAACTCATTAAACAAAATCCTTAGTTCCACTCTGGCTAGGAAACAGTGGTAACCTATAGATAACTCATCAAAATTAGCCTTGTTACGATCTGCTGCAGCAATATGCAGTGGAAGCTGTAGAAGATGATAATTTCCACAACCAAATCACTAACAAAGAATTTAGGAAGTATTCACCAACAATCGACTCTTGACTGTAAATAAATAAATTTATTTATAACTAAAAATGCACCAATAATAAATATAAATTGAAATGAGAAAGGCTTTTACCAATATAAAGAGGGACACTTATATCTACTTAAACTACATTATACATATCTCTGGAATATGCTGGATGGTAGAGGAACCAATTGATAAAGATCAATAAGAAAGCCAAGTCCTCTACTGTTTTTTAATATTATGCAGAGTACACTTTCGGAGTCAACGCTCCATCCTCAGTGCCTGCTGACAAACACAACCTCGAGTTAATTTAACACTCATAGCATGGCCAAAAACAAAATAAAAAAAGTCTGTCACACAGGGGCTGCATAAACTAAGCAGATTTCCCATGTGAAGTTTTACAATAGAGAATTCTCCATACTGGTAAAACAACACCACAAATGGTAATGAGAAATCTTTCAGTTAATTAAAATAAATTCCCAACTGAAACGGCTTCTGAATTGTAAGAATAATTTATATTTTAATAACTCAAATTTTAGTAGTCCAAGAACTAAAGAAGGGGGGGGGCGGATGAACAGAACGTATTTGCATAAATCTCACAAAGTAACGAAGGTAAGTTAAGGTTAGGAATGACAGGTAAGGTTAGAAGAAGCTTCCACCTGAGCCGAGAAGTTACGAAAATGGCCGACCTAATCCGAACTATACCCGACCACAGACTTCATAAAAATGCAAATATCTCGGTTAATATTCAAGATAGAGAATAAATGTATATAACAATATTTATAGTAAATTTAATTTGCAATAAGATTGGTTCTATACAATTTTTCGATCTGATGCATAATAACGGAGATATTTTGAATTTTCGAAAATCCCCCCTCCCTCTAGTCCGATTTCAGCCATTAACGAACTTGATCTGTCTTTTTACAAAAAACGGTTGCCATTGAACGGACCTCATTTTCGTCATCTCCTGGCTACTAAACTAGTCAAATAATAAAAATAGAAAATCTAATAACTAGTCAACTACTAAAAATTAAAGCCAAAACAATAGAAAATCTAATAACAGGTCAACTAATAACAATTAAAGAAGTAAACAATGATAAACGTAAGACAAAACTAAAAACTATAAATAAAATTAAAAAACCAACACAAATCACAGATGTATCTGGAAAACATATCACAGTGGGTGGGAACCTCTGAAAAAAACACCCAGAGGAACTGTAAGAGACATCTAAAAAATAAACAAAAAGCCCCATAATAATAATAGAGAGGAGATGTAGGGGGTACCTGATTAAAGCAGCGTAGCCTGGACCACGACCGCCGGGCGACTGAACCTCTGCCCCCGTAGAGAAGACAGGGCCCCATCACTGACATGTCGCAAAAAGTGCTCTGCATAATATTAAAAACAATAGAGGACTTGGCCTTCTTATTGATCCTTAACATTATACATACTTACCGCGTATAATATATATATATATATATATATATATATATATATATATATATATATATATATATATATATACATACATATTTATATAAATAGCTTTGAATGGACCTCATTTTAATTTCTTGAGTAGGATTGATGTGCATTTGAAGAAATTTTTCGAAAATCTTGTCATGCATATATCCTCAATAGCTGATTTCCCTTACCGAAAAACTGCTATAACATAGAAAAATTAGTACCATAATTGATAGGCAAAGCAGAAGTGATTAAATCAGTTGTGCATAAGGTTCCATTTTTGTGAAAGGGGCTAATGTGTAGTACACGGCCAAAACTAAATAAAATAAAGAGCTTTTATTGTTAAGAATAGGTGTCTATTGAATCACTAAAGGTCTTTGTTGGCTATGTAGATTCAAGTTTACAGTTGTTTTTTTATAATTGTTAGGAGCTCAAAAGAGCCCTTGCTAATAATCAGATTACGAGTGTGACGAGCTGTGAAATTCTACTCTCCTAGTTACCTTTTAGTTGTCTTGGATAAAAATGTTTAGCGCTGTAAAAGGTCTTCATTACTTCTTAGCTTTTACTGCCTAATATTTATCTGTAATAAATTGGGATAGAGAATTAATAACTACAATTCCAAATAAATAATTTAATTATCTGAAGAAAATACATTTTTTATTAAGTGGTAACTCTTACATATTTTTTAATTATCATAATAATAAATTATAATCTGATATGTAATTTACACTTATATACACAACATAATATATTATAATTATTTCATATCCCAGTGGCATTTAAAAATAACAGTTTTAAATATTATATAAAAAATCTATCTATATACAAGAAATTTAAAATATTGACAGTAAAGTGTCGAACACGTTGCTCAAAAATGTAACAATAAACTGGCAAACAAGTTGACATATTACATGGAAATGACATCTATTATAAATATCCAAGATGTAAAAATGGCTTCAGGCCCTTCCTTTATATGAGAAACATTGCAGCACTAGTTATTTAAAGGATAAATAAATATAACTGTCTAGTCTTAATAATACCAAATAATTCATATTTGAATGTAATTAAAAATATTTAACACTATTTTTTTTAAATAGTGTTAAATATTTTTTTTTAATTTTGAAAATAAATTAAACAAATTTACAACATTTTTAATGTAGTAATTTAAATGTCTGCAAGTCGGCTATTCATACATGCCCATCCCAACTAAACTTAAAGTTATAAACAAAACCAATAAAAATATTATAAGGAATAATAAATGACATTATGGCCTAATATAAGTAATAACAAACTCCTTAAGTGTCAACATTATTCCTGCCTGGTATGGATAAAGAAACAACCCTATCGAGACAAAATATTAAATAAATTACTAATAAAATTATTTTTAACACCTATTTACTTAAATCATTTCTATCTATAAAAATTCATCTTTACTTTACAGTAACAAATAAATGAGATCAGTCTTTATCTTTATAGTTTTAGTTTAAAATTACTGAATGAACAACTGTTTTGATGGATAACAGTAACAGACAAGCAATGTTTTTAATGCAATACATCATGTGAGTAAAGGACCAAGCTCTGGTTAAATCTTGAATCATGGTTCGGTTTTCGTGTGGGTAATAAGCATTTATTTAGTAACAAAATCATTAGGCCCACCCTGGCTTGGAAAGGATGGCAACCTGTGGATGACCCATTCCGATTAGCCATAGTAGCAAATGAGGTTGTTAATAAATAAAGAAACAATAATTTGTGTCAAGACACAAATTAAAATATGTACATATTGTCATGCCAACCATAATTGTATTTGAATAAGTTTCTAATCCAGAGACGTTATACAGTATTGACAGTGAATGTGTGATAAAAATGAGTAAAATATTTAAATACATAGAATCACTGTTGAAAACTAAAACTTTGGTGCCTGACAACATTGCTGTTGTTTTGTAAGGCTTTAGGGTGAAAAACTACCAGGTTATCATCGCCCTGTAATTCACATTTTAATATCCTCATCCATATCGCCAACATTGAGGAGGTAGTTGTAGTATAAAATATTATGAAAAATAAATAAATAAGTAAGAAGGCAAAAATCTGCCAAGATCAAAGAGAATCAAAGGTCCGAAAATGTCTATTTCGAAAGGCAAAGACTGAATAAATGAGGTCTTAGGTAATAATTGAGTAAAACCAGCCTTACTATGAATATGCAAGAAAAAAGGATATGCAAGATATAGAAGTAATACAAATATAGACCCATTACCTCCTATTATGAACAAGAAATGAGACCAGTGGGCCAGTTACAAGTAAGACGTTCACCCTCCATTGTCACTGGCACTGGTGAAGAAATATGGACGAAAGACGAATGTCACGTAGGGGCTGCATTAAATAAGGAAATTTCCCATGTGCATCACGTATTTGTATTAATAGCAAAACATAAAAGTTCAATGAGAACAATATTTGATATTTAGGCTTCAAATAATGTGTTTCATAATTAACTGTTTATTTTTAATATGACGTAAGTAGGAGTGGGGGTTTACGGAAGGCCAAAAACTAAAAAAAATGCAAATATCTTCGTTAATATTCAAGATAGAGAATAAATGTATATAATAATATTTATAGTACATTTAATTTGCAACAAGACTGGTTGAATACCATTTTTTGATCATTCGTATAGTAACAGAGATATTTCAAATTTTCAAAATTCTCCCCTTCTAACCCCTGCCCCTTGGTCCAATTTTAGCCATTAATAAACTTCATCTTCAGTTTTGCATTAAACGCTTATATATCGAGTTTGGTAAAGATAAAACAATAATTGCGACTGCTGGAGCGATAACAGACAAATATATATATATATATATACACACAGTTTTGAACGGACCTCATTTTCTAGGTAGGATCGTTGGGCATTAGAAGAAATTTTTCTAAAATAGCACCATGAGTACGACATCAATAGCTGATTTCCCTAAATGGAAATTTGCTAAAACTGGATTGGACCATTGCCAAACTTGAGAACCTTAATTGTTGCTACCAAAAATGTAAAACTTGCAAAGAAATGAAGTGAAAGCAAAGGAATGCCCTCAGCTGTAGAGACAAAACACACATCCGTCCTCCCTCCTTACCACCCAACACAGCTTTAACAAAAGAGTCTATTGTTGAAAAAGTATTTATATACACAATTTTACCCAGCATACTGCCCATTGAAGAACTTAATAAATAATTCGTATGTTGCTGGATGGGGGAGTGCAGATCTGGGAAACGGGTCTTAATAACAGAAAGTCTTTCCACCAATTTCTTCATTCTTACTAGCGTGCCTTCATCAGGTGCTCGACTGTATAATAGATGCTATCGCTATGGCTTTGGGGTCACAGCTTAATAAATATCAAAAATGGTTGGGGTGAGGGTGAGATCACAAATGACAAGAGCCACCTTGAGAAACCTACTTGCTCACTAAAAATTACCTTTCTAAACCAAGACCCAATGTCACTCATAACAGGGGAAAGGCCAACTCTATACGATTGGAGTAAGATGTCTCAATAATAATTATGAGAACAGTGAAAGTCAATGCCATTGTAATAATGATAAAGACTGCTCAAATACAGAGGATAGAGGAGCACCTACATGAAAGGAGCTCCCAAAAAGTCCATTACGCAGGGGCTGCATAAACTAAGCAGATTTTCTATGCGAAGGTTTACAATAGATAAATATACATACAGGTAAAACTACCCTGAATGTTAAGTGAATAAATACAAACGGTAATGAGAAGTCTTTCAGTCAATTTACAATACAAGTTAATAATCTCAACAAAGGAAAGCGGTTGAATTGTAAACAAACAGGCCAGCCAACCTCATAGCGCAGAATACATAGATAGAACGGAAAGACAAACAATAAATGAAATATATTAATTTTATTGAAAACAATTTACTAAAGCTAGTAACTTGTTCTCAATAAAAACCACTCATATTTTAGAAATCAAAGAACAAAAGATGGGGGAAGGTCTACGGAACGTATTTGTACATATCTCACAAAGTAAAAGAGGAATGAAAACAATATTTGGTATTTAACCTAGTAATGAAGTTGTTCATGATATAACAGCTTATTGTTAATATGACATAAGTAGAAGTGGGGGGTTTGAGCTGAATGCTCAAAACTGAAAAATGCTAATATCTTGGTTAATATTCAAGATAGAGAATAAATTTATATAACAAATATAAAATATATGATATTATATTTACATTATATAAATATATAATATTTATAGTAAATTTAATTTGCAATAAGATTATATCTATCCAATTTTTTTATTCGACGTATAGTAACAGCGATATTTCGAAATTCTTCCCCTCTAAACCCCCTCTCCCCCTGGTCCGATTTCAGCCATTAACGAACTTGATCTTTCTTATTACATAAGACAACAAAATATCAAGTTTGGTAACGATTAAACAATGATTGTGACTGTTAGAGTGGTAACAGTCAAATAAGTATATATATATATATATATATATATATAGTTTCGAGCAGACTTCATTTTCATCATCTCTTAGGTGGGATCGACGGACATTTGAAGAAAAATTTTGAAAATAGCTTCATAAGTACGACCTCAATAGCTGATTTCCTTTAAGGGAAATCTGCTAAAAATTTAAAATAAAATTAGGAAAATGATCAAGAATAGTGATTTAGGCAAGAGGTAGAAGAAGAGCATGTACCCAGACAAACCTAGGACACCAAGAATATATGAACTACTAAGAATTCACAAAGGCTTTCCATTGGATTCCCAACCTACAAGCCTAAAGGTCATCCTCTCAATAGCCTCCATGAGCCAAGCCTCCAGAAATGTTCAAGTAAAGAATTTTTTTTCAAATGCAATGATCTGTTTGCCATGACAATATGTGAATGTACTGGTAATACAAAACATATCTGTATTGTTTTTGTTTATGATTTAGTACTATCGTATGCAAATACCACTAAACTAAATGCTTTTTTTCCCCCCAGCAAATCAACCAATTATATATATATATATTTTATTTATTTACGTCCACTTTATGCTACTATGCTAATTGGGATGGGTTATCTACAGGTTACCGCCCTTTTCTAGTGAGGGTGGGACTAAGGAATTTATTTAATGAGCCCGTCACCAAATAAATTCCTACTGCCCAGTGCAGGAATCGAACCCGCCACTCTACATTTTTACCACGCAAGATTAAGACCAATCCCTTAACTCACACGGCCAACCTGAGCCCCTCAACCAATTATCTATCTATCAGAAATGAGTTAATCTATGGAGTATAAGTATAAGAAATTGAAGAATATATTTTGGGGGGGAGGGGGGTTACTTAAAATTTTAATATATTTGTTTAATAGACGAAACATAGTTATTACTCTATAACATGTTTTAGAATAATAAATATGTTTGTCATAAGAAACCTTTAGACTATTTTTACAGCATATATTGATCAATTACATCTATAATTTCTTATATAAATATTGTGACAGTTCAGTAATTTCATTGGACTCGTAAAATTCAATATTACTATTTCCATTCAAATTATGTTTTTGTTTTGTTAGCCTTAGTTGCAAAAAGTGGACGTTAATTAATAATTTTATTTTTTTTTGTTTTGTGAAGATGTTTTGAAATTTTCTGATCTTATAAAATAAGTAGGTACCACCAGGCAGCAACTGACAAGTGGTGCACTCACAAAGCTGAGAACCCCTACTATAACAAATAAATTCCTTTGCCAATCCTATCTTAAAAGAAACTTTTCTGTAAAACATTTTTTTTTTTTTTTTTATAAAAACATAGACAAAAGCATAAAATTTAATACACATGACAAAGATGTATATTGTTAAACATCTAATGATAATTCAAATATATATAAAATATTCTTAAAACAAAAAAAAACCACTCAATTAATAACTTACAAATCGGATAAAAATAAAATGTGGCAAGAGATTGTTAATTTCTCCCAACCGAGATCAGCCTTATAACATTCCATATTAAAAATATTTGTTTGACAAATTAAATTAAAATAAAAGCATATTATATATTAAATTAAAATACCTTTCTTTAAAAATAAAATAAAAATTTGCTTAAAACTTTATGATTTGGAACTCAAAAACATGATAGAATAAAAACTCATGTAAAAATGTCAGCATCATTTTATAATAATGCTGCCTTGGCATCAGATGTTATAGACTTATATAACTAGGAGAACCGATTGTGATAAAAAAAATGAAAAAAAAGTGCTTTAAATTTTCTCTAAACCCATATGACGCTGAGCCAGAAAATAATGAATTTATGGCTGTTTTGAAAAGAAGAAGCATATTGTTAAGTTCAATGATTTTTTGGAGAACACTGGATACTTATTTCATTAACTCCGAATTTTACAGGTCTTTTCCTACGAATAATAACAATATTTGGTGATTTATTCTTTTCAAGAGTACTATCACTTCCAGTGCTTGTATCTAGAGAGCTTTTTGAAGCTTTCATTTTTTCTTCATTTGACAGGATATTCTCAGAACTATTTTTATCATAAATACTAGGGGTCATTTTTAAGACTCCATTTGGAGAGGACATATTAAAATCTATTGGCTGCAAAAACCATTTCATTTTCGACTCAGATTTTGGAGTTAATGATGTGTCTTCAGCTGACCTTGTCGAAATAACATCAGAAGTTGTAGCAGACCATTCTATTTTTCTCGACGATCTTCTAATATGAGTATTTCTTTGAGGAGATTTATCAGAATTAGTAGAAAATGGACTCCTCCTATTGAGGGGATAGGCAATGTTCGATGGATTTTTATTGCGAGAATCTACGTTTTCAGATTGCATGCTACTTTTTGAAAAGTTCTTATCAGTAGCAGCTTTACAACTGTCTCTTGAACTTTGAATATTTCTTTCAATTGAGCTTTTTGGAATGGATGTATTAGAGAATACAGCATCCAGATCATGTTTCCTAACCACTTTAACAGGTGTACTTCGGACACGATTTGAATGTCTATGATCTCTAATTAGTTTCCTTTCAACACTAGAATGACGAAATCGGCAATTTTTTCTATTGTGTGAATAATAACTAAGAGGCCGTTTAAAATGAGAGACTTGATGCTTTCTGTCTTCTCTCCTAAAGATTTCAGGAGAAACATCATTTTTTGTAGACGTTGAACGATTTGAGTGATAATTACTGGATGAACGTTCTTCGCTAATTATTTTCGAGTTAGATATCTCAACACCAAGAGATTTGTTGCCAATTTCAGATATATTTTTGGGTGATATATCTCTTTTTCTATCTTTACTGTTTAACTTTTCTTGGCATTTGTGTCTGGAATTTTCATACTTGCTTTTCCGAAAATTTTCAGCCTTTTCAATAGCACGCACTCTTTTGATTACTTCATTACTAACAGAAGACACTTTTATACTTGGGGTATTAATACGGTTAGAATTTTTCATGGTTTGTCCAGATGAAATTTGCGGTTGGGCTTTACTTTCTTTACTTGTGCCCTTAGAATCTTCTGTTTTGTTGACAGTTGCATTTGAAGAATTGTCTGGTTTGGATGAAACAGTCTTCTTCTCACTTACAATCCTGGGTGTTTTGCGTGGCCGAAGGATGTTAATAGGCTTTTCGAGGAGTATTGCTTTCTTTTCATTCTTCTTAGTGGCAGCACTGTGCATAAATAAAGGAACAGGATTTTCAGAAGTCTTAGGCGGTGATTCAACTTTGGTCAATTTGCTCTCTGGGGACTTTTCTATTTTACTTTCTTTAATAGGTGTATGTATTGGTGATATTTTGGAATGATCACGGGCAAGGGCAGAAATGAGTTGAGTAGTATCATCGAATTGCCCAAGAATCGAGTCATTGTATTTAGGAGAAGTAAAAGTAGTTTTAACTAATTTAGTCGAATGAGATGTTTGATCCAGAGTGATGGATGACAAAGGTTTGTTCGAATTTTCATTCACTCGTGACACAAGATCCACAAGGGCTGAAAAGTTCATCTGCTCAAATGGACGAGGTGGAAGTTCTTCAAATTTTTCTATCCCCGAATAGAGGGATGATTTTTCGACAGAAACAGAAGTTCTGGTGCTGTTCCCAGGTTTCAGTTGCTCATTTTTATTAAGGGTACTTTCTTTAAGAAATTTCATATTTGTAACACTCTCAAGACTGCGAAGTTTCTGGAATTTAGAGTTTTCAATCTGAGCGCTACACGAGTCCTCATAGGCAGTGGTCGGAGGAATAAGTTTCGGAGTCTGTTTGCCATCATCAGTGGAGTTTTCAGTCCATTTGAGAGGGCTCCCAAATAGAGCTTCCATCATGCTCAGTTTATCATCCTTCTTTTCACTAGTCGGGCTGTTGGGCGTCTTTTGCTGTTTTATTTCCATCGCAACTTCTTTCTTTTGTACCATGCCACTCCACTGATCAGAAATAGGACAAAAGGCGGTTTTATTAGGCCGATTTAACAGTTTCAATCCCAATACTTCACTTACTACATTTTCTGAATTCTTGTCTGTTCTATTGGGCATAGACTTTGTTGGAAAATTATGTTTAACTGTGTCTCTCTCCTGACAGGATGATATTTGAGGCTGCTGAGTTTCTCTCTCTGAATGAAAGATAGTTTTGATATGTTCGGTTTCATTTGTCATATTCATTACTAATGAAATTAGAGTCTTATTCATGGGATTGTGTAGAACTTTTTCATAAACAGTATTGCGTACATTTTCAGTCAGTGATATTTTGCTAAAATCATTTTTAGGCCTATCACTACAATCATTGTTAAGAGTCCTAGGTTCCGGAAAATGCTCCTTTTCTGAATTAAGATCTGAAAGTATCTTACTATTATTATTTGTTTCAGATCCATCAAAATTCTTATTATTTCGGTTATCTGTATGACTGAAGTTTTTTGGCATACTAGTTCCACTGTTTTTAATAGCTGGTGAACCAAGAGGACTTTGTGGTTCATTACAAGGAGGAGATGACGGTCCTTCATGGTGCAGATCATTAGGTTCTAAGTTAGAAGCACCTTTATTCAAAGGTTCCGCATTATAAATTTTCTTGAACATTCTCTGTGAGTATAAAGTGGGACAGCTAATGTTTGGCACTCTTGCCACTGGTGCAGCTTCCATTTCTTCATTTTTTATGTTTACAGGGCTCCTTGCACTATTAACATCATTTAAATTATCAACAGGATGATCATGTGGTTCTGTTTTAATGTCCTCTAGTTGTTTGTCTATAGTTGTTTTTCTTGAATCAATCAATTTCATCTTCTTAGCTTTGCTGTTGCTATTCTCATTAAATGAGTCAGGGGCATGTCTCTTTTGTTTAGACCTATACCCGTTTCTTTGTTTCAATGTGATTACCCTGAAAACATAAATACCAATTACATGGAATAATAAACAAATATTTAATTGATAAAATTAAAAGGAAGAGGTTAATTTGTTTTGTTATAAAACTGACGGGGAGAAAAAACTTGGAAGTATTGAGTAAGGAAAAGGACGAGAAAATATTTCAGGTAGACCTATAAGGAAATAATAGTAGAGTTATGATTACAGTTTAGTGAAAGCAGAAGCAAATTTAGGAAAGAACTTGGGATGTGAGATTTAGAAGAGCTACTATAGAATCACGGATGGTATTCCTGAGATTGTTAGATTAGCTAAAACAATAACCAGAAGTATAGGAGTTGGGGCCTTCATATCCAAAGGATTGTGAGAGATGAATGGAAAGAGTGGAGGGTACTTTAGAACATTTTAAGGAAATCTATCATTTTGAAAACGAGAGACGGGAAATGAAGAATTTCAGGCTCAAAAAGAAACTGAATTATTAGAGGCATTTAGAATATATTCCACAGGAAAGTCAGATTCAAAGATAGTTTTCATATCAAAACCAGATAGGTACCAGAATAAGGCTAAAGACTGTTTAAACCTGTTATATCTAGTTATAGAAAGAACGATAAAAACTGATTAGTACTATTATACTTATATTAGAAGGAAAGGTTAATTGGTATTAAAAAAGAAATTCATAGGAACAAATTACTATGCTCCCTGCACTGGTAAGAAGGAAGAAAAGGTATTGGCGGAAAAACGGATTAGCAATAATATTTAACACAATATTTAGCAGTATTTTGGATATGTAATTAATTAAATGATATTTAACAGGTTTAGTATAATTGCAGTAAGTTGTAAGTAATTTTTTTTTTCTTCCCCAACTTTAACTTACTTATATATTTTATTGTGTCCAACATCATTTTTCTTCTTACTGTTAGCAGATTTCCCTTAGGGGAAATCAGCTATTGAGATTGTACTCATGACGCAATTTTCGAAATTTTTCTTTAAATATCCATTGATCCTACCTAGGAGAAGACGAAAATGAGGTCCGTTCAAAACTGTATGTATGTATGTATATATATATATATATATATATATATATATATATATATATCTATATATATATTATGACCACCAGTGTTTATATATATATATATATATATATATATATATATATATATATATATATATATATATATAGACGGGAAATATGACAATTTGGAGGACAGTGAAGACTTACATAAAAAATTAATTTTATTATTAACAAATGCGAACAACGGGTATAGCCCCTAAACACTGGGAAGGGTAAATGTCATAATATTGTGCAAAGTAAAACCTTGCCAAAAAAAATACCATCACCATTCAGCCTCAAATGAATTCCCGGGCGATGCCAGGTATCTGAGCTAGTATATATATATATATATATATATATATATATATATATATATATATATATATATATATATATATATATATAATCTTGAATGGACGTCATTTTTATCATCTCCTAGGTTGGATCGATAGACATTTGAGGAAATCTGTCAAAAATCTCATCATGAGTACAACCTCAATAGCTGATTTCCCTTAATAGAAAACTGTTAAAATGGCACATGAAAACAGTTATGCCCAACCAAATAAAATATAATAGTTTTATTCATATAGATTTTGTACAATGTGTCAACAAATGATTCTATCAAGAACAAATTTATACGTGGGAAAAACAAACAATGCAAGTAATATAAATGATTTCACTTACTCTCTAAAGAGCTCATGGATTCGTTTATCTTTTCTTTTTACTTCTGCTTGAGCAGTTTTGTAAACAGAAGACATACTAGTGGACAGTGTTTTATAGTTTTCTTGAAGTTCAGCATTCTCCTTAGTTAACTTTGAAACCAATTCCTCAAGCTCAGCAACCTTTGACTGAAGACTTTTGTTTGCAGTTTGAAGCTGAAAGAATTGTGATATAAATAATAATTATTCTTTGAAATTAAATACAGATTAATTAATTAACATTTTTCTTCAATAAAAGAAACATGACAAAAATAACATGTATTAAATCAACACATTATATACAATAATGCGGTCACTAGTGCATTATGTTCACCATCAATCTCCCAACAGTAATCTGTAAAACGGTTGGATCTAGTCTTCAAGAAGAATAAAACTATCTTTAGCCCAGGGAAATGTGAACCTCAAACAAAGAAATACACACATGAGCCTGGCAGATCCATGCAAAAGTGGCATAACAGTCATAAGAAAACCATATTGGATAGGCTGCTTATCGTTAATAATTCCATAAAAATGTAAAAGAATAAGTGATCAATATTTTCCCAAAAGTCCTGTATTTCACATTCACCTACAATATTAAGTTCTAACCACTTAAAAACTTAATATCTATATTCTTCATATTTTATAGCAAGGGTCTCCAATAAAAAACTTTTCCTTTTTTTTTGGCCAACTTTAAAGTTAGCGCCGAAAAATTGTATTTTATTGGAAACCCTTGCCATAAAATATGAAGAATATATAAATAATATAGGGTCCAGAATAAGAAGATTAATATCTATAGGACAATTGAAAAAAGTCCGTCACGCAGGGGCTGCATAAACTAAGCAGATTTCCCACGTGAAGTTATACAATAGAGAATTCTCCATAGGAGAGCCAACAGTTACGGCAAAGGGCCAAACTAGCTTTTGGCGGGAAATTCAAAAATCCGTTATCGGCCCAAATTTAATAAAAATGCAAATATCTCGGTTAATATTCAAGATAGGAAATAAATGTATATAACAATATTTATAGTAAATTTAATTTGTAATAAGATTGATTCTGTACAATTTTTCGATGCGACGTATAGTAACGGAGATATTTTGAATTTTCGAAAATCCTCCCCTCTAAACCCCCCCTCCCACTGGTCCGATTTCAGCGGTTAACGAACTTGATCTTTCTTTTTACATAAAACGACTAAATATCGAGTTTGGTAACGATCAAACAAAAATTGCGACCGCTAGAGCGGTAACAGACAAATATATATATATATATCAGTTTTGAGCGGACCTCATTTTCGTCATCTACTAGGTAGGATCGATGGACATTTGAAGAAAAAATTCGAAATTCCGCCATGAGTACAACCTCAATAGCTGATTTCCCTTAAGGGAAATCTGCTAATAAAAGAAAGTACTGACATTATGAGGGCAATCTTAAAAAAATTATATCTTTTAAAATCATCTCCAGGGACAATGCATATTTAATCAGAGTACCTTTTAACACAAAACCATTTAATTATAAAAATTAAATTATTTCAGTCAAACATTATACATAAATAAATAAATATATATCCATTTGGTGTGATCGTTGTCCATAGCAATTCAATGAAGAGAAAATGGTTAGGGAGGGACTGGTCATGAAGCATAAACATTTTGGGAAAAGTCCTTGTATTTTGACTCCCTTTTCAGGTTTTTTTGTCTAGGACAAAACAATAATAATCGGTAAACAAATTGAGATGAAAAACGAAGTATCATTAAATTAATAATTACAAACAAAATGTATACGTAACAAAAACCAGATTTGAAGATTGCTAACTTTAAACAAAAAACATAGAATTAGTAGTAAAAAATCACAACAGAATTAAAAGCTATAAGATAGTTTGACATAAATAAACATGATGTTAACAATATCTGTGTGTACAAAAGATAATGATGAGTAGATGAGATACCTTCTGTGAGAGATAGATGAACAACGAACGTAAGAGATTTTGAGGGGTTTTGCCTCTAACTGCTACACACGGATATCACCTCAATTGGGCAACTGAATCTTTTAGCAGATTTCCCTTAAGGTAAATCGGCTATTGAGGTCGTACTCATAACGAGATTTTCAAAATGCTCTAGCGGTCACAATTTTTCTCTTATTGTTACTAAAATTGATATATAATCGTTTTATATAAAAAGAAAGATCAAGTTCGTTAACGGCTGAAATCAGACCAGGGGGAGGGGGGGTTTAGAGGGGGAGAATTTCAAAAATTCTCAATATCTCCGTTATTATGAGTCGGATCGAAAAATTGTATAGAACCAATCTTCTTGTTGCAAATTTACTGTTCTATAAAGTTTATTATTTACGGTTTTTCAATTTCTTGATTATTAACCGAGATAATTGCATTTTTTATTTTTTGGCCATCAGTAAACCCCCACTCCTACTCATGTCATATTAACAAAAAGCAGTTATAACATGAAGTACTCTATTTGATGCCTAAATATCAAATATTGTCATCATTAAGCTTTTACGTTTTGAGATAAATGCAAATATGTGATGCACGTGAGAAATCTGCTTAGTTAACCCAGCCCCTGCGTGATGGACTTTTTATTTCCTTACAATCAATTCAGTTTTATCACTGTTTCAACTATAGTAAACATGTGAAGTATTATAGTTTTAGCTCAGAAGAAAGCCAAAAATCAGGTAGAGATGTTAGCAGAAAACCTCTTTCTTCAACTAATATATTTTTTCCTTAAGTTATAACTATTATTATTTATTAATGTCCACTTTTTGTTACTATGACTAATTGAACGGGTTATCTACTGGTTGCCACTCTTTTCTAACCAGGGTGCAACTAAGGATTATATTCAATGAGTTTGTCACTAAATAAATTCCTACTGCCCAGGCGGGATTATTGACACTCTAAAATTTGACTAAAATACTGGGTACATTGATTCGCCAATCACTTACTGAGTGTCCAATAAACACATTCCAATGAAGTAATTTATATTCTAGATGTCGTTCAATATGTTTGAACTTTTTTTGGTGGCGCATTGGCTACTAAAATTCTTTTGTGAAATAGAATTGAATAAATTGTGCCTGCTTTCTTCCTTCGCTTTGGGTACGATATACAAAAAGCATAAAATAACAATATTATATTGCTTATATTAACAATAAGCAGCTCATTGAACTTTGAAACGGTCACATTTTTTTGCTGTTCTCATCAAGTGGTGGGTACTTCTTAACAATTGACATAAAAACATTGTAAATCTAGCGCACATATTGTTTCCGAATAGAGGAACATTATGTTCCTGGAACAAATATTGATAGCATTGTTAATAAATTTTCCGATAGTTCTATTTCCATAAATCTAACCTTGGAGACAACAAAATGAGGCCTATTTGGATTCATATTTGTGCTTGTGTGTGTGTGTTCTTTGACTTAAACAAAGTGGTTTTGCAAGTCATGGGATATTTTTCTAGCTAAAGCAGGATCTTAGACATAATTTTTGACAGCTTCGCCAAACCTAGAAACTTAAATCTATGACAATAGTATTAAACTTATGTATCACATCCCCTCAATCCCCAAGTACAGTAGTACATCTTATTCATTGTCATATAAAAATAACTGCCCAAGGCACACATTACTAAAACAATATATTTAATAAAATAAATACACTAATAGCAACTGGTTTATGTATCTAAACAAAGAATTGCTTGTCCTCCATAACCAAAACAGATAAGTCAGCATCTTTATGCCCTAAATAGCAGACTCCAATATTTGAGATATTATTGAACCTTTTTTAATTTAATTATTCTTAGTTATATACTACAGATTGGGAAAATTACTTTCACATTAAAATGAGATTTCACTGAAAAAATATTAATAAGACAATAGTCGTGATAAAAGAAAGTAGAACAATCATCTACAGACCTTTTCAAGGGATTCATGGTATTTGAAACTCGGCAAATCAGAATAAATATCGTCGTCCTCATCAGCTGAGTTCATAATGAAAATTTACTAAAAGCAACTTTTAAAAAACGTATAAAAAAGAAAGCAGTTTTCGAAAAATTATTTACTTCCGTAGCAGAATCTTTCAAAACATAACCTTACCAAAATAAAACCGTGATGAACCCTCTCAGAAAATGGAGGGATTGTCTAATAGGAGGTTCGAAAAACGATAGATCCATAGAATAATGTGGCTAAAAATATGTGCCATAAAAAGTTAGGTTTCAGTTTTATTACAAATACGTTTATCATTTAAAAATAAATTCCCTTGAGATTTAATAATTACCAAAAATGTCAATAAAAGGTAACATTTACATTTAAATTTTTTTTCTAACATTCCCCTGCCCCCACTATCTATGTCCTAATTGTTCCGGACTATCAAGACCAATTTAGGCTTAGGCCGTATTCAGCGTACCCTCTATGACGCCATAGAATTACATTAAGCACGTGGTTAAAGTTGCGAAAGATAACAAAACAATACTTCTTTACAAATTATTCATGAAATACTTATGGCGTCTGATATATTGTTTATTATTCAATTGTTTTAATCAACACATATTATTTAACCAAACCTCATTCCTCATTTAGTGTAGTGTGATTTTGTAGAGTTAACATGTGACACATTTTTGTCTAATAAAACCTAGTCCACAGGTTATCTATAGTTAAATTATTTCAATTTATTAGACAAGAAAAAATTGTTAAGACTATGGATAAATTACTTCGACCAGAGCGGCTTGCAATTGAAGCGGATTCACAAACTGCATCACTTGAATGGAACCACTGGTACAAGACGTTTCAAAACTTCCTGCTAACTTACCAAGTAAGTGACAACGAGAAATTACGCATACTGGTAAATCACGTATCTCCGGTCGTTTACGAGTTAATTACCGAATGCGGTACTTACAATGATGCCATTGCCGTCCTAAAGAGCACATTTACAAAGTCGGTGAACGAAGTTTTTGCACGTCACAAGTTAGCGACTAGGCGGCAACAATCTGGCGAATCAGTTACAAAATATTTAGAAGCGTTAAAGCTACTTAGCAAAGACTGCAATTTCAAAGCCGTTACGGCCGAGACTAACCGTAATGATTGCATAAGAAACGCTTTCATTGCCGGTCTCCGTGACTCCAACATACGCCAAAGATTATTAGAGAGTCCCAACCTTACCCTTGATGAAGCCTCGAGGCAATCAAAGGCCCTAGAGTCGGCAATAGAACAGTCCCTTCAGTACCAAGAACAGTTGGTCAACGCAGTCCGGTCCCAGATGGCGGGCCCCAGGGACGCCATACGCACGTCTAATTCCTCAGTCCGTTCATCCAAGCCTTCCCTACATTCGTCTAGGTCCTCTTCTCAATCCTCAGTGGGCAGCTCCGGGAAGGTTGCAGCTGCTGCTAAAAGGAAGTGCCACTTCTGCGGGTACGACTACCACCGGAGGACCTCTTGCCCGGCCCGTGAACAGATCTGTAAGACCTGTAACAAGATTGGCCACTTCGCCAAAGTTTGTCGTAACTCTCGAAGGAATTTTGTCAAGGGCTGTCGGTGCCAAAAGCCCACAAGTGCTGCCGTGTCCGCATCGACCCATTCTTGTCTCAGGAAAGCTATCATTCCAGTTAAAATAAACGGAATAAAAGCCCGGGCTCTTATAGATACAGGGAGTTCACTTAGCTTCATTTCAGAACAGAAAGCTAGGCAGTTGAAAGCCACAATCTTACCAACTCATTAAACGGTATCCATGGCGTCTATTACTCTGAATTCCACAATTAACAAGGCTTGCAGAGTAGATTTGAAGATAGAAGATCATTTATACCCCGGAGTAACACTCAATATTCTCTCTGATCTTTGTGCAGACGCCATCCTAGGACACGATGTTCTAAGTAGTCATTCGTCTATCGAAATTAAATTTGGGGGATCGCGGGACCCTCTCATTATCTGTGGGCTTACCATGGCGAGTGTTGAGCCAGTAAGACTATTTAGAAACGTTCCGCGCGATGTGAAGCCTATTGCGATAAAGTCTCGACGTCACTCTACCTCCGATGCCAAGTTTATCGAACTAGAAGTGCAAAAACTATTGAAAGACGGCATAATTGAGGAAAGTTATTCCCCTTGGAGAGCTCAGGTCCTCGTTACGCAGACAGAGAACCACAAACGGCGCATGGTGATCGATTATTCACAGACAATTAACAGATATACACAACTTGATGCGTATCCCTTACCGAGAATTGACGATATCGTGAACACCGTAGCGGGCTACGAAGTCTTCAGCTCTATCGACCTCAAAAGTGCGTATCACCAAATACAGATAACGGACGAAGATAAGCCATTTACAGCGTTCGAAGCCGCTGGCAAATTGTGGCAGTTCCGGAGCATTCCATTTGGCCCACGAAATGCAGTTGCTTGCTTTCAGCGGACGGGCCATAACATAATTACTCGAGAAGGACTTACGGGAGTCTATGCATATTTGGACGACATAACGGTATGTGGGAAGGATCAAGCGGAACATGACGCAAACCTGAGGAAATTTTTAAAAGCTGTAGAAAAATATGGTCTGACAATCAATGAACAAAAAAGTATTTTCTCCGTCCGTTCGATAAAATTACTTGGGTTTGTCGTAAGCAATAAAACAATACGCCCTGATCCGGACCGTCTCCAACCCTTACGTGAGCTACCCCTACCTACGAATACAGCCACCTTGAAGAGAGCAATGGGAATGTTTTCACACTTTTCTAATTTCATTCCCCAGTTTTCTCAGAAAATTAACATTTTGGCATCAAGTCCGTTTCCCATGAATAATCGAGCAGCTCAAACTTTTGAAATACTAAAATCAGACATAGAAAACGCTTTAGTCAGTGCTATTGATGAAGAAGCCGTCTTTACAGTTGAAACAGATGCTTCTGAACATGCAATAGGAGCTACACTTTCGCAGAGCGGTCGACCTGTAGCATTTTTCTCTCGAACTCTTAACCATTCTGAACGACGACATTCATCGGTGGAGAAAGTAGCCTACGCGATAGTAGAGGCAGCAAGAAAGTGGCGTCACTATCTACTAGGGAGGCACTTTAGGCTTATTACAGATCAAAAGTCCGTGTCTTTTATGTTCGATGGCAAACAACCTGGCAAAGTCAAGAACGAGAAAATCTTGCGTTGGCGTCTTGAACTATCCTGCTTCGATTATGAAATTGTGTACAGACCGGGACGTCAGAATGAAGCAGCAGACGCGTTGTCAAGAATATGTTCTGCGATCGGATGTAATTTTAACAAGCTCAAAGAACTTCACCAAGAACTATGTCATCCCGGAGTCACTCGATTGAATCATTGGGTAAAAATAAAGAATTTGCCTTACTCGCTGGAAGACATTAGGAAAGTAACGACGTCATGCAAGATCTGTGCTGAGCTGACACCGAGGTTCAATAAGCAAGAAGGCGACCCGACCATTGGAGCGACTTAACATAGATTTTAAAGGACCACTACCAACCAATACAAGAAACCGTTACCCCTGATTATAGTTGACGAGTTCTCCAGATAACCCTTCGCATTTCCTTGTCATGGCCTTTCAGCATCGACTGTTAAAAATAAATTACAATTTTTATTTTTTATATTTGGACTACCATATTATATACATACTGATAGAGGATCTTCCTTCATGTCTCAGGAACTAAAAACATTTTTAACCACCAATGGGATAGCTACAAGTCGGACCACGCCATACAACCCACAAGGGAATGGGCAAGCAGAAAAATTCGTGGGCACAGTCTGGAAGACCATTGAATTAGCTCTCAGAATAAAGCAATTAAGGACTCATCAGTGGGAGCTTGTCGACGATGCTCTTCATGCTATCCGTTCTCTTTTGTGCACCACTACGAACGAGACTCCTCACGAACGGATGTTCAATCACCCCAGTAAATCGGGTAATGGTAGTTTCACTCCCTCCTGGCTTCTCACACCTGGCCCAGTGCTTCTTCGTAGAAACGTCAGACAGTCCAAGTACGAACCGCTGGTGGATGAAGTGACTCTTCTAGAGGCGAACCCGGAGTACGCCCATGTCAGACTGCCAGACGGACGAGAGACTACTGTATCTACGAGGCACTTGGCCCCAACTCCTACATATAGCAGTGAAGGAGCTAGACAAGAGGATACCCAGCTACAACATATGGACTCCAATTTGAACCAGGACCAGGGCTTGCTAGAAAATGAAGAATCAGGAGGTGAACCTACTTCACCCAGAAATCAAGTAGATGAACCAAGCCCGGTAGCTCAACCGTCACCCCCTCCCCCAGCTCTCAGGCACAGCTCTAGAAATCGTCTCCCTCCAGCTTATCTCCAGGACTTTTATGTTGGTGGGGGAAAATGATATATTGTTTATTATTCAATTGTTTTAATTAACACATGTTATTTAACCAAACCTCATTTAGTGTAGAATGTGATTTTGTAGAGTTAACATGTGACACATTTTTGTCTAATAAAACCTAGTCCACAGGTTATCTATAGTTAATTTATTTCAGCGTCATATCATAGTGACTTATGCTAATATAGTCTGTATAAATAAACCTCCACGGTTTATCTGCGTTTCTTTATAAATTCAGCGGGGATGATTTTAGCAGATTTCCCTTAAAGGAAATCAGCTATTCAGGTTGTACTCGTGACACGATTTTCGAAACATTTCAAGTGTCCATCGCTCCTACCACACACACACACACACACACACACACACACACACACACATATACATATATATATATATATATATATATATATATATATATATATATACATATAGTACCTGTATTATATTTTATGTAAAAAGTTCTTTAATGGCTGAAATCGGATCAGCGGGAGGGGCGGTTTAGAGAGGGGCATTTTCGAAATATGTCCGATGCTATACGTCGGATTGAAAAATTATACAGAACCAATCTTATTGCAAATTAAATGTACTATAAATAGTGGTATATGCATTCATTCCCTATCTTGAATATTAACCGAGATATGTGCATTTTCAGCCTTCAGAAAACATCCACTTCCACTCACGTTTCATCAACAATACCCTATTGTATAATGAACCACATTATTTGAAGCTGAAATACCAAATATTGTTTTCAAGAGACCATTATTATACGAGATATATGCAAATATGTTCTGGTGACCCCCTCCACCCCGTCTTAAGTTCTTGGACTACTAAAATTTGATTGATTGAGATGAAAATTATTGTGATTCATAATAAATTACATTACTAGATATAAAAAATAGTTATCAGTAAAATTAGTATATTATATTCTGATAAATTTCAGTAATTGTTTCTCTTTCTGGTGAAAGGTAGGCAGACCCAAGGGGAAGCTGTGCCCCATCTGAATTTACCAGTGTCGACCGTAAGTAAACAAACATCTACTTCTGACTCAAAAAGTGAGACATCTAGACAATGCAGGAATGCAAATATGTAAACGTGCCCTGTGTCACATTAATGAGTTTTCTTGTAGTGTATCCTATAGAGTACTATAGGAATTTTTTTTTCCATAGTCCATTAGTAATGATATTACATGTTTCTTTCACAGCTATTTTTTCTATGGGATTTCAATGCATAGGCTCCAACTTCATTCGCATGGTCTTCACAAGGAAGCAACTGGAACCGAGACATCCCTGCGACTCGAAATAAATGCATCTTTTTAGATCAAGAAGGATTACATGCCAATGATAGCCTTTAAAAATCTTGTACCTGAGTGGACTAGTTGATGTTTAAAATAATTTACTAACTTATATTCTACTAACTGGTATCTTAGTTTATTGCTAGGTTAGTTCAATGTCATTAACTTTAATTTCTTTGTATAATATTAGGCATTACGGTTTTCATGTTTTGAACATTTCATCTTATTATAGTAAAGTTTTTCTTTATATTGTGTTGGTAATGTAGAAAAATTACGATTTTTAAATGTAAAGGAACATATCTCAATTTTAAGGAAGAATTGTGTATTTATTTTTAATGGAATCTAATTTGTACATGGATTCTTTCAAGTAAAATATATTCAACTAAAGTAATTTGTTTCATTTACTGACCTATACTATTTTATTAATTTTGTATTCACCAAATTAATAAGAAAACAGCTTATATTGATTGTATTTAAGCTGGTCAGCCCCGGGGTTTGGGTTTGAGTGACGTATATGCTTACTGCATTCTGATTGGCTATTCGTCAAATGGCGCTACCATATCTTATTCTTACCTTGGGCAGACCTGGTTGTTTACATTTCAGACGTTTCCCATCGAGACGTTATTAAAATTGACTGAAAGATTTCTTATTACCGTTTGTATTTGTTCACTTTACATTCATGGTGGTGTTGTGTTACCAGTATTCGATAGTGTTACCAATATTCAATTTATCTATTGTTAAACTTCACGAGAGAAATCTGCTTAGTTTACGCAGCTCCTGCGGGACGGACTTTCTATATTTGAGAGTCAACTATCTCAAGGTACATCTTAGGCTATATAGGAATTCGAATTTTGAATTAGGAGAGTGGGTTTACTTCGATAAAAAACATATTTTCGTCAATAACTTCACTAATATTCGTTTTATCTAGAGACTTCCGTTTTACGGGCCAAAATTGGTTAAGGAAACGGATATAGTTAACATGCTCTATTTTAAACTTTGCTTCCTCCCTCAGAAGTGGGGGTTCACATCGATGTCAGTATCTTTCTTAATATTGATTTACCTGAAAAAGGTAAAGATCACATTATGTTTAAAATGCACTATTCAGTCCTAAGCGTTAGCCTTAATCTCACATGGTAAACCTAGAGTGGCGAGTTCGATTCCCGCCTGGGCAATAGGAATTTATTTAGTGACGGAATTCATTAAATAAAATCCTTTGTCCCACCCTGGCTAGAAAAGCGTGGTAACCTGTAGATAACCCGTCCCAATTAGCCTCAGTTGCAAAAAGTGGACGTTAATAAATAATAGTAATGTGTGAATTTTGAAATTCTGAGTTACAGATTCCGCAAACAGAATGGAATTTATTAGTCATTTTTGAGGGGGTGGATGGTAAAGGAACTTCTCAGGTAAGAAATGAAAAGCCTCGTTCCTTCACAGTTGTTTATTCTTTGTGACAGAGGGCTTTCAGAGCATACGCTCCATCATCAGTGCCCACTTTAAATTGGCATGTTACATCATTATCATTATGAAGAGGGCACTGATAATGAATTAGATTGTGAAATTTTATATATATTTATTTAGGGAATAAATGTTGTCACTATGCACTATATTATGGCTTTCTACTAATAGTAAGTATGAGGATTTACTTGGAATAATCTTAAACTAAGGGAAACCAGTTTTATGACGAGTAACACAGACAGCTAATTACTTCCGACTTCATCTCATACTGAATAATCCATGAAAAGAATTTTGTTTTATTATTTCGTTGAATGCTAGGATGATGCAACCATTATTTTTTGAAACTAGATTTTTAGCAGATTTCCCTTGAGGGAAATCAGATATTGAGGTCGTACTCATGACGTGAGTTTTGACAAATTTCCTCAAAAGTCCAAGGATCCTACTCAGGAGATGACGAAAATAAGGTCCGTTCAAAATTATATCTATCTATCTACTCGATATTTAATCGTTTTATGTGAAAAGAAAGATCAAGTTCGTTAATGGCTGAAATCGGACCGGGGGTTTATTGAAAATTCGAAATATCTCCGTTATTATGCGACGGATCGAAAAATTGTATAAAATTAATCTTATTGGAAATTAAATTTACTATAAATATTGTTCAATACATTTTTTCTCTGTCTTGAATATTAATCGAGATATTTACATTTGTATTGTGTGTATGGTCGGCAAAGGCGGCAATTTTCGGGACTTCCCGCGAAAGCTAGAGCTGCCGTTTCCTTAACTGTTCGTCCCTCGTGAATTGGTTTAGAGACTCGTTACTACTACTGTTATTAGGGAGATTAGTAAAACTTCACGTGGGAAATCTGCTTACTTTACGCAGCCCCTGCGTGACGGACTTTTTTTGACCTCATGAACGATAATAAGTTCGTAAATATTCGTGCAATAGCCATTCCATGCCTCACATGTAAAACAATACGGTAATTTCACGAAATCAAAGGGATTACCCAGAGCTTAGTTAACCAAATATTTATATTTCGATGGGAAACCATTATGAATTTAATTCGTCCAATAGCCACATTTTACTTGTATTGTACTAAGTTGATTATTGCCTATGACCGGTAAACTGCTTTTACATAGAAGTATGTTATGATGACCGGAAGTCGGAAGTAATAAGCTAGTTGTGCTTTCTGTTGTTGACGGATGAAATAAGAATGACACTGAATGTCAGAAGCAAAATTTTGAAATTCACAAATGTAAACAAAAATACAGCAATATTTGTGCCAAACACAATTTGTTATTTACATTTTAACTGTAATATAAAATCAGTATTTACTGACGAATATATACTATGCCTTTTCAATAAACCACCACTCCTGAGGGAGTTGTAATATATAAAATAGGACATATTAACAATAGTTATTATACAAACAAGATTTCATAATCATTTGGAACCATTCACGTAAATCACGATTAAATTTAGTGACCGGAAGTCAAAATTTTTAATTTAAATAAAGTTGAATTCTAAACACTATTTCTTTTTAAATTTTCTGGATAAAACCAAACTGTATAATAACTAAGATATTAAGGATTGCAGTCTGTAAAAATAAAAATGTCCTATAGTGAAAAAAAGAATGTTCTATTGAGGGACCCTCAGGAGAAGGCAGGATGAGTTTTGGTTGGGAATAAAAAAATATTTGTCCATGTTTCCACATTATTTGCTCCACTGAAGTGGATTGAATCAGGGCAGGAGGGTATATGTTTTTAAATATTTCGGTGTTTGATAGCGACTTCTTCCTCATTCCTCGCTATACAGGAATTGTACAACTGATAATTGAAAAAGCTTCAAATATATAGACTTCATATATATCTTTCAAAAGATATATATAGACACACAAGCACATTTCATTCATTTTGGCTTACATTCCTTATATTAATATTTTTGCCTGTATCTGTGATCTGTTCTGGACTCATATTATTCTTTGGCATATTTCTCATTGAGGCTTTGATAAGCCATGTCTCTTAAGAAATGTGCATTGGTATTAATCAATTTTGATAACAGTGAGTAACGTAATTACAGCATAGGCATGAGAATTTCTTTGGTGACCAACTCATCAAATAAAAATTGGAACAAGGTAGTGAACTCACTACCAATCAACCTTAGTAGCATAAAATGGATAATTATGTAACATACTCATAAACACTCCACAAAAAAGTACCTAATTTGCCCTGCGTTATCAAATATTTTCTAGCATTCTCAAATGACTCAGGTTTTTGAGGAAATTAAAAAAAAAAAAAAAAAAAACTTGATTACAAAAGTATTTCCATTAAGACATGTATCCTTCCAGGGAAGAAGGGTGGTAGAGACCTGGGGTTGCCCGGGAGCAGTGGTTCAAGCTACTGCTGTCCAAAACTCTTTGCAGGCACTGAAGATGGAGCTATTGCCCTGAAAGTATACTAAACGGATTTTGGAGGAAAACAGGTCTATTTTATACATCCAGATTAAGATATATAGGTGGCACTACCATCGGTTCAATGATATCTCAAATATTATCCTCACAGTTTCAATAGGTGATTTTATTGTAGACTTCTCTTTCGATTTTTCTTTCCCTCCTAGCAGCCTTCTCCTCTTATTTTTGGTCATACGTTTAAATAAAAGTATAAATTATATGTACATCCATTATTTATTTGAGAGAAAAATTGTTAGTACCGGCCAAAGAGAAACATGGGAATCCTGTCTAGTCCAGTGCCCTACCATTTGAGCTACAAGCATGGCTACTGACCAATAGACAGAAGATTGGCTCAAACCAAGTTTAAATTAATATTAATAAAACAATGAATAATTATTTACTGACAGTATATTCCATTCTAAAAAATTGTAAAATACAGTAAAGTTGCATAACTTATATATTATTATCATTGAGACAAATATAAGAAGAATACGGACATTTTGGTTTTTATTTCCTTGTACAAAGAAAGAGAAGTATTTTAATCATGAAAAATTGCAGTTATCAGATTGTAACAGAATTATTCTTTCAGGCCACCCTGAACTCATTTTAAGTAGTTGTGACATGATGTCTGTACGTACTTCATGTGTAAGTCTCTCTCATAACTGAAAAATGACTACTTCTAGATGACTGTTGTAACATCTAGATGGTCTCCTTCGTTTTTTTTTTATCAAAATTGACGAATGGGATTGTGATAAAAATAAGAAAATACCAAATTTCTTTATAAACGTTTAAGATACAGAAGATCAGCTTAGAGATATTGTATATCACTTAATTAGCTACAGCAAAACATTTTGTTTACTTCATTTACAAGGAGTACCCGGAAGTCACATTGTGTCCACCTTAGATTTTTTAATATAAAACAATCTAAATGTGTGATTTACAGCATGCATAAGACAACAAGAATGTTTGAATTAGAGTTGCAGAACCTAAAGCTGTAATTTGATTAGAAAAATACTACCTGTACTATTGGGCCATTAACCTAATGAAATAGAAATATGTTTTATGTTATTCAATACTTTTTTGGAGGGGAAGGATTCAAAAGTGTTGTTAATGCAGGCAATTACTATGCAAGAATAGAGTTACTAGGTTCAAATTCCCAGGATTAAACACTAAATTTTATTTAGTGTGATTAATGGGCTTAGATGTTGTGAGTCTATCCATTCCCATTGTTCCCGCTCAGTATTATGTGACAATGGAGTACTCTTGAATAAAAATGTAGCAATTTTACCATTCAACCTTCCACCAAAGGTGTGTGTCAAGCTTTCGCCCTTCACAGGTTAATGAGCCAAAGATTCTCATGTTCCTTTCAATAAGGAATGAACTCATGTTCAATGGTCTGGAATAAGGAAGATTAATGTTGGAATGACATAAAGCAGATAGTTCCAATATTAATTTTAAATGTATAAAATTATTATTAAAATATAAATGTCAGAAACAATAATCTTTACATAATAGACATAATAAGATCTTCATATGCTTTAGCAATTATAGAGTAAAACAAAAATGAGACAACATTGAATACTGACTGGTGATATATTAAGATGTTTTATTGTCCATATATCCTAACTAAATGCCATCTCTTCAAGATCTAGAAATATCCAACTTAAAATACTTATTTCATATTATCACATTTTGAAAATCAACCTGCCACACATTTATTAATAGAAAACTTAGAAATGAAAATTGTTTAGGCATAAATTAATAAATGAAATTCCACAGAAATGCAACAACTAATCTATTTAAGGACATTGTTTAAAACAGTGTCCACTAAAAATAAATAAATAACTCACTCCTAGTAACATTAGTTTAAATTTGATTTAATAATTTAAAATGTAATTAAAAGGATATATTCCATTAAAAGCTATATAAATGATTATCCCCAGTTCTCTCAAAGGACCTCTAAGAGCAAACACTAAACCAATTATTACCAATCCAATACTGCATATACACTCTGAGAGCTTCAGAGTGGACCATTAATTATTTGCTAGTTCCTGCATTTATTTTACAAATAGGATTACAAGAAATATTTATTCAAAAATAGGTATATATCAAACTTTTCATGACGATAAGAAGAAAGGTCACAGGACCAAGATAGCACCAAATGGCATCCTATGACCATATGGAGATTGGACTGATTAATATCGCAATTAATCATAAGATTTATACCATATATCTCTTGTATAAAATATAATAATTTGAGTCTTAATACTATCTTTAAAACAAATAAATAAATTTACAAAAAATAAAGATAAATCAAACATACTAAGTAAATCTTTGTAAGTATACAGGGTATGGCTGGTTATTGTAATCATGAACAGGAAGTCCTGAAACAATTTATAAAGCACGTAATAATAAAAATGAATAATACATTATCCTAGCATAATATGATAAAACACAAAAGGCACCAAACAGGGTTGTAGAATAGTATATAGTTATTATTTTGAAATAGTTTTACACAAATTATTATAGAAAAAAGAAATTTCCTGAATAAATTTTGTTATTTTTCATCCGACGTATTTTGTATAAAATAATATTATTATTACCCACTTTCTGACACTATAACTATTTTTAACTGGTCACTCCCTTTTATAAACCACGACATGGCAGAGGATTTAGTTCCATGAGTTCACCACTAAATATAATCTATACTTAACTCATACAAGGATCGATCCCATGATGCTAGATTTATCATCGTTTAAGACATTAAGACCTATATTGATAAACACAGAGCCTTTATAGTCTGTAATAACATTCATGAATATATATATATATCTATATATATATAAAATTGTAACCTCTGTCTGTACATTGATTTTTTTCGCGAAATTTCACGATAACTTTTCGTTTCACATGTCATAGACACCATAACTGCATTTTGTTTCTTTGGTGTCTGTTTGTTTGTTTGTTTGTTTGTTTATTTGTTTGTTTGTTTGTTTGTTACCTTTTCACGCATAAACGGCTGAACCGAATTTTATGAAACTTAGTATGTATATTACTACTAGCCCAACTTAGACTTTAGGCTATATTAATATTCTCTAAGATGAACAGGAGTGGGGGTTATAAGGGAGGCCTGAAATTAAAAATAGCGATATTTCGTTTCCTATTGCTTTTTCAGCAAATATGCACATAACAAAAGTTGTTTATTTTGTAATTTAGAGTAACTTTTGTTATATGCACTTTTGCCGTATACAGAAGTATAAATGAGTTATACGCTAAAACTATAGCGGGAGTCCACAATTTTATTTGGCACAAAAGACTCAACCGAACTAAACCAAACTCGCTATGTGAATTAATACTAACGATTTCCTTATAATAAGCCATACTAACATTTCTAGGGACGGGCAGGAGTGGGGGTTATAAGAGAGGCCTGAAATTAAAAATAGCGATATTTCGTTTCCTATTGCTTTTTCAGCAAATATGCACATAACAAAATTTGTTTATTTTGTTATGTAGAGTAACTTTTGTTATATGCACTTTTGCCGTATACGGAAGCATAAATGAGTTATACGCTATAAACTAAAGCTGGAGTCCACAATTTTATTTGGCACTGAAGACTCAACCGAATTAAACCAAACTCGGTATGTGAATTATTACTAACGCCTTCATTATAATAAGCTATACTAACATTTCTAGGGACGGGCAGGAGTGGGGGTTATAAGGGAGGCCTGAAATTAATAATAATGATTTCCTATTGGGGTTTCAGCAAATATGCACATAACAAAAGTTGTTTATTTTGTTATTTAGAGAAATTTGCTCAACACTTCTTTTCAATATGAACTACCAGGTACCTCAAATGAAAAAATTGATTCAAATGTATGTCAATATTTTCTCATTAATAATTCAAATCTATGCATAATGCACTGGAAACGGGAAATATGACAATATGCAGGACAGTGAAGTCTTACATAAAAAAATAATTTTATTATTAACAAATCCACAGAAACGACGGGTGTTAACCCTAACTACTGGGACGGGTAAATGTCAAAATATTGTACAAAGTAAAGCCTTGCCAAAAATATACCAACACCATTCAGCCTCAAATGAATTCCCGAGCGAAGCCGGGTATCTGAGCTAGTATATATATATATATATATATATATAATAATTAAAAAAATATCACCATTCTTAATTTCACTACAGTATCTGAGTAGACAACTGAATTGTTCATAATCTCGTCTACTCAAAATGTAATCGTTTGATGGAAAAGATATCTACAAAAATGTGCATTAATTTTTGTTAACAAAATATGATCATATGAAATGTGGTTATTTTACAATTCAGAACATAAAGAAACAAGTCAGATTTATCTCTCCTTCGAATTAGTAAATTGAGAATTGCATGCTAAAACTGTCATTGTGAATGATAATAGTGTTTTAATAATTTTTTTATTAATTCACCAATGGAGCTTTTCATATTACCGATTTTTGATCTCATGTTACGTTCAACCTAAATACATTTAAGCAAAATTGCTATTAGATATTGAAGTTGAATTTGGTTCTTTGACGACTGCTTTGGTTTTATAAAAAATACTTTTTTACTTTAATCCTACAACTGTATTACTTTTTTATTTGATCAACGTATTACTTTGGGGGGGGGGGTGAGGTGGTAGTTTTCTGAGTTTAAATTGAAAATAATTAATACTGACCGTTGTCTGTCAAACAGGATAACAGGGTTATAAATTTGAAATTAATATTATTTTTAAAACCCAAGTATTCAGCACCTTTAATAAGATTTAGGCTCCTTTGAGTAATAACACTTGCTGTGATTTTAATGGTTTTCTTAGACAATTTAATATATTCCTACTTATTTACATGACATGACAATCCTTGAATTGGTAATTGTTGATTATCGCGGTTCTTAGCCAGGCTTCTACAAATACGGATCTCCAACATCCACAAGTCCTTCACCAGGACATTAAGCCATTGTCTGCATCAACTTCTTTTTCTACTTCATCCTGGTTTACCATATAGCTTATTTTGACTAGTCTGATTTAATGCATTTAACATATTTCAGCCAGTCTGGCTTTTTTTGATAGAACAGATAACATCAGGATTGCTGTAAAATTATTTAAACCCATTGGCCTTAATAGTCGTTTTAGGTATGAATTCATTGGTGGCAGTAAATACCAAATTATACATACTTTTAATTCGACAACTAATTGCTAATCGTAATTTATTGGCATTTTAATATGATGATTATGCACAGTAATAGAAAAAATACGCATAACAGATGTGTATTATAGTATATTTAATGAGACACTATTATCTCGTGACAAATTTCAATTGTAAATTCAAAAATTTACATAATATAGATAAAATTAATTTCTCTTGTAAAAAGAAGTGAAACGAATGCAATATACAAGCAACTTCTTATTTGTTGTTACACCAATTAAGCAAAATGTTAAGCCTTAAAAGACAATCAATATAAGGGAAGCTATGAATGAATAAGTAAAATAATGATGAAATGAAAAAAATACTATGAAGAAGGTCAAGTATTTCATACACGAACTTGACTTGTTATGCTATTGTCATAATTAAAATTACATGGGTGATATTTGCAGGATTAACCCACACTGTATAGTAAATTTTGGTACTTTGGAGAAATGGAAAACAAAATACTTCTTAGCTGTTGGTGGCACAGAATTAGATATTTTTATCTCAAGGTCCACAGAGTGTAAAAAGTAAATATTTATTTAGCTGCTGGAATTTACAATTTCTTTTTTTATTTAAAGATAAATGCAGTTAAAAAAAGAGTGATATGTTGCCTGGGCTGGAGAATTTGAAAGTGGTTCCCATATTTGGCGGCAGATAGCACTGCGAGTAGATTGAAGAGGCCAGGCTTTGCGCATGCGCCCTTCCGACCGAGGGAACTGGAATCTCGTCAGTGGATAACTTGAAGTGGTCTTGGTTGATGGAGAGTCGGTGGTTATCTTTTCGTACCTAATAATATTGTGTCTTGATTTTTTTTTCTAACGCACGAATTTAAAAGAGATTAAAATGTTCCATCGACATTTGACTGTGGACATTTATTTCTGAGTAAAATGTTGTTTGTTAGGTGTTCAGTGGAAAGTGCCAATTTGTGTTTTTACTCTAAATACTTACTGTTACCTGTCTGACGGGATACTTTTACTGAGGTGAGTACTTTTATTTTGTTCTAAATCGTCACTTTTCGTTCTGTAGGCGTTTTTAAAAGTTTTAAGCTGGTCTGTTATCATAGTTTTTTGATATGTTAATTTTGTTGTTACCTTGCATGAGAAGTGGGGAGGGAACACCTTCCACAGGTAAGGGCATTGCTTTGGATTGTGATTTAAAGATGGCGTCTTTTTAGAATTGTTTATAAAAAAGGGAGTTATTAAATCTGTATTTTGATTCTGGAAAGAAAATCATACGAGTTAGTCATTCCCAGTATTTTTATTAACTAAGTTAACCTTACGTTTTGTGCGTTTCTCTCGGCCACGGGCCTTCTTTTTGTCTAGCTCGTGTCGTCTTTCTTTGGAGAATATATTATAAATGTGCGTAAGATCAGTAGTATCTCATTAGTGACTTGTTTTTCGCGTTAATATGCCGAATAAAAGCCGACCTTGGTGTTGAATAGCAGCGCGGCATTAAACCAGGTGGCTCATGCAACAAGTGGTTTTCGCCCCTTTCCGCAGATAGCCCCGATATTTTTACGTTTGACTCGTTGCCTCTATCAAAAGTAAACATTGTACAACTTAGAGAAACAGTAGTTTAACCTCTTCATTTGTTCGGACAATCAGATTATCATAAATAAACCTCTGTTTGAGGCATTAAAGTCTCTTGATACATTGTCATTTTTCGGGTTTGTAATAATATAAAAGCCAGACATATTTGTAATGTTCACTCCTTTTGATTTCTATTTTTTTTTTTTTTTTTGTGTATAACCTTTTCTGTTTTATACTAAAGCATTACCAGTTTAAATTTTGCATACAAATTGCATCCCAATAATAATATTTATAAGAAGTATATCTATTTAGTGTTATGAAATTTCAATTGTTGTAATGACAAAGGTCAAGCAGCTCTTTTGCATTGTACCCGTATATCCATTTCTTTTTAATCAAATTCTGATGGCTATATCTTTTTACTATTATTCTGATTATGGTAAAAGGTCAATTTAATAAAATTATGTTTCGTAGTTACCCTATGGTACTTTATTTACAAGTAAATTACGCTTCAATGAAATATCTTGGGATTGTTTAGCTACTTCTTAATTAGTATTTGTGATTCAACAGTTTCAGCCAATTTCCTTAAGGGAAATCAGCTATTTCGGTCGTACTCATGACGCGATTTTCCACATTTTTCTTCAAATGTCCATCAATCCTGCCTAGGAGATGACGGAATGAAGTCCGTTCAAAATTGTCTTATCGTTATCAAACTTGATATATAATCGTTTTATACATCAAAATCTTTACGGCTAAAATCGGACCGCGAGGAGGGGGAAAATTTCGAAAATTCTTAATATCTCCGTTATTATGCGTTGGATCGAATAATTGTACAGAGCCAATCTTATTGCAAATGTTATGTTCTATCAATGTTGTTATGTACATTTTTTCACTGTCTTCATTATTAACCTAGATATTTGCATTTTTTAGTTTTCGGCCTTCAGTAAACCCCCACTCCTACTCATTTCATATTAACAATAAGCTATTATATTATGAAGCACAAATACCAAATAATGTTCTCATTTTTCTTTTACGTTTTGAGATAAATGAAAATCCTAACGCAGGTGAGAAATCTGCTTAGTTTACGCAGCCCCTGCGTCACAGACTATTTGTATAGTGCAAACACTAGATTTAAAAAAAAATACTTGACATGTTGAGTGGCAAAAAATATACTTTTAAGTTATTTTTATCAGTTAATCATATAGATCTTATTGAACAAGTTATTGATCGATAAATCGTCCAAATATTGACACTTTGATATTAGTGAAGAAACCATATCTAATCACGTGTCAACTTTGTTTTGAAGCTCTTAGGTTCATGCAGCAGAAATAATAATAATAAAAAAAACCATTGTCAAATAAAGATAATTAATTATTTAGCTAAGTGACGTTAAATTATGAAACGTTCAGAGTTAAGTCTAGTACTGGAAACTTTATTGTAAGATATAAATGGATTTACAATTTTGTATGAAGTAGCAAAATATAGAAGTATATCCACCTTAATTGTATAATTTGAAAAAACAATATAGCAAATATGAACGTGAGCATAATAATACTGTACATGTTTTAGCAGATTTCCCTTAGGGGGAATCAGTTATTGTGGTTGTACTCATGGTGGTATTTTCGAAACATTCCTTCAAATGCCCATCGATCCTACCAACGAGATATCAAAAATGAGGTCCATTCAAAATTGATATATATATATATATATATAAAATTGTAACCTCTGTCTGTACATTGTTTTTTTTCGCGAAATTTCACGATAACTTTTTGTTTCACATGTCATAGCCACCATATCTGCATTTTGTTTCTTTCGTGTATGTTTGTTTGTTTGTTACCTTTTTACACATAAACGGCTGAACCGAATGAAACTTGGTATGTATATTACTACTAACCCAACTTAGACTTTAGGCTGTATTAATTTTCTCTGAGACGAACACGAGTGGTGGTTATAAGGGAGGCCTGAAATTAAAAATAGCAATAATTCGTTCCCTATTGGTTTTTCGGCAAATATGAACATAACAAAAGTTGTTTATTTTGTTATTTAGAGTAACTTTTGTTATATACACTTTTGTCGTATACCGAAGTTTAAATGCGTTATACGCTAAAAACTATAGCGGGAGTCAACAATATTATTTGCCAAAAAAGACTCAACCGAACTAAATAAAACTCGGTATGTGTATTAGCAGTGAGGCCTTCATTATAATAAGCCATACCAACATTTCTATGGACGGGCAGGAGTGGGGGTTATAAGGGAAGCCTGAAATTAAAAATAGCGATATTTCGTTTCCTATTGGGTTTTCCGCAAATATAAACATAACAAAAGTTGTTTATTTTGTTATTTGGAGTAAAGTTTGTTATGTACACTTTTGTCGTATACTTAAGTATAAATGAGTTATACGTTAAAACTTTAGCGGGCACTAACGGCTGAACCGAACTTAACAAAACTCGGTATGTCAATTAGGATTAATTCTTCCATGATTATAAATTATATTAAAATTTTTAGGTTCGAACGGGAGGGGGTTATAAGGGAGGCCTGAAATAAAAATTCACCATATTTACATGTATAAGAGACGGGAAATATAAAAATATCGAAGACTGTGACACCTTATCGAACAAATAATTCTATTATTAGCAAATCCACGGCAACGACGGGTATCAATCCTAAACACTGGGCGGGTAAATGTCAAAATATTGTGCAATGTAATGCCTGCTAAAAAATACCATCACCATTCAGCCTCAAATGAATTCCCGGGCGAAGCCGGGTATCTGAGCTAGTGTATATATATATATATATATATATATATATATATATATATATATATATATATATATGTGTGTGTGTGTGTGTGTGTGTGTGTGTGTGTGTTAACGCTCTAGCGGTCGCAATTTTTGTCTGATCGTTACCAAACTTGATATTTCAAGGTTTAATGTAAAAATGAAGATCAAGTTCGTTAAAAATAAAATCGGACCAGAGGGAGGGGGGGGGGGGTTAGAGGGATAGAATTTCGAAAATTCGAAATATCTCCGTTGTTATGCGTCTGATCGAAAAAAATATGTACGTTATGTACGTTTTTTCACTATCTTGATTATTAATGGAGATATTCATATTTTTTTAGTTTTGCGTCCGAAGTGAACCCCCACTCCTACTCATGTTATATAACAATAAGCTGTCACATTATGAATCACCTTATTTGGAGTCGGAATACTAAATATTTTTCGGCGAGTTCGATTCGTTATTATGTGTCGGATCGTAAAATGTTATAGAACCAATCTTGTTGAACTATTGATGATCTACAATTGTTGTTCTATACAATTTTTCGTAACTCGAGTACTAAGCGAATTATTTGTACTTTCTTGTTTTCTGCCTTCTGTAACCCCCCCCCCCCCCCGCTCCCTTTTACTCATCGGTCTTTTTTCAGAGAAATAGAGAATGTCATATCAGCACGTGGTAAATCTGCTTAGTTCACGCAGCTCTTGCGTGACGGGCTTTTCAGTCTTCTGTAAAGCACCACTACCTGCTACGCGATTTGCACTAAGAGCACCCACCCGATCCACCAAGTATCTCATGCCCAGTTTAAATTTTCGTACCCGTGGCTTCTTATTACGGGTCTCTTATACGAGATCTTTAGCATGTTATTCTAGCCAGTGGGATATCTGCTTAGTTTACACAACACCTGCCTGGCTGACTTATTTTGCTTTTGAATGCAGTTACATTAAGCTCTTGGTTACCAGAGGGACTAGGTCGGAGATTCAGCTTTATCCTCAGCATCCATTCTGGTGAATTGCATAGTCGTGAACAGCCAACAAATTTCGTCAGGTCTCTCGCCTGGCTTCTTTCATATCGAGGACAGTGCAGTGCTGGCATAGTTTCATCATAACACCTCCGGGCATAGATCATAACTATCATGTCCTAGCTCTTGCAAACTGAATAATAGTACTCCTCTATTAGGAACAGCATTTAAAAAGTAGTATTTTAAAGGCTACAAAAGAAGTGATTGCTTTAAATTTTCCTCATAGTTTACCAAATGCACTGCGAAATAACGAGAGTATTTCTATTATTTTGTTTTCTTCCCTTCCTCTAAAATCCTTGCCCCACTGCATACAAAGGCCTGGGAGATAAAGTGGTCAATTGGACACATTCACAGCAGTATTGTGGCTACATTAGGGTGCGTGTGTATTTGTGTTCAGTAGATTTGTAAACTGATCGAGTATTTATTATCATCGCTTTTCCAGCCAGTATAGGTGTAATGGCGGTGCAACCTTTTTAAATGATTTTTCTTTTGGGAAGCCTACTAAAAATAAGAAAGCAGAGATTCCTCAGCCAACTTTTTTATTAGGCCTGATGATTCTCTATGGGCAACGAAACCAATTGTTAGAAGGAAAGAATTAATGGGGATTGCAGTAGTAGCATCTCTGGCTAAATTACTGTTGTTGATGACATAGGGTAGGCCTAGTGAAATTTTCTCCTTAACTAGAAGTCCACAGAAACGATCAAGAGTGAAGTGGGTGGATTGACTTCATATGATCTTCTACATGAAACATGCATCAACGAAGGCATGTGAAGAATGGAGAGAATTTTATTACGAAGACGAATTTTTAGAGAACCATCCATATTAATGGCAGAAATCGGTCCACTAACTAGGGAATTTCGAAAATATGAAATAGTATAAGTCGGATCGAAAAAATGTACTTGACCAATCTTATTACAAATTAAATTACCTATTAATGTTGTTATGTACATATTTTCTCTATCATGAATATTAACCGAGATATTTTCACTTTTTAGTTTTCAGCCTCACTCCTAAACAAGTCACATTAACAATAAGTTGTTATATTATGAGTCACTTTTTGGGAATCTTATATAGCAAATATTGTTTTCATTGAACTTCTACAGTGTGAGGTACATGCAAGCACGCAGTGTGATGACCTCTTCATTTAAGATTTTACTTTCTTAACTCGAAAATGTTTTATTGGATCTATGCCATGCTCGATATTGAACTGTTTTATTCAACATTAAAGGTCATATTAGTTAATGGCTGAAACTGGAAGAAATGGAGAGTGGGGGGTGGGGTTAGAGGTTGGGGGGAATTCGCCAATTTATAATATTTTTGTTATGAGTGGTTTTGAAAAATGTTATTAAATCAATCTTCTGAAACTCTTGATGCTCTACAATTTTTGTTCTATGCAATTTTTTCTCAACACAATTATTAAGGGAGTTATTAGTACTTTCTTTTTTACGGTCTTTTGCCCTTCTTCTGCTCTTGAGAATTTAGAAATGAGATTAGTTGTGTTTCTTAGCAGCACTTAGGAAATGTGCTTAGTTTATTTATCCCCTGGGTTTACCAAGTTCTATTTGTGATCAAGTTTTGTAAGCCCTGATCCACTTTTCCCGAGGACACTCTCCCGACTGGGATTATCAGGAATTCCCAGCGGTTGTCATCCGGACGGCAATATCAATCGGAGAAGGAGATTGAATGCCAGAGAGGCTACTGGATAAGTCCCACTTCCTCGGCTGGAGTCTAGGTTTCACATCCCCTGACCCCGATCCGGCGACCTCCTTCTGCTGTATCCGCTCTCAGCCCGCTTCCCTCACTGCCCCCTGGTGGTTTATTGCATAAACCCCTATCTGCTGGAGTTTTATTGGGACCCGTCAAGGCTTGTCTGAATTATACCCGTTCTCGTTTCACAGCTGAGTGTTGTGCTCGTCGCGTGTAGATAGCTCGTATAAAGAACATTTTATGTTGTGATCTGCTTTGTTATGATCTGTAACATTTGCTCTTAAATTGATTCCGTGTAGCTTCGTTTTTGCAGAATTCCCACAGGGACATCTGCTATTTAGGTCGTACTCATGACAAAACTTTTCGAAAAAATATCCTCAAATATCGATCGATCCTACTTAGGGGATATCGAAAATGAGGTCTGTAACCAAACTCGATATTTAAACGTTTTATGTAAAACTAAAGATGAAGTTCGTTGATGGCTGAAATCTAACCAGTGGTAGGGGGGGTTGAAAATTCTTAATATCTCCGTTACTATAAGTCGGATCGAAGAATCGCACATAACTAATCTTATAGCAAATTAAATTACCTATAAATGACGTTATATAATTTCTTTCTCTATCTCAAATATTAACCGTGATATTTATTTAGTTTTCGGCCTTCAATAAACCCCCCCACTCTTTGTCATTGCACGTTATGAATACACCAAATATCATGAACTGTCCTATTTCAATCTGAAATACTAAATATTGTGTTCAACAAATCGTTTCTGGATGAGATAAATGCACATACGTTTTGATGACCCCCCCCCCTCCCCGCCATTTGTATTTGGATTATTAAAGCTATTGAGATAAAAATTATTCTGGTTCATTATAAATGGCAGCACTATATAGATAGATATAGTAGTTAGTTTTGAATATAATTAATGTATTACATTCATATATATTTCTGTAATTGTTCTTCTTTCCGGTAAAGAATATTTCAGGCGCTTTTTGTTTTGGTATTTATAAAGTGTAAATTGTGTGAATGATCATTGTCATTTGTATTTGTTTACTTACTATTTTCGGTGGTGTTAAATGTAAAAGTTACCCCATCGCATTATACAGTAGTATATCTATCAATTGTAAAACTTCACGTGGAAATCTGCTTAGTTTAGTCAGCCTCTGCGTGAACGGATTTTTTTTATTCGTACGATCGCCCAGAGATAATTTCAGCCCCGATTTTTTTTCTTACTTGGATCCTGTTTTCCGATGGTCTTCAGTATAATAGTTTACCTCAGCTCAATCGTACCTTTGAACAGACGAGTGATTATGAGTTGCTCTAAACCAGACATAAAAATATTTAAATTTTTCTTGCCCGAGAGGAAACACAAATTTCCCTTCTGGTCTTTTTTAAGAAGGAAGGATTGATTTAGTCTTAAACCTGTTCATGTTTGTATTTTACTTCCTGAGATTAACAGGCAAAAATGGGAGTAGAGACAGGCCCTCATCAAAGGTAGGTTCAACTGTTTAAGTGGTCCTAGGAGTTCAGACCACATTGATTGAGTGAACCATGACTATAAATGATGATGAATACTTATAGCATTCAATGAATAATTAAAATAAGGAGACCCAAACAGAGAAGAATTGATGGCCCTGAAGTGTGCTTATGGATGCTAGGGACCTACACCTGAGGATATCCATAATAGGCCTCTGTCAAAATGTTGGCACGCCAAGGTTTCAAGTCATGTCTACGCCAATTTTCAGTATCTCTTTAAAGGGCTTTCGGTACTGCATTAAGAGTTGACGAAGGAAAATGGTATATATTTCCCAATTTATTGTCTAATTACCAATTCTTAAGTTGTAAAAATTATATTCCTCTGCCCAGAGGTAGGCAGAAGAGCCGCATGTCATTATAACCTCTCCTTCAGGCGAGTCGTATTTCTGACAGTAATTCTTCAAGTAACATACACAACTTGCATACTAGCATTTTTAGTCGGGAATGGTTAATTTTGTATTTGATTAATAAGTCACTATTTAAATAATAATACTTCATTAAATAAACTGATATGACGCAGAAATAAAATGTTCTTTGATTAATGAAAATAAATGTAGTTATATGTTATTCCTGTATCAGCATTCTCAATTTTCCTATGTCCTTATGGTCTGTGTGGTGCATTTGTGCGTCTTCCAATCGATATACTGTATAGGAAGCCATTCTGTTTTCAAATCCTATTATATCTCTCTATTCTCAGCCCTCCTGTTAGCATTTAATCTTTCCTAAAGTAACACCTGATATGCCCTGCCAAGGTTTTTTTCGCGTCCTTTATTTCCGCACACATAATGCACTTTGCGCTTTAGGAGGCGTATTTTATAAATCGGATCAAGTGTCGTAAGCTGTAAAATTATATATAGAATGCACTCTTTTATTCCATCATAACAAAATCAATAGTGAATTTCAAAGAGCGTTAGTTTGTCATTGCTTAAGTGAATAGTTATTGAGGCCAAGAGAAATTCGAAAGTTCTGAGCTAGGACTAATGCGCCTATGATGGTGGTACTTAATAACGCTTTAAATAACGATAAATTAATTTACTAACGGTCTATTAGGAAATAAGTAAATTTTTTGTTAGTTACTACCTCCTTATAGATAAGATTATTGATAACCTTTTTTTTTTTTCTTATTTTTATTACTAGCTCATTCCCTTTGTGTTTTCCCAGCTATTGAGACTGCACTTTTCACTCATAGGGTGATTTCTAAATTTTATTGCCCTGGTAGGCAATTGGACAAAAATGTGGGCCGTACAACTTATTTTTTAGCAGATTTTTTTAGCAGCTTCTTAAGGCCCGATTTTCGAAAAAAAGTCCTCAAATGATGAAAGTAAGGCCCGTTCAAAATTATGTATATATTTTCCGTTAACTCTCTAGCGAGTTGTGATTTCTCTTTGGCCGTTACCATACTGGGTATTTAAACGTTTCATGTAAAAATAATTATCAAGTTCCTTAACGGCTGAAATCAGACAGGGGGAAGGGAGAAATTCGAAAAATCACCGTTATTATGCGTCGGGTCGAAAAACATATATTATTGCGAATTAAATGTTATATAAATGTTATTATATGCGTTTTGTCTCTAGCTTGATTATTAACCGAGATATTTGCATTTTTTAGTTTTCATTCTGCAGTAAACCCCCACTCCTACTCATGTCATATTAACCAATAAGCTTTTATATCATGAAGCAATTTTTTTTTAGGCTTAATACATAATATTTTTCACATCACACTTTTATTTTTGAGATTAGTGCAAATTCGTTTAGTTAACGGAGCCCCGGCGTGATGGACTTATTTCTTAACCACACTGTAGCTTGTGATTCTTGGACTGAGGAATCCTAGCCACTTATCCTGAAAAGGGTAGCAGCAGATCTTACAAACATTTTAAGCTCCTGAGATGAGATTGATTCAGCAGGAAGCTAGAGTGTGGAAGAGGATTACGACGCCCAGCGTTTTTTTGGAATTGGTGAAACTTGATCAAATGTCTTTTTTCGGTTTACGATAATTTACTGATAACTTTAGTATAATTGCCAAAAAGTATGTTACATATTAGGTACATATCACAGTTTTCCTACGTGATCTTCTGACATAGTAATAGTGTTATCGTATATTATATTCAGTCAGTATTCCTCCATGAGTATTTTATGTAAATGATACTTATGTTAAGTTGATTGAATGTGTAAATACCATTAGCAACAACAATAGAAAATAAAATATCTCCCACTATTCCATAACTCCAGTTTTACCAGCAGTCCATTCTGCTGTTCGTGCAGTAGCAGTACTATTTTCCTTGAGCCGTTTTTGGTCTTGCCATGACCAGGGTGTGTTTGTAAGGTCCATAATCATATCTCTCGAGTGCTTACTAATGCTAGTGGTTTCCCCTTTTGGCCTGCTAGGGCCTAAATATGTTGCTTCCTGATAGACGATACCCTCGGCACGCGACGGTGCCAGGACGTGCTACTCGCAGTCGTTGAACCAGGCCTTTTATTGCTGACGCACAATGACCCGCCTTCCCATTATACCCTCCCCATGGGGTTGCCGCTCATGTACAGCCTATAATAATCAACAAAACATCCCTATCATATTCCCCGAACTAAATATAATACCCCCCGCCCGACCTGTTCTTCCTTCATGGCTACCAACTCCTTCTTAAAGTATGCCTTCTCTCAATCATACTCTTTGGAATGTGTCGTTCGTGAATGCTAATAAATTTGCCGTTGAGTTATTCTATATGTGTCATTTTTCTCAAATCTATTCTTGTAGATACAATAAATAGGTTTATTGACTCCCCTTGAGTAATGGATAATAGCTGTAACTTCTAGGAAGTCGACGAGAAGAACTGAACCCTCCGTTCTATCAATGATGATAACACTATCAGGCTTCTAATTCAATTAGAAAGTATAATTACTCATTACTTTCTACAAAGTAAAGTGAGAGATTCAAGTTAAATTTTAATTATTTATTTTGAACGAAGAGCACCACTATACTTGTTCATATAATATTTTGATGAATTCAACCTATAAGATAATGTTTATCAATTGAATTTAAACATAGCTTATATATATATATATATATAAATTTTATTTATTTACGTCCATTTTATGCTTCTTTTGCTAATTGGGACGGGTTATTTATCGGTTACCATCCTTTTCTAGCTGGGTGGGACTTAGGATTTTATTTAATGAGCCCTTCACTAAATAAATTCCTACAGCCCAGACGGTAATCGACCTTGCCACTCTAGGTTTACCATGAGAAATTAAGACCAACGCTTTAACTACTAACCTGAGCCCCGCTTATTTATTTATATGGGCTGTTGGTTATTAGAGGATTATCGGAAGGTGACTGGGTTTAATGTTTGAAAATAGTCGTATTTGTGACTAGGATTAGCGGTTATTTTAATTACCATTAAATGAATTAGTTGAGATTAGTTAAATGTTTTAGTAACTTATTTCTGGGTACTAAGCCGGTGCAGTCCCATTGGGGTGGTATTCTGTGGGTTGCTGAAGGATACTTCTTCAACTATTATTAACATTGATGAAAATAAGGTGTAACTGAGTTCGCGCCAGACGTGAGTTCAGACTTCAAAGCCCTGGACGCATACTTGTTCAAGTACCACATAATGTCACTACAAGAATACTTGCAAGTGAAATTGTACAATTATTCATACACAAGTTATATAAAATATTGAAAGAATATTTGGGATTCATGTTAATATAAAACTGATTTTAATAATTGGTACGTTGAACGCTATTCCGGAGTTTGGTGTTGAAAGCTCATGGCTATACCTATTTGGACCACCTGTAACTGCTGCCCCAATGAATACAACCAAGTTTGTAGTCGAAACCAACGAACTAAACCCATTTCTTTCATCAGAACTGTCACTATTTCCTCTCGGGCTTAACTCATTCACCTCTCTTAAATGTAGAATAAGAATACGTTAAAATACATCCTGTAGATATGAAACCCTTTGGTATTTCAATTCTTACAATTTTAAGAATAAAGCACTACTAAACGGCATATCTGGCAACGAAAATGCCAGAAGGTCCTAGTCCTGTCATAATCAAGTCTATCAATTAAAGATCCACATCCCACTTAAAGAATAAAAAGGTTTTCAGTCATTAATGAATAATTTCTTTAGCTTGCCAAAATGGATTGGATTATCTTCTTTTTCTTTTGTATTCATTACATTTTCTCTTAAAACTCTTTTATTGGTTCTTTTTTTATTTTGTATTAAAGAAAAAATATAACATATAGTATATATGAACATAATAAATCTTCCCCTCTCTAATTCCAGGGCAGTATTCCATTTTTGTATACGCAACAAAACTTTCATTCGTTCACTTTCATTTTCCGCAATTTAATTCCACGAAGTGGTTTCTTTTCTTGTTTCATTCATTCTTGACTCAATGGACTACGCTATTTGTCATGAGGCTGAGTCACATTTTCATGAATTAAATGTGGCTTGCTTTTTATACAAGAAAACTTGGTAAGGCTCTGTAGAAGTATTCTTTTTATACAAAACGGGTCGAAAGATTTTTTTTTTTTTCAATTGTTGCTCGCAGATGAAAATGTGTTAAAAATAACACATAGTTTGATTCTGATTTTTCTATAAATCCTAGAAGTACTCATTCTGTGCTGACTGAGCCATTTAATGTGACGGTGACACATGCCTTAGTCATGTTTGCCGAATTAAATGAAAGACGTCCTCTTTGATAAATGATCACACATTCGTCGGTCTCGCGCCGAGGGCGACAGCTTCTTAGATCATCATTTCAGATTTCCTATCTACTCTTTTGACAAGTAAGTTCTTTAAATAACATTAACAATATCTTGTGTTAGTTGGGTAGAAAATTTACTTCTGTTTCTTGAGGTTTATCTAATCTAATTTATTTAATGAGAGGCGAATATTATCACTATCATTCTTCTAAAAACGTATTTTGCTATACGTGTCTCAAAAGATCACCTTTAGCCATCACATCCACTGGTAGCCATAACCGTTTTTGACATTACAATCATAATGACTCAATAACAAAAAATATTTTTGATTTGTTGGCTGAGTCTAATTTTCACATTGTAACTTGTCTGCGGCACATTTTTACTTCAAACTAAAGGAAATATTGTAATCTCGAAAAAATCCAGGTTCAGATTTCAAAGGTATTATCTGTTTTTACCCCCTCTGAACCCATTTTGGCTTGTTTTCGCATGGCATATGTACGTAACCCAAAAACGCCTAAAGATACATATGTGTAGAACCTTTTTTTTTTTTTTTTTTAAATCATGAAAGGATATATAATTTATTGTCTAAGGCATTTTTCAACCCAAATTTTCGGATGTAGAGGTATAATATATGAGATTCAAATAAAATAATTTAAAATGAATCACTGCAAAACATTATGTTTATTTTATTTATTTGGACATGACTTCCGTGTACGTGTAGTGCTCACATCAGATTATTATTTTTGTTTTGAAGTATTGTTATTGAATTTTGTGAATTAGCTGGTTTTTATTATGTGCCTGAGCATTTCTTTCTTGAGTTCCGCATCTTAAGAAATTTACTCAATTATATAAACAATACGATTTAATTATTTTCCTGAAAAGAGTTGCCAAATGTTGTTTATTTGTTTAAAATATTTACCTGTATATAGATAAAATAATAGAGAGATCCCGTATTTGTTGGGAATGTTATTAATAATTTGTATGGCTTCGAGTGTTGTGGGTCTTCTTTATCTATGATGGAGTGTATACTGTGCTTCGCGAACACCAAACATTTCATTTCGTCACTAACTGAATTTTACTTGTGACATAAATATGGTTTCCCGCCAAAACAATATATCATTTGCATAATATAAATCAATTTATTTCAGTTAATCTCATTGAATCAACTACAGAACAACTTTTTAGAACTAAAAATAATAAATCTAAATACAAGCTAATAATTTAAGATAGGTAGTTTGTCCGTTAATAATATAATATACTTTTTCCCACGTGAATCACTGTTGGAAATCGTATATTTGGGATAGGTGACAAAAATATAAAGTTACATTAAAATCCATTGATTCGTTTGTTTAAATAAATACAGTACCACAACCAGAATAATTTGTATCTCAATAGGTCTAATTTTAGAAATCCAAGAACTAAAAATCAAGGGGGGGGGGTTAATCCAAGGGAAATCTACTATGTCAGCAGTAAAGTACTGGGCGACCCGGGAGTTTTATTCTTTTAGCAGATTTCCCTTAAGGGAAATCAGCTATTGAGGTTGTACTCATGACGGAATTTTCAACATTTTTCTTCAAATGTCCATCGATCTACCTGAAGAAAATGAGGTCCGTTCAAAGCTGTGTGTGTATATATATATATATATATATATATATATATATATATATATATATATATATATATATATATATTTATATTTGTCTGTTACCGCTCTAGCGGTCGCAATTTTTGTTTAATCCTTACCAAACTTCATATTTAAGCGTTTTATGTATAAAGAAAAGATCACGTTCGTTAACGGCTGAAATTGAACCAGTGGGAGGGGGGGTTTAGAGGGGAGGATTTTTGAAAATTCGAAATATCTCCGTTACTATACGTCGGATCGAAAAATTATACAGAATCAATCTTATTACAAATTAAATTTACTATAAATATTGTTATATACATTTATTCTCTATCTTGAATATTAACCGAGATATTTGCATTTTTCAGTTTTCACCAAACCGCCACTTCTACTCATTTTACGTAAACAATACTCTGATACATAATAAATCACATTATTGGAAGTTTAAATACCAAAAATTGTATTCAAGAGACCTTTATTATACGAGATACATGCAAATATGCACTGGTGACTCCCCCCCCCCCCCCATCTTAAAGTTTTGGACTACTAAAATTTTATTGATTGAGATAACAATTATTCTGACTCATTATTAATTACAGTACTAGATATAGTAAATAGTTCTCAATAAAATTAATGTGTTATATTCTGATATATTTCAGTAATTGTTTTTCTTTCCGGTGTGAGGCGGTACCCGTTTGTTTACATTTCTAACCTAACGCTTCCTGTCGGCAGGGTATTGAAATTGGATGAAACATTTCTTATATCCGTTTGTATTTATTGACGGTGTTGTGTTAGCAGAATGTATATTTATCTATTACTAAACTTCACGAGGGAAATCTGCTTAGTTTACGCAGCCCCTGCGTGACGGACTTTTTATACTGTTTTAGGTTAGCTTATTGTTGTTAATAAAGATATACTCCTTTCTTGTCTGCCTTAGAATTAGTATTATTATTTTGTCTTTCTTCAGTGTCTGGGTAATTATTTATCATGTAAGCAGTTTTTTGAATATGTCATAATTTAACTTGGGAATTTATTGTAGGTTAACTTAGTGAAAAGGTCTCACTTTATGCTATATTAGAGAAATTGCTGAGCATATTTAGGTCACGTCCTTCTGGAAAAATAAAGTCAGATAAAATAATTGTGTCAAGTTTCAGTTTGGTTGCTTTAGCTGAGTGTTGAGATTAGCTGCCGGAAATCAAGGTTTAGAGAGCTGGTAACTGTCTATGCGTGACTCTTCAATGGGCAATCCCACTTTCGTAGCGCTCCCTTGCTTCTATGGTGATATCATTTTTCTTGTTATTATTGATATTTATTTATCATTTGTAGTTTTCATCTTAACACACTGTTAGCGGATTTCCCTTAAGTGAAATGAGCTATTGGGGTTGGACTCATAACGCGGTTTTCGAAACTACCTTCAAATGTCTGTTAACGCTTTAGCTGTCGGAAGTTTTGTTTTGAACGTTATCAAGGTCGATATTTAATCTTTTTATGGAGTAAAAAAAAGATCAAGTTCGTTAATAAAAGAAATAGCACTAGTGGGAGGGAGATTTTTGAAAATTTAAAATACCTTCACAATTATAAGTCGGATCGAAAAATTTTACGTAAACAATCATATTGAAAATTAAATTACCTATGAATGTAGTTATATACATACTTTCTGTATCATGAGTATTAGCCGAGATATTCTCATTTTTTAGTTTTCATCCTTAAATTAACCCCCACTCCTACTCATAATAATATCATGAACCACTTTTTTCTAAACTTTATTATGAGAGATGATGAAAACTGTGTTTTGTGATGAGACGATTTATCAATTAACATTTTAAGTTCTATCTCTAAAATATTTCTTTTATCTACCATACTAAATATTTAACCTATACTATCAATGCTAAATAGCAAATTTGTTATTGGCTGAAATCGGACACGGAATAGCGGTGGTATAGAGGAAGGGGAATCGTAAATTCAACATATTTTTAGCAGATTTCCCTTAAGGGAAATCAGCTATTGAGGTCGTACTCATGACGCGATTTGTCTGTTAACGCTCTAGCGGTCGCAATTTTTGTTTGATCGTTACGAAACTCAATATTTAACCGTTTTATGTAAAAAGACAGATCAAGTTCGTTAATGGCTGAAATCGTACCAGAGGGGGGGGGATTTCGAAAATTCGAAATATCTCCGTTATTATGCATTGGATCGAAAAATTGTATAAAACCAATCTTATTGCAAATTAAATTTACTATAAATATTGTTATACACACTTATTCTCTATCTTGAATATTAACCGAGATATTTGGATTTTTATGAAGTCTGTGGTCGGGTAGTTCGGCCGTTTTCGTAAGTCTCGGCTCTGGCGGAAGCTTCTAACCTAACCTGTCGTTTCTAACCGTACCATTTCCATTTTGAGGTTCTTTCAACGTTTTAACATTGCTTTTTACTTTTGTTCATGTCATGCGACATATTTAGTCATTTAGAACATAACTAAAAAATAAGTAAAAATACTAAATAACTAAATAATAGTAAAAATACTGATAATTATTTACTACATTTATCATACGAACAATGTAGGAGCAATTGTCAAACCGCAATAAATTTTATTCAGCACGATTTCTTAATATCGAACTTTCCCTCGTGAAATTTAGAAGGAGGGAATTACCGCATGAATTAATTTTTGTCATTACTGTCTTTTATAGTAATATATATAGTAACTTATAAAAGTTTTATTAATTTTAAATGCATTATTGTCGATGTTTTTATTAACATCTCTTGAACTCATCAGTCCTTTTCCTCGTGTAAAAATCCGTGTATTATTCAGGTCTTGCATGAAGGAATTTTTAAATTTAGGTTTTATGTTATTTCTTGATTCATCTGAATCCGTCGACCATAACTTTGTACAATTTATATCTTCGACTTCGTTTGACACAATTTACTCAATTCGGAGAGTAGTTTTAACACTTGTTAAATATTCAGGGGAAAATAAATTAATCTTAACACTCTAAAACTCATTCGGCCATTTACATTCTCTCCATTTTGTTTTTTAATATGCATTTTTCATCTATACATATATTACCATATGAAGCAAAAGGATCATCTATTTTGCTATTATCTCAAAATGTCATGCATATGAATCTCTCTCTCTCTCTCTCTCTCTCTTTCTCCTCCCCTCCATCCCCACCCCATCTCTTTCCTGGGTTATGAGGTGCAGGTTCGGGTATTTTTGATGATCTCTCAATCGCCTAACCCCAGATGTAATGGATTCAGTTGTGTAACGAATTCATTCGTTCCGGCATAGTTCTGGGAGAATAAGATAGAGAGATCACCATAAATTCGTCCTCCCTGCGCAGCTTGATATTTCAGGAGTAGTGGACCGTGCTAAAGAACAGGCCGAAAGAAACTTTGGTTATTGCATTTTTGTTTATTTTGTACTGTTCATGGATTACTTTTTGTTGTTTAGTCATGGCCTTCTCCGTGATATTCTGAAATTATGGATGGAATTCAAGCTAATAATTTATATCTGTTTTGTCATATATGTTCCAAACATATATGTCTGTTCCTAATGCCTAACCCAATGACGAAAATAAGGTCCGTTCATTCAAGTATATTTTATATATTTGTCTGTTAACGCTCTAGCGGTCGCAATTTTTGTCTGATCGTTACCACCGATTAACACGCTGTTTGTAAAAAGGAAGATGAAGTTCGTTGACGGCTAAAAACCGACCACGGGGAGGGAGAGAATTTTGAAACTTCTCAAATCTCCGATATTATGCGTCGGATATAAAAATTCTATAGAACCAATCTTATTGCAAGTGTGTGAATTTTGCTGTGTACATTTTTCAATATCTTGATTATTAACCGAGATATTTGCGTTTTTTTAGTTTTCGGCTTTCAGTAAACCCCCACTCCTATTCATGTCATATTAACAATAAGCATTTATGTCATGAATAAATTAATTTGAAGGGGAATTCAGTTTTACTCTGCTGCTTATGTAAACTGCTTATTGTTAGTATGGCATGATTAGGAGTGGGGGGAGGTATTGTTCTCATTGAACGTTTACTTTTTGAGATAAAAGCACATACCTGACGCACGTGGGAAATCTGCTTAGATAACGCATCCCCTGCATGACTGACTTTTTATGACAGACAAACTGGAGAATATGTGGTATCAGATCCGCAGTGTGTGCAGCACATGCGATATATGCTTAGCGTATGCTGTCCCTCGTTGCGGGCTTTTTAGTTGCGGTGAATTGTATAGTAGGAAGAGAGAGTCGTGGACTAGATAGCCAGCGCTTGGAGAAGTGGACGAGTTAAGTGGGAGGCCGGGGAATGGCGAATACCTGTAATGAGTGTATGCGACACAAGCTGGACACACGGGGACAAGCTTGGTCACCCAACCGTAGCCCCGCTGCCTTCTCTATGCGTCCAAGGTTCTACTTTTTAGATTTACATTTCATTTTGTCAAAGAGCTCGGTGCAGCATACCTCGGCGCCCGGCCAATAATTAGACTTGTTGATGATGATGATTTGAGCTCTCCAATTGGAGTCATCCCATTGACAATTACCAGCGAGCTGCGACTCCAATTCCTCTTAATTGTCATATTATGAGAGAGTCGGTTGATACTGTAGCGGCAATGTTGTTGGGGAACAGAGAGGACGGCGTTTATTAGACACGGCTAGTTGGTTCCCGACTTCCCTCAACTGATGCTTTGTGGTCCTGACCTTCGGTAAAACTGGATTCCCTACTGCCTCCCTTTGCTCTCCATCTCCCTGGGACGTAATTTGCTTTTCAAATAAAAAAAAGAAAAAAAAAGTTTCAAACGTTTGTTGAAGCTCTCTTCTGGTTGTTAAAAGTCCTGTTTGTTTGGTTTAACCTAGTGGAGGCTAGAGATCCCTAGGGAGTGAAAGCCGTCGTTTAGTCCTAGATGAAATAAAGCTACATTTGTTTTACCGAGCAATACTTACTCTCAGATATTTGCCCCTCAACTAGTTAGCGTGACGGACTTTTTTGGGCCTACAATGAAGTACAGCTGATGCAATGTAACCAGTAAACATTGTAGATGATTACTCCTCAAAACAAAACGTCCGTCACGCAGGGGCTGCGTTAACTAAGCAGATTTCCCACGTGCGTCACGTGTTTGCATTTATCTCAAAACGTAAAAATTCAATGAGAACATTATTTGGTATTTAGGTTTTCTAAGTGCTTCATGACATAACTGTTTATTATAAATAATACATGAGCAGGAGTGGGGGTTTACTGAAGGCTAAAAATGCAAATATCTCCGTTAATACTAAAGATAGAGAATACATGTATATAACCATATCTATAGTACATCTTATTTGCAATATAATTAGTTCTATACAATTTTTCTATCAGGCTTATAATAACGGAGATATTTCGAATTTTCAAAATTCCCCCTCTTACTGATTGTATTTCAGCCATTAACGATCTCGATCTTTGGTTTAACATAAAACGTTTAAATATCGAGTTTGGTAACGATCGAAGAAATATTGCTATCGCTAGAGCGTTAATGAACAAATATACATATATATCATTTTGAAGGACATCATTTTCGTCATCTCCTAAGTAGGATCGATGGACATTTGGTAGAAAATATTTTTGAAAATATTTCAACCTCAATAGCTGATTTTCCTTAAGAGAAATCTGCTAATAAAACTAACTGGTGAGCACCGCAAATCTTTTTGAGGTGATCTTAGGAACATTACTCTGCCCCGAGTGGGCGTAATGGTGCTATAATAGCTCTTAAATGGCGAGTTATTCCATAATATGACATAACAGGAAGTTTCACAATGGAGTCGCCCCAGTCGGGAAATTGCTATAGAAGTATCACTAAGAGGAAGTATACGATATTATATATAGCCTGAACCTATATCCTGGACGACTTGGATTGCACCATGTGTATCAAGACTTCTACAATCTATAAATGTGAGTTAAATAAGCAATTCTAGAAAATTAATTCGATGAAAGGAATATTTCAAGCGACTAGGATATTAAATTTAACAATATTATATTTAAAACAAAAGTTACTTTTAATAACACAAAAAACAACTTTTGTTATGTGCACGTTTGCCTAAAAAAGTGAAATATCGTGAATTTTTTATTTAGGCCTCCCTTATAACTCCCATTTCCGTTCGAACTTAAAAAATTTAATATAGCTTATAATCATGGAAGAATTAATGCTAATATACAAATAAAGTTTTGTTTAGTTCGGTTCAATCGTTAGTGGCCGATAAAATTGTTGGCTCTCGCTTTAATTTTTTAGTGTATATCTCGTTTATACTTTGTCGTACGACAAAAGTGAATATAACAAAAGTTACTCTAAATAACAAAATTAACAACTTTTATCCTGTGCATATTTGCCGAAAACCCAATAGGAAACGTAATGTCGCTATTTTTAATTTCAGGCCTCCCTTACAACTCCCACTCCTGCTCAATCTGCCGGGTTGATTTGTGAATTTAAACCACCCAAGGCGTCACCCAAATGGATACAAAAGAATACATTTAAATTGGTTAGTAGTTCAGTGACATACGCACGTTCGGTAGAATTATATATATAAAACGGTATAATTTTGAACTGACCTTATTTCCGTCATCTACTAGGTAGAATCGATGGAGATTTCGAGATATTATTCGAAAATCACATCACGAGTACAACCTCAATAGCTGATTTCTGCTGACCAAAATCTGCAGAATCCTTAATTTCACCCTGCCTAAAAAAATTGACCATTTTAGCACAAATTTGACGTTAATAAATTACATTATATATATTTTAGGCATTAAACAATTATTTTTAAGAGAATATGGATTTCGGGAACATATTAGTTCTGCGATATAGTACTTCAAATGTATTGTAAAAGAATGAATGAACCCAATTGAAGCATATTAGCTAGTTGATAATGTTGTTTTAATATTACGGTATAGCTAGTCAATAATATACATATAGTTTTTTATTATTCATATATATGAATTATTATAGTTTCTTTACTTCACGCTATAAAATAAGGTCAGACTTTTTGTACCTTTTTTTTTTATAGTTTCGTAGAATGCATGAGTGTACGGAACCTTACATTTGTAAATTTCTTTTTTACATTAGGCCACCATTTCGCTGAAGTAAAAAACTGTAGCAAGTCCGCAGTAGGTATGATACTTTGCGAGCCTCCCGAAGTAGAAGAAAAAGAAGTTAGGACAACAAAGTGAGCAGAAGAAAACTTCTCTTCCCCTACTAGGAAATGCTCAACTATTCGTCTCCGAATGAGTTCAACGATCCAGTCTTTCAAGAAACTTTCCATGGTTTTTATCTCTTACCAAATATCGCGGATACAGCTTTGTTTCCACTCACTTTTAATGGAATAGTTGTTTGTTTCAAAAGTCAACTTAGCTTTTTCATTCAATATTTAATTTATTTTTGTTTTCAAAGAGAGTTATGATCATTGATTAATATATTTTTGTAATATGATTATTGGTAGGGGGTATAATGTATGATTTGACTAAATTCTGAATGCATCTGATTAGATAAATTAATTTCTTCTCAAGAAAGCCAAATTTCTCATATCCGGTGGACAAGACATTCGTGATGATCACTAAAGATTTTTTGTCTTCATGTTTTATGACTATAAGATTTTAGCAGATTTCCCTTAAAGGAAATCAGCTATTAAGGTCGTACACCTGACACGTTTTTTTGAAAAATTTCTTCAAATGCTCATGAGATTTCGAATTACGAAGGAGATGACGAAAATGAGGTCCGTTCAAAACTATATAATTTGTATTTGCTTTTAACGCTCTAGCAGTCGCAACTTTTGTTTGATCGTTACTAAACACGATATATAAGCGTTTCATGCACAACTAAAGATCAAGTTCGTTAATGGCTGTAATCAGACCAGTGGGAGGGTTGGGGTTAGAGGGAGGGAATTTTGAACATTTTTAATATCTTCGTTATTAAAACGTCGGATACAAAAATTTTATAGAACGAATCCTATTGCAAATGTAATGTTCTATAAATGTTGTTAGGTACATTTTTTACTCTTGTTTATTAACCGAGACATTTGCAGTTTTTAGTTTTCGACCTTTAGGTAACCCCCTCCCCCCACTCCTATTCTTGGCATATTAAAAATAAGCTGTTATATTATGATGCACTTTATTTGAAGCCTAAATACCAAATATTGTTCTCATTGAACTTTTTCGTTCCGAGTTAAACGCAAATACGTGACGCACGTGGGAAATCTGCTTAATTAACGCAGCCTGCGTGACGTTCTTTTTGTTTTTTACAATATAGTCATTTACGATGTTTACTGGTTTTATTTATCACAAGATTACTTTATACTTGTTAGCTTATAAATTGTATTTTATTATAAATAAATTATTCATATTTTGTTTAGTAATAACCCACACTCACACGTACTGTTCTGCCTAAACTGTTCTAAACTTGTACATCCTTTCCTTAGTGGCGAATGGCATCAATTATCACTAATTGTACACATTTTAAAATCCCAAATAACGGATTCAGTCCGTAAAGCTTTTTTTTATGGACTAGTTTTTTTCTTTATGTTACTTGTTTGTTAACGATCTTAAATTTATTCATTTATTCACCCTGAATTTCAGAGTTATTATATTCAGGCTAATATAGAAGGGCTATTCAAACGTATCCATTTTTCTGGATAGCTTGTTGAAGCGGCCTGTTAAATTTTAAAATCACCAAAGCTGACCAAGTTTGGAATTAAAAAGTAATCCCAGCAAATATTCATTCAAAATTATTCGTCGTTCCGAGATTGCCCAATTCAACTCACAGAACGGACGGAAGATGTCCGGGTCGTTTGTTATCATATAATGTGTCTTTATAGGTCACGGGTTTTGCCCAAGTTTATAATAAATCATTTGTACGAGTGAGAAAAGAAGCCCTTCCCCTCTCACTTAGCATACTCTCTTCATTCTTGGAATGATAGCGGATTATAAATTGTGTAGTTGTCGCTTTGGTTCTTTGAGCTATAATGGAGTCGTCCTTAACGACGCTAGTGTGTAGCAAGGGGACGTGGGAGAGGCGGTGTCGTTCACCCCTCCTGTCGGCAGAAGTAGCCGCTTTCATGGGAAACTCTCTATTATTTCCCTTCATTTAACCCAGGGGTCCCGGTTTGTATTATCCATTTCCCAGTATACACCGCTGAATATGTTGTTGTTCCTCTTTCAGGAATTACTTTTAAGGGGGTTTACCTTAAGTGAAAGAATCCGTCACTCAGGGGCTGCGAAACTAAGCAGATTTACCACGAGACATTTTACAATAGGTAAACCTACATCCTTGTAACATCAACACCGCAGTATAAATGATAATGAGAAATCTATCAGACAGTTTAAGGAAAGGATCTGAATAAATCTGAATGTCCACAGCAGACCTGTTTTCCTCTGCAATACGTATAATCTTTTGACTTAGTCCACTTTCATCGTGAATTACAGAGTTGTAATATCCTGGCTACTATAGAAGGGCTATTCAAATGTATCTCCCTTTTTTCTGTGTAACTTGTTGAAGCCGCCTGTTAAATTTTAAAATCACCATTGCTGACCAAGTTTGGAATTAAAACTTAATCCCAGAAAAAAAAAAACATTGTAGAGGAAAACAGGCCTACTGTGTACATCCAGATTAATTCGTTCCTCTACCTCCGAGCTTCCACGGAAGAAAGGGTCTGAATTGTATATACACAGGTCAGACAACCTCTCAGAGCTGAGTAGAGAGAAATATCCTTGATCGGAAATAAAAAGAACTGAAACATATCTAAATATAATATATTAAATTTCATTGAAAACTGTTTCCTGTATCTAAGACTGCAGTTTATAATGTACCAGGATAATTTTTATCTCAATCTCTGTAATTTTAGGGGCGCAGGTTAGCCATGTGAGTTAACCTTGACCTTAATCTCACATGATAAACTTAGAGTGACGAGTTCGATTCTCGCCTGGGCAAAGGAAATTATTTAGTAACGAGATTCATTATATAACATCCTAAGTCCCACCCTGGCTAGAAAAGGGTGGTAACCTTTAGATAATCCGTCCCTATTAGGCTGAGTTGCAAAAAGTGGACGTTAATAAATAATAATATAATATATCTAATTTTAGTGATCCAATAACGAAAGATAAGGGGTGGCATCATAATGTATTTGCATGTATCTCATCTAGAAAAAAAATTGAGAATGGTTGTCATTTCGGTTTGATCTATTTAACGATCACAGAATAATCACATTCGTTAGACATTCACTGCCGCGCTTAGTATGTTCGTGTGTCTGTTTGAAAGGACCTCGTTTTCATCATGTATTAAGTGGGATGTGAAAAGTGCTACAGTGATACCTGCCCCATAATCCTAAATCATGTGATGCCCATGTTTGATCTACAAGGTAGCATTTTGTTGTTCTTAACTGTCTCGTTTCGGTGTAATCAAGCACCTTCCAAGCCCAAAGATATTGGCTGTTCTTAAGGACGAAAAAACGTTTTACAAATTTCGATTTCGCAATATGCTCTAGTCTTGATTCTCTTCTAATTATCTAGAACACTTCAATCAAAGTTCTGGTTAACTTCTAATGTTTGGTTGCGATGCTATTGCTCATATTTAGGCTTGGAGGAAAAATGAAAGGACACAAGAAAGGTTACTGTAAATGCTGAATGAATACAAGGTTATATGATATAATATTTGCAACGAACGTTAGCAATATTCATGGTATATTTAGCTGTGGAGGTAGGTTTTTAAAATCAATAAGTTTCAATAAGCTCTTTACATTAATATAATGTGGTAGACTAGTATTATTAATAGCCTTGTTCAGATGTGTATTATGTGAACAGGTTTATAAACCTATCCCTATGCAAATGCACAATACAATCCCCCATTGGCTAACAATAAGCTCCCATTTATTACATACAACCTGCGCTGTGTAAGGGGATTAAAACCTCTTACTCCCTTAACCCTATTGTGGAGTGCTCTCCGACCATTTGTTGCTGATTAGGGGTATACATGTGATTAGCCTTGCTCTCCTGGGGGCATCCAACCGTACAACTCTGCGGTTATAAGCTGCTGTATGATTTTATAATGCTACTGTGAATCGGGTGAAATTATTTGCGATATGAGAAAAGTAGACTCACGGAATTCAGTAGCTGTTGTATGTATACTGGGACAACGGTGGCCGTGCGGATTAAGGAGTGGGCACGTCTACCACAACCCTCAGTAACCAGAAGGTAAAATTAGGTGCATTTTCGATACCCGTCAAAGGAGAACATTAGTTCCCGAGCCGCTCACCAGACCGCACCATAGTTACAGCTCTTCTGAATAAGCTGGAGTCCTAACAGGTACTAAAACCCCTCGGGAAGACTAAGGTCTATGGCTCCATAGGTGGGATGACACAAGGTGGTCTGGCCGCAGATCCCACAGATATAATGAGGCTCGCCAGTTAACTGGAGACAACTTGTTCCAGGTCCTCCTTGGTTAACGGGCGAGACTACGCAAAGCATATTATTAGGAACCCCTGGAGTCTCGCTCGGGGTGTCTAAAGATCTCTAAGGTCTATAACATATGTGGGTAACCACCGGCCCGCGGTAAGGTTTGATCCGGGCCGCGGGACATTTTGAAAAACCTAATTAAACAAAAACATTACTACTACTTACTCCAAATGAGAAAGATGTGGAGAGATTCGTGCGTTTGGCAGTACTTATAAATGCGAACAACTCTTTTCTATGATGAAAATTAATAGATCAAAACATCGTTCAAGGCTGACTGATGATAATTTGGAAAATTCTTTTCGTCTCTGTATCAGTGGAATTAATCCAAATATCCATGGATTAGTTTCCCAAATCAAGCTCAAGCGTATCATTCATTTTGGTGTCGCTATTTCACTTTCGTTGTTTGTAATAATTCCAAATTTTACTATTTAATCATAGTGGTGTACCTATTTTTTCTTTTCATTTTATTATTTTAATAAATTGTATTATAATTACATTGTTGTATAATTTCATGTCTGATATCTATCGTTAAAAATTATGAACACTCCTTTAAAATGCACTTCTTTTAAAAGTGGTCCTCGGACGTATTTGCACACTAAAGTTTGGTCTGCACCTGGTCTATAATGGCATCCGATAAAAAATAAACATGTATAGTTTGGTACTAATCAGATTATCGATGGCATTTTTAGATTAACTTAATATTTTAGACTTTTGATAGCTTTGGCGTCGCGGACTATTTGCTTTGCCTTCTTTGCAAATGGTAAACCTTGAGGCAAAATGTTTATCCATAGGTTACATCTCTCGTGTATGTGAGCCGGAAACCCCTCATTTCATGGGAACTATGTAAAGATGGGGTTCACAACATTACAATTAGTTTCTCGTCGCCTTCTGGATCAGAATATCCAGTAATTAGTTCATCGGGTAGTAGGTCTCACTCGGGCCTAGAATTGCAAGGAAGACGCCCTTCGAAGCACGTAGTGTTCATAAGCTGACCAATGAGAATTAGCATTAAGAGAATAAGCTGCGACAAAGATGATGTTGTTAGCGACATTTTAGGCAATGAGAGGCTCACACTGCGCCCACACACACATTTAACCGACCCGGTTTTCGCTCATCAAACTCACTCGCCAAACCATTCCTACGTCATGAGTTGAAGTCAGCTGTCTCGTGACTAAAGGCGGGAAGATAGTGTTTCCCAGGGAGAAATGAGTGTTTCGCGTTACTATAGCACTAGTCCTATCGATTCGTTCATTCTAGTTGCCTTCGGCGTTGTTCGGGGGTGGCCCCGGTGCCTGGCACACCGACACTGCCTCTGTGTTGGATATGTTGAAATTCTGCTACAGGCCCCCATGCGTAAGTCACACACTACTCTAAAATACGCTTCCAGCACAAAAGGCCAAATGAAACTATCAGCTGTTCGCAGCCCATCATCATGAATGCTTTGATATTGCTTTTAATTATATCTGAACATTATTATTGACTTAGACTATATGGACTAACAGATAATTAATTCTCAATTAATAATGCTTATAATAACATCAGGGGACATTATTATTGACTTAGACTATATGGACTAACAGATAATTAATTCTCAATTAATAATGCTTATAATAACATCAGGACACATTATTATTGACTTAGACTATATCGGGTAACAGATAATTAATTCTCAATTAATAATGCTTATAATAACATCAGGATACATTATTATTGACTTAGACTATATGTACTAACAGATAATTAATTCTCAATTAATTATGCTTATAATAACATCAGGACCCATTATTATTGACTTATACTATATGGACTAACAGATAAATAATTCTCAATTAATAATGCTTATAATAACATCAGGACAAATTATTTACGTAGACTATATGGACTAACAGATAATTAATTCTCAATTAATAATGCTTATAATAACATCAGGACACATTATGATAACATAATTTTTCTTTTTAAATGGAAATTTGAATTTATTTTTCCTTTTTTAGGCCTCTAAAGAAATAATCGTTCCACTAAAGCCAAAAGAAATTACAAATTTTACTGACACCTCCTACAAAATTAAAGGGTGGCTTTTATGTCATATTTTATTTACTACTGAAATCATTATATAAACATTTCTAATAAGTAAAGGAACATTTATTGAGAAATATATAGCAATTAAATTCTCTCCTCTTATTCTAATATTGATAAGATACATAATTAAAATTAATATATTGATTGACAGATTAATTTTGTAGCCATGAGTTGTTTACTTTATTGTTGTAATAGATAACGTTCTTTATTTGTACAATAATATTAAAAATCAATAATCATTTCAGACTGTATTTTCCGACGTTGAAGCAATTGTGTTTACCGATATCCGCAAATAAATGTTATTAGAACATAGAGAGTTCCCAAGAGTTCTGAATTATAAATATCACAATATTTCCTTCCTTGACAATACTTTCTTTGATAGGTTTTTTTATTTTATTTTTTCCCCTAAAGAGAGGTCAAAATATCTTCCAAGTGTAAATGTTAGATTCAAATTCGCGCTACACTAGTGTGAATAGTGTAATGCTAGTGTTAGGTGATTTCTATGAATATTTATACTCTGTCATAAATGTGAATATTTTAGCAATTAGAGAATAGCTTACCATATTTTCCTCACCTTGTAAAAGTGGTTTTTGCATAAGGAAAACAATTATTACGTAGTTAAAATATTAGAACCCTTATTTCGTTTTTCATATTAACATCCATTCTTATAAAAAAAGGGACAGGATGAAGTTATTGTTCCTTCAACAGGAGAATAACAGGGAAAATAAGATGATTGGGCGAAGGAAAGAGTAAGGGAGTTATAAACATGAATGGTAACATGATATGTCCTGTGACATTTTAGATCAGATGCATAGGAACAGAAACATTTCCCAAGTTTGTTTACCTAGCAACTTCAACATGGATTGCCCCCATGTGGTCAGCTAATTGTTTATATTATTCCATGGCTCTAAACATGTAAATACGTAATATAAAAATCGTTGCGTTTGACATGTTGTTGGCAAATTTCCTTCAAAATGTTGAAATATATAGATTGATAAATGCATAAGAAGCATGTTTCCTGCGGCGGGCAAACTGCAATTGCGAGCATGTTATCTTTTGAAAATTGTCCTTATTTCCCTGAAAGAAATTAATCACTACGAACAGTCTTAGATATATCTTCAAGATTTATTAAATCAGTGATAAATGTGAATTATAATAAATTATCATATATTACATGTAATTCGAAAAATCATGTTTAATGATAACGTCTTAATAAGCTGTTATTTCCTTCACAATCTGGTTTTCATTGACTCTCTCTTCTGGTGCTAACATGTCGTAACATGGATGGCTGAGTGCAGACTTATTCTGTTGAATGATAATCTGCAAGTTCTATTCATTTGAAATATATAAGACACCTAGTAGATGACGTAATAAGAGGCGTGAATGTTAGGTATAATAGTCATTGTTACCTCGTTGGCCTTGCTGTAATATGCAATTTGATCAACACCCGCGTTACGAACAATATCCTTCTTGCTCTGAGGTAATAAATCACTGTTTCTATGGTTTATAATTTGTCTGTCAATAAATGTATACATTCCTCGAGATAAATTGATACTATTCCATCACCATTATGATAATAAAATAAAATGAAATGACTAGTAATTACAACTAATGCGGAATATTAAATTCCAATCAAATGACTCAAATTATTTCAGACTCGTTGCATGCTTGCCAAGCTATAAAACATAATGAACCTACTAGCTTCCAGATGAATGGGATATTGGATAAACTGCTCGGTAAATCGGCTGAAACAGTATTTATGCAATATCTCATTCGAACATCACAGTAAACGAACATGAGGATGTAGTGTCTGCAAAAGCACGATTATAAAACATCTTCCTTACAACTGCACCTGCCGAGACCTAACAAGCGTGGTGTATCTTACTGGATTAACTTGGTCAATTAGTGCATGAATTTCATTTGGCCAAATTTTAACAGTAATATCCTTCATCCCTGACACAATCAACCGTAACTCTAGCACGCAGAGATTCGCTTAAGTTTAAGATTAGATCACACCAAGCCGCACATTCATATCTCCCTTGGAATCTGTTCCACCTTACGTGTGGCCTATTGAAAATCATCAGCCAACAACTTTCTGCAAGAAACTTTTTGGATGCTCTCCAAGGCAATGAAACTATGGAGAATTTAATACTTATATTCCTGAAGGAAGTCGGACCCGCTTAATGTAATCCCAGCTGATCTCCCGATGACCCACAAATGCGTGAGATTGTGCGCATAATAAAGAATTCCGTCACCTCGGGAGGCATCGTTAATTAAGCAGATTTCCCACACGTTGCACACACTTCTGATCTCATCACTGCAATATTCTCTATTTTAGAAAAAAAATCGATGAGTAGACATGGTTTGTTAATAAAAACTTAACCCTAGTATTACCGAGCTCTCCCAGGTCGCATGGATTACCAAGGGGGGGGGGCTCCTCGAGCCCACAACCTTAAAAACCTTTTATTTTGGTTCTATAATTTTTTTAAAATTTTTATTTCTATTGGATTATGTTTAATGGACGTTTCTTATGACACCTGTGAAAAAAAAAATTAAAAAAAAAGTTTGAATACAAAAATAAAAATAAATTAAAAAAAAAGGTTCGGATGGGGAAAAAAGGATGACTTTAAATTAAATGTTATTTTATTCTACTGGAGGAACATATCTAAACATTGTTAGAATAAAAAGTTATCTATATCTAAGTTATTATAACATTATAATAGAATAATAATTTAAGAAAATATAATTATCAGATTCGTAATGCAATTATCGGTGCTTTTGCACAATAATTTAACGAGCCCATACGTCAAAAAAAATTTTTTTTCTCAACAAAGAAATTTTTTTATTTAATTTTATTGTTATGCCCTCACTCTAGGATGTTTTTCTGAGGAATACATAAAATATCAAAAATATCCCATTAAAATTGGGTGATAGGGAACAAAAACAAAAAGTTGTGGGCTCGAGGAGCCCCCCCCCCTTGGTAGTTCTAGGGTTAATTCATGGCTTCATCATGCTAACTATTTGCATGTATCTTACATAATAAACGTCCTTTGAAAACAATATTTAGTATTTTTCCTTGGTATAAGACGTTTCACGATGTAAACGCTAATTTTTGAGGTGCATTTATAAGTGGGGGTCTACTGATGGCTGGAATATAAAAAATCTCAATATCTCTTTTATTATTGAAGATAGAGAAAACCTGTATATAACAACAATTATCGAGCACTGAATTTGCAAAAAGAATGGTTCTTTACCCTTTTCGATCCGACGTATAATCACGGAAATATATCGAATTTTTGAAATTCATCCTCTCTAAACACTCCCTTCCACCTCTCCGATTTCAGACGTTTACGAATTTTAACTTTAGTTTTACATAAAATATTTAAATATCAATTTTGATATTGATTAAACTAAAATTGCGACCGCTAGTGTGGCCACAGACAAATATGTATATATAATTTTGAGCTGATCCATTTTCGTCATCTCTTAGGTAGGATCGATGTACATTTTTTGAAAATAGGGAAATCTGCTAATATGCAAGTCGCTCGGATAATTCCTTTGACTTCTCGTGAAGTAACACCTATTCTGCTTTTTATTTTCCACGTTCTTTCTGTGCATCTAAAAATATAGGATACAGTGGAAAATACTGAGAAAAGAGATCTTTTTAGAGAGATTAACGTCACTAAGGAATAGGAACGTTTGCGTGCACAAACATTCAGAAGATTTCTACACTTTCTGTATTGATCTTCGATCGTAAATGCTCGATATTATTCATATTTTTAAGTACTTAAATTGCCTAACTTTGCAGTTTTTCACATCTCTGAATGATCAGAACGGGGTGATCCCAAAATGTCTGGTGATACCAAACGCTCTGAAAGCAGAGTTGGGGTTTTTTTTTTTTTTTTTTGTGAATTATTTCTTATAAACCCTGAGATATTAACGACCATGTCGATACTTATATAACTGGAGTATATTTCGTGAGATTTAGGCAGCAAATCCACCACAATTTTTAGGCTCGGTGTAAATAAGTTGGTATGGATCGTACCAGAATGACCATATCTTGAGTGTAAAGTAAAAGTGGAAGCTGTAGAGGAGCGAGGTTGAAGAGAGGGGATTTATCTAGCGGATATTGAAATGCGAAGTGTGAAGCAATAGGTGCGAATCGCCTTGGCCTTTTTAATAGCAAACATAAAGGGCTTTGTAAAGGCCTCGTCTCTGAGTCAAACTGTCTTCTCAAAGGGACCCTGATACTTGGCAACTGAATACTGCACCTGCATCCCTTTGTTGCTTCCTTATCTATCAAACTGTTATCTTATCTTATCAAATCTTGTTCTGCTAAACATCGTAGCAGATTTCCCTTATCCAAAATCAGGAGATGGGATTTTCGAAAAATTTCGTCAAATGTCCATCGATCCTACCCAGGACATCACGAAAATGAGGTCCGTTCAAAATTTGATATATATTTGTCTGTTAATGCTCTAACGGTCGCAATTTTTGTCTGATCATTATCAAACTCCATATATAAATGTTTTATGTAAAAATGAAGATTACGTTCGTCAACGGCTAAAACACCTGAGAATGGGATCACAAAAATACGAAATATCTCAGTTTTTATGCGTCGGATCGAAAAATTGTATTGAATCCATCTTACTGCAAATGCTATTATATGCATTTTTTCACTATATTGATTATAAACCGATATATTTGCATTTTTTAGTTTTCGGCCTTCACTAAACCCCACCTCCTACTCATGTTATATTAACAACAAATTGTTATATGATGAACCACTTTATTTGAACCTTAAATACCGAACATTGTTCTCATTGAACTTTTACTTTTTTATATAAGTGCAAATATATGGTGAACTTGGAAAATAATTTGTAACTATTTATAAGTGATAATTTATTTTTGTCCTCATTTAGGGCAAATGATTGCATGACATACTTCGTTGAGTACTAGATCAGATTGGTCCTTCTAGATACAGTATAACTAAAATAGCTAACATTGTCTTTCCAATGAATAGTTTTGTGCAATGCAGCCTTGTTCAGTTTAACAACATTCCTTGTTTAATCATGCTCCGAGTTATTCTGTAGCTAGAATTATGTTATGAATGACTAAGTTTTAATATTCCCTTATTACATTCTTAACTCAGGTGTTTGAACTTGAAGGGTGGTTTAGTGGTATAATGTTACCTTAATGAATTGTATCAGCTGTTGCTTTATAAATCATTTCTTCCAATCATATGATTGCTACTGTTTGTAGAAGATTGCCAAACTCCAATATTGCTCTAATGAAAACTGTCCATAAATCAAAACTCCTCACAGTTTAGTAGTCGAATGCGTAATTCCTCTGTCAGGGGAAAAGAAAAATGTTTCATCGTTCATTTTGTACCTCCACTCGTACAAGGAGCTGTTTCCCATTGGCAGGTTTAATTCTGATGTTATTGTTTCTCTGGCGTTTTACCATTTGTATTTATTTTTTTTATAGTAACCCTTTGATAAGTCCTTTATTTGAGTACATGTTCCATTGCCACTTGGCATATTTCGCATTATGTGTAAATACATTTTTGCATTACTTACAATTTAATGGATTATTATCATATAATAAAACATAAAATAAAATTATTAAATAATCGAAATAATTTCAAATAAAATTAATAAATGAAATTGAAAAACAAATTAAAATAATTTAATTAGTTTAAAACCTATGTTACGGTTTTCCCCTTCTTTAATTTGCAAGTCTGTGTAAGACGAAGGAAGAATATATTAAATTATAATTCTCATTCCATAAGTCGGATCGAAAAATTGTACATAACCAGTCTTATTGCAGATTAAATTACCTATAAATGTTGTTGTATACATTCTTTGTATATCTCAAATATTGACCAAGAGTATTAGCAGATTTCCCTTAAGTTTTTTGGCCTTATCGTTACCAAACTTGATATATAATCGTTTAAGCAGATTTCCCTTAAGGGAAATCAGCTATTGAGGTCGTACTCATGACGCGAGTTTCGAAAAATTTCTTCAAATGTCCATCGATCCTACCCAGGAGATGACGGAAATGAGGTCCGTTCAAAATTTTATATATATATATATATATATATATATATATATATATATATATATATATATATATTCGTCTGTTAACGCTCTAGCGGTCGCAATTTTCGTTTCATCGTTACCAAACTCGATATTTAAACGTTTTATGCAAAAATAAAGATCAAGTTCGTTAATGGCTGAAATCGGATCAGTGGGAGGGGGGGGGGGGTTTAGAGGGAAGGATTTTCGAAAATTCGAAATATCTCCGTTACTATACGTCGGATCGAAAAATTATATAGAACCAATCTTATTACAAATTTAATTTACTATAAATAATGTTATAAACATTTATTCTGTGTCTTGAATATTAACCGAGATATTTGCATTTTTCTGTTTTCAGCTTCTGAGATTAGATCGGCTAACTTCGGGTCTAGTCGTGAGTTTCCGTCAAGAGCTAGTTCGGGCCGTTCCCGTAATTGTTTGACTCTCTATTCTGAAATTTCTCTATTCTAAAACTTCACTTGGGAAATCTGCTTAGTTTACGCAGCCCCTGCGTGACGGACTTTTATATAAAAAGAAAGATCAAGTTCGTTAACTGCTAAAATGGGGCAAGGGGGAGGATTCTTAGTATCTCCGTTATTATGTGTCGAATCGAAAAATTGTATAGAATCAATCTTATTGCAAACGTAATGTTCTATAAATGTTGTTAAGTTCCTGTTTCACTACCTTGATTATTAACTGAGATATTGGCATTTTTTAGTTTTTGGTCTTTAGTAAACTCCTGCTCATCTCGTATTAACAATATGCTCTTATGTTAATGTTGTATCTTGAGTTGTTTCTTTTGCTAACGCGTCAGCATGTTCGATTTCAATGCTACCTGTTTGTTTCGAGAGATGGTTCAACAAATCATAAAGTAGTGAGCTGTGTTTGTTCATTATTATTGTTACATGTGCAGATGATTTCATGCTCATTCGTTAAAAATTAGTATGCCTTGTTGATGTTGACCTCTCCTATAGACTTCATTCGCTATCAGTGCTTAAATGTCTGTCAGACTTTCGAAGATTTCTAAGGGTTCGCTGGATGTCTCCGTTAATTTCCTTTTCTTTTAGTGAGACTGTGGTATAGTCCATTTCTGTCAGATTTAGTGCTTAGAAATTCTCACATAGTTGCGAGTGTTCTCGCCACTCTTGCTACATTTCATATCCACAAATCCCATTGACGGAGAATGCTGTGGCGCAACATGTCGGGTGACCCGTGTGTTCTGTGAGGCCATAACATCCCACCCCGTGACAAATTGTTTAGTGATATCAGGGCAGCGCCAACGGGACCGGAACTAAGCTCTCTCTCACCGGAACTCCTAATTACCACTTGTTTAGTCCACTTGTCCCAATTTGACCCCTTCATCCCAGCAATTGTGTTAAGGCCGTTTAACATATACAGTTATTTGTTTGAATACGAATTTATGTTTGGACGCATTAACATAAACTACATTCAGAGTAGAAGGGGCTCTATTCATTTCAATATCCGTGTACAACTCGACAGAACTATTTGGGTAATAATAATAACAAGGCGTTTCAATTGATTCATTGGTGAACTTTTTATCTCTATCTCAAAATATTAGTACATATAGGTCTATATAAATCTCAAAGTACATCACTCAGGGGCTGCGTTAACTAAGCAGATTTGACACTTACATCACGTATTTGCACTTATCTCAAGATGACTCTTTAGCTTCATAATATAATTGCTTATTGTTAATATGGCATGAGTAGGAGTGAGGGTTTACCGAAGGGCGAAAACTAAAAAATGCAAATATTCCGGTTAATATTAGAGATAATGAAAAAATGTACTTAACAACATTTATGGAACATTACATTTGTAATTAGAGCTATAACATTTTTCGATCCAACGCATAATAAGGGAGGTATTAAGAATTTTCGAAATTCCTCTCCTCAACCCCCCCCCCCTCCCCATTCCGATTTCAGACGTTAATGAACTTGCTCTTTCTTTTTACGTAAAACACTTCCCGCCTGGGGCACAGAAATTTATTTAGCGATGGTCGGATAAATAACATCCCAAGTCCCGTCCTGGCTAGAATAGGGTGGTAACCTGTAGATAACCCGCCCCAATTAGCCAATAGAAGCAAAAAGTTGACATTAATTAATAATATCTTTGAACGCCTACTTTGTGCAACTGAATATAATAGGGACGGACGGGTTAGCAACAGGTTACTTTATTTATCCAGAATGAGACTTATTGAGGATTTTATTTATTCCTTACTAAATAAATTCCTATAGCTGTTATAGGAATCGAGCCCGCGTTACTACATTTAACTACATAATTCAATTTTGTTCAGGCTATGAAAGTACATAATAAGTAGAATATCTCGGTGATATTGAATATATTGCATTAGACATTTTGCTTCTATGGCTTAGATCTTAGAGCCGTTATCAGTAATAAGACCTTTGTACTATAGATTGTAAATGATGTTTAACACGATTATATCATATTCAGTGTCGAGATCCTTCTTATCTTGAATCAACAGTACTTTACGTGATTTGATTAATGCAGATTTAGCTGTTCAATCTCAAATGTGCAGTAACAACCTTCGAAACTGTTATTATGCAATATAAAGTTTTTTGTTTTGTAGAGAATCTAAAGAATATAATATTTTATATAAGGATTTTATTGATATTAAATATTTAATTTTTCAACTGAGAGTAGTAGCTTAATGTTAGTGGTAATTTCTATTTTTCTTTCACTTAAAGTATATTTATTGTTAGATTTTCGAAAGCATTGAAATGAAATGTGTTTATTTTTTATTATTATTATTTATTAACGTCCACTTTTTGCAACTCAGGCTAATTGGGACAGGTTACCACCCTTTTCTAGTCAGGGTGGGATTTAGGATGTTATTTAATGAATTTCGTCACTAAATAATTTCCTTTGCCCAGGCAAGAATCGAACTCGCTTACACTCTAGGTTTACCATGTGAGATTAAGTTCAACGCTTTTAACTCACATGGCCAATCTGAGCCCCAATGTGGTTATTTCCATTAAATGTTACCATAACATAATAGTATGTCAATTAAATTATTATTGCTTACTACGTTTATAAAATTAGAATTACTTTTATACGTATATAAAATATCCGTTAAAAAATTAGGCCAAATTTTAAGAATACATAGAATAAAATTCATCAATTTAAATAATTTATACAATAGATTATTTCAATAACAATCTTAATGCAGCACTAAATATGTAAAACTTCTTTACAACTTTAAAACATACTTTTAGCAGATTTCCCTCAAGGGAAATCAGCTATGGAGGTTGTACTCATGACGGAATTTTCGACATTTTTCTTCAAATGTCCATCGATCCTACCTAGTAGATGATGAAAATGAAGTCCGTTCAAAACTGTGTATATATTATATATATATATATATATATATATATATATATATTCGTTACCGCGGTCGCAATTTTTGTTTGATCGTTACCAAACTCGGAATTTAATCGTTTTATGTAAAAGGAAGATCAAGTTCGTTAATGGCTGAAATCGGACCAGTGGAGGGGGGGTTTATTAGAGGGAGGATTTTCGTAAAGTCGTAATATCTCCGTTATTATGCGTCGGATCGAAACATTGTATAGAATGAATCTTATTGCACATTTAATTTACTATAAATATTGTTCTATACATTTATTCTGTATCTTGAATATTAACCGAGATATTTGTATTTGTATTCTGCGTGTGGTCGGCTATGTTCGCCCTTCCGCCGAGAGCTCTGGTGGCCGTTTCTGTAACTATTCGTCCTTCGGGAATAGGTTTAGAGGTTACTTACCACTACAGCTGTTATTAGGCAGATTTCTCTATTGTAAAACTTTACGTTGGAAATCTGCTTAGTTTACGTTTTTTTTTTTTTTTTTTTTTTTTTTTTTTTGGCATGCAAATGTTTTATAGGATGGCATGGAAATGAGAAACTTGTCCCACCTCATAGAGACAATATACATGATTACAAATTATAATTTGAAATTATATAAAATAATTATTTTAGACCTATACAAGGATATTACATGACAAGTATTTGGTAGTTTTATTTGATAATTGAAAAGTTTTGAAAGTATTCACCTTATGTACAAAAACAAACGTCATACATGAAGTTCTTTAATTTATTTTTAAACAAAGAACACTTTTTAATAGATTTGATACATTCGTGCAGGGCGTAAAAGAGTTTTACTCCCGAAAAATATGCGCTTTTCTTGAAATATTTATGTTTGTATTTGGGGACTTGAAGCACATTCTTGTATCTCGTTTTATCGTTGGAATTTTATTTTATATTTCACATTTCTTACAAGATGTGCACAATATTTAACCCCCGAGACAAATAAATCATATCTCACTTGTGACCTCGCCAACCCGTTTGATTAATTGGTAATTTGAGGCTCACATTTGGGATACGTTAACCATGCATGAATATGTATGGTTATTGCTAAAATGTATTTGAGCTACGTTGGCTGCCCTTCCTGCATACAAACTCAATGTTAATTTAATCCATTAAGCATTTAAATTAATCAGAATGTGTACTCCGGCCTGCAAATTTAATATCTCGTACAAAGTAATTGCGTTCCGTGACTCATCTTTAAAATTGGCTTTTGAAGTTTTAGTGTCCTCTTTTAAGGGTTGGTTTCGTTTTTGTAATGTAATTTTTGTAATTTGTGCATTATAATTAAGTAATCAATCGGGTCAAAGTTAATTGAACTAACTGTCCGGAGTGTCCCTAGTATTGCAACAATTTGATATATTATTAACGTCAAGTTCATATTACTATTACTAATTGAGAGGAGTTATTATACAGGTGGCGACTCTTTTCAAGGCAGGGTGGGGTTAAGGATTTTAATTAAAGAAAATCATATTGCCTATATGGGAATATAAACCAAGAATTTTAAGTTTACCAAGTCCATGAGGACCAACGCCTTAGCTCACAAGGCTAATCTGAGCCAAATCCAAATCAATTTTAAAAGAATCTGAAATTACATTATGTGTGTTCTAATAGTGCTAGGTTAGGTGTTGTCAATGTTAGGTCCTTCAAATTTTGGCCACGAGGGTTCTGATCTCACCACACCAGGTATTCTCTCTTTATATGTGTAAACAACCGATGAATAGAAGGGGGAGGGGTTGTGTTACTGAAGGTAGAAAACAAGATAGTACGAATAACTCGCTCAATACTTGAATTACAAAAAATGCACAGAACAACAATTGTAGAAGATAAATAGTTTAACAAGATCGGATCTATAAATTGTTTCGATCCGACTTTTAATAATGAAGATATTTTTAATTTTCGATCCCTCCCCCCACTCTGAACCTCCACTATTTCAACCCCGATTTACAGTAACTAATGCGATCTAAAGTGTTGGCTAAAACGGTGAAATCTTAATTGATGGCGTCATCACATAAAGTATTTGTATGCATCTCACAAAGTAATAGTTCAATGAAAACCATACATATTTGGTATTTAACCTTGGAATGAAGTGGTTCACGATTTAACAACTTATTGTTAATATGACATGAGCAGTGTATTGTATAAGTAGGAGTGGTGGTTTACTGATGGCTGAAAACTGAAATATTGAAATATCTCGGTTAATATTCAATATTGAGAAGAAATGAACATAAAAATATTTATAGAACATTACATTTGAAATAAGATTGACTCTGTACGATTATTCGACCCGACGCATAATAACGGAGATATTTTGAATTTTCGAAATGGCCCCCTCCAAACCCCCCTCCATGCCTCTCACTGGCTGGGTTTTAGCCATTTACTAACTTAATCTCTAATTTTACTTAAAACGTTTAAATATAGAGCAACGGTTAAACAAAAATTGTGACCGCTAGGGCGTTACATACATACATACATATATATATATATATATATATATATATATATATATTTCAACAGACCTTATTTTATCTCTGGAATATGCTGGATGGTAGAGGAACCAATTGATAAGGATATCAATAAGAAGGCCAAGTCCTCTACTGTTTTTTAATATTATGCAGAGTGCCTGCTGACTGAGGATGGAGCGTTGACTCCGAAAGTGCACTCTGCATAATATTAAAAATCAGTAGTGGACTTGGCCTTCTTATTGATCGTTAGACCTTTTTTTTTTCATTTCCTGGGTAGGATCGATGGATATTTGATAAAATTTTTCGAAAATCGCTTCATGAGTACAAACAACCTCCTGCTTAAACCCATTTATAGCTCTGAATAACCATGATATACAGTATTGTTAATTTTTACTGAATCAGCATTATGTTTCGTTATTATTATTATTTATTAACGTTCACTTTTTGCAAATAAGGCTAATTTGGACGGGTTATCTGCAGGTTACCACTCTTTTCTAGCCAGGGTGGGTGGGACCTAGGATGTTATTTAATGAATTCAGTCACTAAATAATTTCCTTTGCCCAGGCAAGAATCGAACTCGCCACTCTAGGATTACCATGTGAGATTAAGGTCAACGCTTTAACTCACATGGCTGTCCTGAGCCCCATTTTTATATTATTCATTAAATAAGCCCCATTCATTATTATTCGTGACGTACATTGTTTATAAATCATAATAAACATATTGTGGCTAATATAATTTTTGCTCTCGCATTGCATATTAGTCTAGTACTGAATCATTCTCAAACAGGTTTTATTACTATTTTTTTTTTTTTAAACGTCTATAGACGGACGTATAATAGTTCGTAATCAGGAAAATAGATTGCTTCGTAAGTCTAGTTCTAAGATCTAATGTTGAGTAATATCCTTGTGAATAATATGACGTGTATGTTGTTGACCTTCAGAGTGCGACATCAACCTAGGTATGCAATATCTAGAACTTTTTATCCGGTGATTCTGATGCAAACGGTTGCATTTCAAATGAGCACGAATGATAATTTACAGAGTTGTTATTTTGCTTATTGAATTCTTGTGTTTTTATTTCTCCCATTGAGGGTAAATATAGTGAAACTATTTCCTCGACAGTGGTAGTCCACGCTGGTCTACGTTGGTTATAATCTTAGGACATTGCTTCATAATACGTTATGCTCCTTGTGAACAGTTCCTTATGGTAGGAATGAGGAGAATTACAGTTGTGCTGTGTCCCATATATAGTTCTGTGTGTTTCGTATACAACTAGAACTTTTTTTTAGAAATGACTATTCTAAATAAATACCTTCAATGTTTTGCCACCCGGAATTTTATAGTGTTTGCATATCTTGAAACGAATTCCTTCAAATTATAAATATCACACGTTATTACTATATATCCTGTTTTATAATTTTTAACTGTAAATATTCGCTTTTATTTATTTATTTAAATTTTTAAATGCACTCTACAGGTAAGCTTTTAACTTTAATCTGTAAAAATACTTTTCTTCAATATTTTTTCACTGGGCCACTAATTTGTATTCTAAATGTTTTATGTTCTAACTCTTGACTTTCGATATGTGAATATATTTATTATTTTTTAATTTAATGACATCTTAATGGTAGGAGGCCACTAATGATGGAGCGTGTGCTCTGAAAGCAAAAATACTGTGAAGAAACGAGGCCTTTCTATTCTTACCTTAGATAATAATTCCTTCGCCATCCAGCAGCTCAAAAATGGATGCAGTTTAATTTCATGTATCAAGATATTGTTGACAAATTACCATTGGGTTTAAAGCTGTGTATTATATGACTTTTTTATTCTCCTCTGGATAATTAAGGTTGTACTTACTTAGAGGAATAATTTTGAAGCATTGTTAAACCGTACTTAAGAGTACTGTCTAGAGACGTTGAAGAAGATATCAAAAGGTTTTTTGCATTTTTAACTGACACTTGTTTGTTCCAAGAAATGTAGATCCATCTACCGCTTATGGCAATAGTAGATGCAGTATATTATAATAAATAAATAAATAAGAATTAGCTTCCGTATCTATATATTAAATCTCTTAAAGTTTGATTGACCTATTTTCTAGGTAAAAGAGGAAATGACCTTTTCCAATGCTCTAGAAGTTTTTCTTATTCATCGGACGATTAGTAATCAAGTAGCTTTAGGTTATAGTTCACGATTCTAGGAAAACCCATTCCAATCCATTTGTGTGTATTGTGAAGATTGAGCACTGTCTGGCCTCTGGAGTGTTGAGGCCTGCTTAAGAAGGCTTGAAAGGCTCAAGTAGCGTGAAAGGGCGGTGGTCCTTTTAAATTGGCTGACAAAGAGGTTCAAGTGGTGCTAGTATAGGACTGGCGCAGTACTTGGACCCGCATATAGGTTTACTCAACGCACCACCACACTAGGGGTCCATTCAACTCAATCTTATTCCCTTGGAACACCTGCTACCCCCGCTCTTCTCATTATAAACATCGGCTCCTCTTACGCAATCCACAGGTTTTCCTCGGGCGGGCGCTCTGAGCTTATTTATAGCCCGGTATTTATTTAGCTCTCGAATATAAACAAGACCAGAGTTTGAACGAATTCCTTTGCGAACTGCGCGAACGAAAACAGGCACGAGGAAATGTTTATTAAAATACCGCCTGGGGTATCTTGATTGAGGAGTAGCCGGGATAGAATAATCAAGAAGTTCTCGCCATTATAGTGAGGACTCCATTCAAAACAAAAAGTCCGTCACGCTGGGCTGCGTTAACTAAGCCGTTTCTCACGTGCGTCACGCATTTACGTTTATCCCAAATCGTGAAAGCTCAATGAGAACAATATTTTGTATTTAGGCTTCAAATAAAGCGCTTCATAATATAACAGCTGATGGCAGAATACTAAAAAAAATACAAATATCTCGTTTAATAATCAAGATAGTGAAAAAACCCACATAAGAAAATTTATGTCCATTACATTCGCAATTACATTGGTTCTGTATAATTTTTCGATCCGACGTATAATAACGGAGATATCTTCTCTAACCTCCCACTGATCGGATTTCAGCCATTAACGAAATTAATCTTTAGTTTTGCATAAGACGTTTAAATTTCTAGTTTGGAAACGATCAAATAAAAATTACGACTTCTAGAGCGTTAACAGACAAATATATATATTTAGCCACACTCTTGAATGACCTTGTTAGTTGTACAATTATTAGCAATAAGACGAACCAAAGGATGGTTATGATGTGAAAATTAGGGTCAGCGTATCTGCTTGCACTGTCATATTCCAGGGACCTCATCTACTCAGATATGCACGGAAATTCGTGTTAATTTGAAAATGTATTTTATTCGAGAAATAATGCGTCCATATCATGGTCATGTATAATTGTGAGGGGAAATCGGAATATCCTTCTTTGAGAGTGCAGTACCAACCTTGGCCTTTAGTGTAAAGATGGATTCATATCCTTACTATTGCATGTTTCATAGCTATCTAACTGATACCCAAAAAGCTTTTCAGCGCCTCACGGACGGTGAAGAACTGATTTGAGTTCGGGGAGATCAAATAAGAAGCGTGTTGAAGTGGCTATACCTACATATACACACTATCCTTACCAGTTAATTTGGCCCCCTTTTCATTTTCGATTTTCCTAAGAACAGAATGAATCGAGGCATGACTAATGTTGGGCAAATTTCTCTGATTGACCGAACCAATTTGCGCCTTACAAATACTTATATTATGAATTCCCAATACCGAATAGATCAATGATAAATAAATGGGAAGGACATTTTAGTGTTATTTGGTACTGAGAGCCTTTTTGAGATAGATGATTGTTTTAATTGTCATTTCTATTTCAAATGTTTACATTAGCTCGTTAAGACAACATTGGTGATGCTTCTATGTCAAATATTTCATGTGGATTGAACGTAAACAAGTTTTAAAATGATCTAACTGCCGTATATCTGAAATTTAGGGAAGATTCCTTGTTATTTTGCAAGTGATGCGGAATCTTTTGATGATTTTGTTGAATGCTCCTTGTTAGGTTTGACACGGTCATTATCAACTCTCTTCAGAGCCAGCTTTCATCCTTCCGATATAATATATCGTTAGCAGAGAACGTGACAAATATAAGAACGCGCCCTAATGATGACACGAGGGCATTTGGATATTTTTCTTTCGTGTCCATTTTTTTTTTATTTGTTTTTGTTTATCTTTATTAAATGGCATTAGAAAAGAGAAAACTGCGAATTACTGCATTCACTTGCGAGGATTGGAACACTTAGAAGATTCCGGAGTAGAAAGTAACTTTCTCGTTAAGCGAATCGTCGGGCTGTGGGAAAAAATGTCAAACACTAGAGCTGTCTGACCACCTCACAGATCTCGGAATATTTATTTTAACTGCTCTAGTTTAAACCTGTTTTCTTTTCACATCCGAAATAGATTACCAAGTTGAACAGACGTCAATAAGTTTGGATGATATCTCAAAATTAGCCCCAATATTTACACTCTGCTGCGAAAAGTGGAGATCTATCATATATGAGATATATTTTTCAGTTTTATAAAGTTGTTTTGAATTATTAACTTAAAAATTTAGACTTATAACAACTTTCTTTCATAGGCAATTACGTTAACAATAAGATTGGTTCTATAAACTTTTTTCAATCCTACGTATAATAAAGGAGTTATTTCCAATTTCTCCCCATCCCCCAGTTCAGATTTTAGCCGTTCACGAACTTGATCTTTCCTTTTAAATAAAACTATCAGTGGACATTTGAGGAAGTGTTTCGAAAATCCCGTCATGAATACAACACCTGATTTCCCTCAAGGGAAATTTATAATGTCCACTTTTTTTTAGACTTTAACATCTAATTTTTACTGCTATGGCCCGTACTAGCAGTACAAGTTACCTTTCCTGGCTCGGATAGGATTTCGCACGAGAGAGTTAAATCTTTCTAATTAGCGAGGGGTCATTTCACATCAATTCAACCGCACCATGACACCCACCATTTCAGATTTTAATGAGTCTTATTCATCGACCAAAATAGCAATTTTAGGAGTTAGAATTGTACATATCAAAGTACATTTTAGACTGATGAATCATATAATGTATACAGTATTTAATTAAAAGCAAACTTACGTAAATGCTACTATTTTCTTAGTTACCTTTATTTATCATTTTCTTTTAATTCATACAAATTTCTAAATATTTATTTTTAAACTTGGAAGGAGTCAAATAACCATTCATTTTATTGCTTTACGTGGTATATTACATGTCTTAGTACCAAAGCAAAAAAATATTTCCATGATTATCCTTTTCTCTTAAGGAGATATTCAATTTAACGTGAAACTGCGTATTTGCTTTCTGAAAAACTCAGATTAACACTTTGTAATTTTTTTCTGGCCACAAATACTTACTTGGTACCTTTGTTTATTTTTTTTTGTCGTTTTTAAAGATATTCATAAATACACACAAAAAAATTCATCAAAATTTGTGAGTAAATAAGAAAGTTATAAATTTAGAACAAATTAATTTTACTCTTCCCTATCGATAAAAACACGAAAATCTCTAAACTTTAAGAAGCCATAAAATCCAAACCGTTAAACATTTATAATAAAAACAAAATGATATGGTTTCTCGTATCAATGAATAGAACACCTAAAATAAGTTTCAATAAAAAGGATGAGACTCGAAATTATTTTTTTGATTGATTTAATGTGGAATGGCCCCAAGGAGAACTGGTGGTTGATAAAGATGAGAACTAAAAAAAATAAAAATTTGGATAATTATTGTTGATATAAGAAGGTAATGTTTCAGGCCACTTGTGCATATTCAATTTTAGGAATATGTAAACCAAAAATTCGTTTAACTTTGAAAGCGAAGTTGGTTTAACAGCGGAGCCTACCCACTGAGATGACGTACTTATAAAGTGGAGAATATATCTCAAATGTGGGGCGTGTACAATAATCCTGTCCTATAATTTGTGTTTCCTGTCATTCTTGGACCTTCAATATGTATATAAGGATAGTGTTTATCATATCATTACTGTTTTTCGAGTTGTTTCGTTGGCAGGCCTGCTTAATTCATGTGGCTCCTTAATTGTCTCAAGGATGCTATGCTGAGTTAGTAATGAGCTCAGTCTTGAGTTATCAAGTGCTGCTTCCTCCACAACAAGAAAAAAAAAACTACATTTCGATACATAATTTACTAAATCATTGATACTCCTAATCAAACTAACGTTATTTAGTGTAGCATTCAATTATTTTTTGGGAGAAAGAAATCGACGAATCTTATTTATATTCATTACTTCATTAATATTCTTTTTACCTTGACGTTTTTAATTTACCAATCCTTTTAATTCAGTCCTTTCATCTTAAGAGTATTAAAGACCTCTTGATTTACTACGCCGAAAACAACATTCGTAAAAGAATTCCACGTTCGTTTTTTCGTTTCAACATTCCATTTTTATTTTTTACATTTCTATGTATGTGGATTTCATTGATAATATTTAACAGTAGCTGTATTACGGTATTCTCAGCTTGTTAACTGTTTGAAACTATTTTACATCCATTATTATTATAGAAATGTGACTTCAATTCAATCTTCGTTGAAGGTGAAATAGCGGAAGGTCAAGAGATGAACAACCTGTGAAAATCTTCCACTTATTTATTTTTCCTTTAAATGTTTCGCATCCTCTATGTCGTCCCTTCAGGAGTAATACACTTATTATAGATACCAATTGCAACTATGCTTCTTCTGGAATCAATTTTTCAAAAACTTGAACCTTTTTATGTAATCGATTTTTACACTATTCATCAATGTAATATATCGATGTTATCAGCTGTATATCTCCATTTTTGCTAGATTTCCCTGAGGATAAATTCATCAATTCTGGGCGTACTTATGACTCGAAAGAATTTCCTCAAATGTCTGTCTATCTAGAAGATGACGAAAATGAGGTTTGTTCAAAATTTTACACACACACACACACACACACACACACACATATATATATATATATATATATATAGGTAGGGAGAGAGAATTATATATTTGTCTTTAACGCTCTATAAGTCGCAATTTTTGTTTGATCCTTACCAAACTGGGTATCTAAACGATCTATGGAAAACTAAAGATCAAGTTCGTTAATTGCTGAAATCGGACAGGACGGAGGGGGTTTTAGAGGGGAAATTTCAAAAATACTTAATATCTCCGTTATTATACGTCAGATCGAAAAATTGTATAGAACCAATTTTATTGCAAATGTAATTTTCTTTAAATGTTTTTATATACGTTTTTCAGGATCTTGTTTATTAGCCGAGATATTTCCATTTTTTAGTTTTCGGCCATCAGTAAACCCCCATTCATGCTCACTTCGTATTAACAATAAGCTGTTATATGATGAAGAACTTTATTTGAAGCCTAAATGCCTAGTATTGTTCTTATTGAACTTGAACGTTTTGTGATAAATGCAGATACGTACTTGGTTAATCTGCTTAGTTAACGCAGTCCCTGCGCGAAGGACGTTATTTGTCAGTTTTGACGTTCCTTGGTCGGTAGTAAAGTCGATTTTTTTTACTATCGTTTACTACTCCTGAAGAGGCACCATAGATGATCCGAAACATGTAGTGGAAAAGTAAATCAGAGGAAGATATTTCACGTGTTTTTCATCTCTTCATCTTCCGCCATTTTACCTTCAACAAAACCGTTATTATATGGACTATACATTTTAAAAAACACAATCGATTAATTTAATTTAAAAAACAATTGTTCAATTTTATCCCGAAGTTCTTGTCGTTCTCGTAGGTTGATTGGTAACCTCCATTAGTTTCAATAAGATAAACTACTTCAGTAATCACAAACACAATTGCCAAATTGCTAGGGTTAATGGGGTATACATTGCCATAGTTGTATGAAATTAATTTTCATAATTAACTACAGATTGGCTTCAATTAATTCAATATGCCTGATGACTTTACGTGAAATTAATTAAGTTTTAGATACCACAGTCCGGCTTCGAAACCAATTAAAATCGACCAAGGAAAGCCGTTGCATATATGAATTAACTGAGCTGTGAAGATTTTAGAAGAAAATATTGTTTGTTAAAGTGAACTTTTAATTGTGTGCGAAGCGAAAGCGTGACTTTTCTCGGGCAGGGCTGGAACGAATTAAAACTTATGTTAAAAGATTTGATGAATTTATTCTTAGAAGTGCTGATCATCATAAAGTATTCTTACAAATATTGAACATTATTTATACGAAATATTTCAATCTTAACAGACCTGGGCTCTTGATTGAATTCTCTTCGGAATTAACTAAGCTTAGTACTTTATGTGTTTAGAAAGAAATTCGCTAATGGCCTTGAAACACCTACGGTTTTGTGAAAGAAACTGTGTATATTAGGGGTATTCATTCATGCAAGTTGCTTTTCTAAGAGAGCTACATTAATACTGAGTGAATCACCTTCGATGTGATGTCCATGAATAAATAATAATAATAATACTGAGTGAACACCCCTTAAGGTAACCTGCGAGTTAGTGTTATGGTATGTATGGTTATACTTGTTGTAGTAAGTGCCGTAGAGGATTGTTTGTTATTGGCTACCGAAGAACTCAATCAATCATATGAATGTATATGAGGATGCTTACAGCTCCAGATAACTTTTGGTAACCTTCTTCAGAGCACTGTTGTTACAGGGAGATACAAATCTTATGTCCCTGCTCCCCTTCTAGTAATATCTGAAGAAGGATACTAAAGGTGCCCGAAACTGTAAGCATTACAAATTCACTCATCTTCTAATTGACTGAGTACTTTTTTAGCCCACATCCAACTAATCTTATTATTATTATTATTATTTATTAACGTCCACTTTTTGAAACTTAGGCTAATCGGGACGGGTTATCTACAGGTTACCACCCTTTTCTAGCCAGGGTGGGATTTTAGGACGTTATTTAATGAATTTCGTCACTAAATAATTTCCTTTGCCCAGGCAAGAATCGAACTCGCCACTCTAGGTTTACCATGTGAGATAGTTTAAAACCAGTCTTAACTTAGATTAACTAACTTCCTACTGATTATTCCTCTTTTTCATATCCGCATTGTTATTGAATTTACGATTATTTTTTTTAATAAAAAAAATAAAATCAGTTCTCAATACCATAGAATAAGGACAAACCAACTTTACATACTATGAAATAAACCAGGAGCCATACTTCGACTTAACAGTAATTACACAAGTGATTCCGAAGGGTTTGAATTGAGTTGTATACCGTTTGTAATAGCAAGAAAATTTAATATGAATATAAATGCCGCTTAGTAGATATAACAGAAGCTCCATCAATACTTCTATACTGGTTTTTGTAAGAGCACTGAAATAGTTTGCTGATCTTATTGAGCAGGCGTGAGGTCGAAGCAGAAATCGTCACTTCTGTGCGTCTGATTATAAAAGTGGCATTGTTCTGAATATATGGGTCTTTTAAGGTTAAACAAAATATATTTTAACCCTTCACAGACAAGGAATATGAAAATTACATTGCAGGCAAGCTGGGTCACAGGTGACCCAGTCATATTTATAGCACATTTTTTTCATTTTAACAAAAATATTCCAGTTGTTGTTTTTTTTATATATATAAAAAAAGAAAGTATAGTTTGAAAAATTTATTTTATTTAGCAATATACATAATATGATAAAAATACAAAAACTTACATTAGTAGGAACTATACTTAAATTAGTAGGAACGTAGAGTTGCAGACCTTTGGTATCCGTATAGGATAAAAGATAAAAATTAAACGAGTAAACTCCTAGAAGGGAAAAAATAAGAAATTTCCAACTATAAAAGACGAGAAAATTTAATAAAATCTTAGTGATTAAATAATTTTCAGTAAGTTATCAGTCTTCTATTTCATCTGGCAGTCCGGCAATAATTTTTCCTACTTTGAACAGTCAAAAACTTTCCAGATCAGTAGTTAGAATACATAGTTTGAACTCTTACAGAAAAAATATATATAAAAAAATACTCTACGGAAAAAAAGAATAAGAACATATGAGGGATAAAAAATCAAAAAAAGGGAATAAACTCTTAGTAATGAAAGTTCACTAATACTTCAAACTCAGAACAATCTAACAATCTTCTATTTCTTCATCTTCTTCAGGTAAGACTCTGGTAATGCATCGAGAACAAATATTTAGCCTATGCTCAGCACATAGGCGGCGATTACAATGAGCGCAGTTTGATGTACGCTTACAATCTCTTGATTTTTCACAAAAAGCACACCGACGTCTTGAAGTGCTGGGTCCAGGCTGATTCTAAATTTCTTTTTCATCAACTCTCGGAAGGAGGGGAGGGGTACCGTGCACTCCCCCTCCCCTCCTTCCCTTACTTTACTCAGAATATTATTTTTACCAACCTCTGGGTCACCGGCGACCATGCCTTGCCTGTGAAGGGTTAATTTCGCATTTGAATTTGAAACTTAATTGCAAAGCGCAATTAAATTTGAATCTCCTTGTTTCCTCTGTATACTCTATATAACTTATTGTGTGTTAGATTCGTCTATTTGGCAGATATCCCTTGTAATAAATTGCCCAAAAAAAAGGAGAGGATAACGCGTAACGCCTTGATTACACGGTGAATATTGCATATGTGTTGGGTTCCAAGAAGGCTGCTGTGTACATAAGACTTTGGCTGAATAGATGACAGCTAGTTTGGGAATGCAAGCAATGCCCGACGGATGGAGCCATTGTGAAGATCGTATTACACGGCTAACCAACTAACAATGGCCGTCGTACCTTACAGCAGGCTATTTACCTCGTCTTCAGATGACTCCCCCCTTCCTTAAATTATCTTCTCGCGGAACCTATTATTTTGGCAGTGCTCCAAGCTGGCGGAAAACTCTTGTATATTCTAAGTTTCCTGCTTGCGGGCTTCTCTGCCTAACCATTAGGGTGAAATGGGCGAGGCCATGACCTCTCCGGCTTGTCTGGCGGACTTGTTTAGAGGGAAGGAACAATAAATTGAGTCGTCATGACTTCCAAGAGTCTTGCAGGACCTGTTTTAAGGACCTGAGCCCTGCTTCCATCTTAGAACTACAAGGTTCCTCCAGATTCGAACCTTCAACCCTGAAAAACACAGCCACCACTGTTTCTTCCTCCTCTTTTCTCTACCTGGCACGCCATAGAACATTTTTTTGTAGTTTCTTTCAATATGGTCTATCCTCCAGTCGAAGCCTACATTCTTAATAAATAGCACAGATGGTATGAGCAACACCATCAAATAGAGTATGCTGTTTCAGTTCTTCCCATCTGTGTTCTTCCTTAGGGCTGTACGCTTCCAGGCCAAGACACTTGTTTTTATAGGATCTTCCTTTCCTATAAAAATACGAAAATTTACCCACTTGATACTCTAATACAGGTATGAGCAACCTTTGACATCTTGCTGGGCAAACTTTAGTGTGCAAATGCGTTCGCGGGACACTTTTACAAGTAGCGTTCATAATTTTTAACGATAGACATTAGACATGAAATGATAACGACAATGTAATTATAATACAATTTATTAAGATAACAAAATGAAATGAAAAAAATAGTTATATTATAATAAAATCGTAAAATTTGGAATTATTACAAACAATGAAAGTTAAATAGCGACACAAGATCATCGTCAGTACGATGTTTTGAATTATTAACTTTTATTAATGAAAAGAACTGACTGAATAAGTACTGCCAAACGCACAAATCTCTCCTCATCTTCCCCTTTTGGAGTAAGTAGTGTAATATTTTTGTTTAATTAGGTTTTTCAAAATGTCTCGCGGACCGGTGGTTGTCCACATATGCTCTAAGAAGGAGATTTTAATAGTTTCTCCGCTTATTTTTGTAAAAATTAAATTCTGAAACAACTATACATACAGAGATGTAAGAGAACTCCTTCAATACTCTACAATTTGATTTATTACAAGCGCTTATCTTGTTTCGTTGTGTCATTGCACCATCTTCATAGCCAAGCTGTATGGAGAGCTTGGTATCTGGAGACATACTCTCCAGATTTCACATCTAAGCTTTTGTGGTAATTTAAATACTCTGGTGGGTTGACGGAGCTCATTTATTTTTCTGTAAATTGTCATTCGTTATCTGAATTAAAAAACCATTAAAAAAATTGTATAAGTTGGGTAATTTTTTTTATTATATGATAAAATTAAGACAATACACGCTACCCTTCATCCAGACCTAAATCCTAGACCAAAATGTTTCTTAACTTTATATATCTTTAAGTCTGATAGATATTACGTGAAAAAGTGGTTTAACCCAGATAGATTTATCATTTGAGCTTTTGACTGAATGTCTAATTAGCAGATTTCCCTTAAGGGAAATCAGCTATTGAGGTCGTACTCATGATGCGAGTTTCGAAAAATTTCTTCAAATGCCCATCGATCCTACCCAGGAGATGACGAAAATGAGGTCCGTTCAAAATTATATATATATATATATATATATATATATATATATATATATATATATATATATATAGATATATATATTTGTCTGTTAACGCTCTAGCGGTCGCAATTCTTGTTTGATCTTTACCAAACTCGGAATTTAATCGTTTTATGTAAAAAGGAAGATCAAGTTCGTTAATGGCTGAAATCGGACCAGTGGGAGGGGGGGGGGTTTAGAGGGGGGGATTTTTGAAAATTCAAAATATCTCCGTTATTATGCGTCGGATCGAAAAATTGTATAGAATAAATCCTATTGCAAATTAAATTTACTATAAATATTGTTCTATTCATTTATTCTGTATCTTGAATATTAACCGAGATATTTGCATTTGTATTCTGCGTGATACTGGTCACCAGTAGGCTATGTTCGAACTTTCCGGCGAGAGCTCTGGCGGCCGTTTCTATAACTTCGCCCCTCGTGAATAGGTTTAGAGGTTAGGTCAACTGTTTTTTGGGGCTAGAAACTACTGGGTTATTACGCCCTAAATAATGTTTTAGGTTTAGAGGTTTCTTACTACTACAGTTGTTATTAGGCAGATTTCCCTATTGTAAAACTTCACGTGGGAAATCTGCTTAGTTTACGCAGCCCCTGCGTGACGGACTTTTTTGGTTATAGGTCATCATGTAGAACCTCGACTTTAGAATAATTATGAATGGTTCATTCCACATTATTTACAATTCTTAGTAAAATTCATTAAAATAGTAATTAGAAACTGAGTTTCAAGAATCATGAATAAGGTGGTGATTGAATTTTACGTTATTGGTGGGTTGAATTTAAAATATGAAGTGAAGATATAGGAAATTGCAAAATTGAAATATCTATAGAATGTTTGATTATATGTTTAATCCATAATTTTAATTTCTGTTTTTATTTATCAAATAAAAAAACAATTCTGTTTGACGACATCTTCGGAATCCAAGATTAGTCCAGCTTTCTTACGCCTCTTACTTACGCAATTATGGCTTGTTAACTTTATTTGACGGACTCATTGACTCAGTTTCGAAATGGTCGTGCTTTAATGTGAGTTTGTAATTGTTATAGAATTCTCCTTGTTCTCTACTTCATTAGTATTCTTCAAGCGTTGCTCAGCCCCGCCTCGAACAATGGCTCAAGTATGAAGTCTTGACAAGAGTTCGTGTCAAGCGTGCTGACAGTTGTCTTTGTTTCTTTTTTTATTCGTTTGCATATTTCTATATCTTCTTCCATTTAATTAAACTTTCGTGATGTCATTTGAAGATGTCTTCCCTGAGCGTTACGTGAATTCGATTTATTTCTATTCAGCGTGACATCGGTTTTATACAGATAAAATATTTATTTATTAGAAGAGGTTACCAGAACCTTGGTGACTTGCTCTTTGATATTTCAGAATTCTTAAGTATCGCCCATATTTGTCTCGAGACTAATTTCTGTTTTGTTGTTGTTTGTTTCGTAACAACTAAACAATTAGACAATTAAACAATTTGTCTAGCTCTTTGGGGTCATCTTCAAGGGTCACTGCTATATCATCGGAAATATTGCATTCGTTTCTGTATACTTATGGCATTCCATTAATATGTAGATAGTCAAGTCCGTGTTACACTTGCCACAATTCAGGGGGGTTGATCTTTTGTCATAAGATAACCATGCGTAAATCTTGTGTGCCCTATTCGGTGTCTTCCTAATACGACTTTATCTCTTCTGTTGTCTGTGGTCGAATATTTCGATGGACGGATGGAGGTCGTACTCATGACGGAATTTTCAAAATTTTTCTTCAATTGTCCATCGATCCTATCTAGTAGATGACGAAAATGAGGTCCGTTCAAAACTGTATATATATAAATATATATATATATATATATATATATATATATATATATATATATATATATATATTTGTCTGTTAACGCTCTAGCGGTCGCAATTTTTGTTTGATCGTTACCAAACTTCATATTTAAGCATTTCATGTAAAAAGAAAGACCGAGTTCGTTAACGGCTGAAATCGGACCAGTGGGAGGGGGGGGTTTAGAGGGGAGGATTTTCGACATATTTCCGTTACTATACGTCAGATCGAAAAATTGTACATAACCAATCTTATTTAAATTTAAATTTACTATAAATATTGTTATATACATTTATTCTGTATCTTGAATATTAACCGAGATATTTGCATTTGTATTCTGCGAGTGGTCACCAGTAGGCTATGTTCGGAGTTTCCGCCGAGAGCTCTGGCGGCCGTTTCCATAACTATCGTCCCTCGTGAATAGGTTTAGAGGTTAGGTTAACTGTTTCTTGGGGCTAGAAACTAATGGGTTATTACGCCCTAAATAATGTTTTTTAGGTTTAGAGGTTTCTTACTACTACAGTTGTTATTAGGCAGATTTCTCTTTTTGTAAAACTTCACATGGGAAATCTGCTTAGTTTTCGTTTGTATCAATTTCTTCTTTGAGTGTTTGATAGAGTTCTGCAGAGACTAATTTCTACCCCATAATATTGCTATTTTCATTTTTAAAGTGGTCTGTTCTCTGAGTTTACATATTTCTGTAAACGAGACATTTATAATTAAATCCTCGAAAAGTCTCATATTTACCTGACCGTTTCCAATATTATGAAAGCTTTTTCAAAGTCGATCATATATGATTCATATGGTTTTTTGCATACAAAGCGATCAGCTGTTTGGGTTGGTTTTGATTATGTGATGGCCTTTAAGCCAAATCAATGAACATATTATGTTGAAGAAATCTTCCATAGGAGGGTGATAATGAAAATCTAAATTAAATGTGGGCTTTCACTCATGTACATTTCTCTTATCCTCTCTCATCGTGCATTCACTTTTTGTGGTCGATATCCTATTGCCAACATAATTGAAACTTCATTATGAAGACTTCTTGTGCTTTCATTCTATAGTGGTAAGTTTCCTTGGTGTGAAAACTATTTGACGAGAAACCGCAATGATCTAGTCTATTATCCTGGAATGTAGAAACTAACTAATCCTCAGAATGGTGTATTAGCAGATTTTTTATTTTAGCCATAAACAGTCTCGCTTTGATGAATGTTGGATCGTTTATGTGATTTAATTTTCATCTTGTTTTTTCCTTAAATAAGCTATGCTACGTTGTTTTCATCTTAGAGGCACGTCATAGTGAATGTTGTTGCTGATTCTAGAACAAACACGAATTATTTAGAGATTGGTTAAAAGGAACCTATTAATTAAAATTTTCGTTTTCGCAAAAAATTATTTATAACATCTGTTATATCAAGTACTGCATTGTGTTATAACTCAAGGCTAATTAAACAATTTCTTTATATAATCCTTTTATTGTTTATTTATAATAATGAGGGGTTTGTGTGTATTATTTATACAAAGTATATTAATTGTTTGTATTTACCTAAATGTGGCACAGAAATTGTAAATTACGGTTGCATGTAGTTTTGGTTTGAGAATGGTTTGGATTTTAGGAAAATGGCAGTAGGAGAAGGCAGACAATGTATGCCTTTGAAATGTCCTTATCTTCCCGGCCTCAACACACCTCTGTGTGCTCTCCTTGGTTACGAGCCCTCTAGGCTAGGCCTAAAATATGGACTCTTATCCGAAATATTTCAGGTTCCAGCTTGGCGACCAATTTCGGAACAAGGTTAGTACATATATACATACTCCAGTGGAAATGCAAAAAATGCATGATTATTCAACTTGCTGGTTGGATAATGTGCCCTCGTCGGCATTTGGTCTTCAGTAAATGATTAGCTAATACAGAAGCAATGAAGTTCAGTAGTTCATTGCTCCAAACACTGGGGCGTCAAGTGGACCACTTCATTTCCTAGCAGGGCCGCATGGCTCAGCCTGTTCAACGGCTGTTGAGCCTACAATTTTTTTTTTGTACTTATAAAAGTCTTATAAAACTAGAACTAAAACTACACAAGGAGCAGAAAACTAAGAATATCCTGAAAGTGATGGGAGACGGCATGTGTTCCTGATAGGGAAGGCCGAAGGACACAGCTGTGCATTTCTTGACTTGGCTGTTGGTACGTTTGATATATAAGTTAGTTTCTACAGTCTGGGGGGTGCTAAAATAACTCCTAATACGGTACGCGGATATCCTGGTACTTGAGATCATTTTTTTCCTGGTGAGCAATTTTTGTCTTCACCGGTGATTCAAAATGATGTTTTACTTCCCTTAACTTTTTAACAGATTTCCTTCAGGGGAAATCAGCTATTGAGGTTGTACTCATAACGGGATTATCAAAACCATTCTTCATGTCCATCGTTCCTACCAAGATGACGAAAATGAGGTCTGCTCAAAATGTTTTATATATATATATATATATATATATATATATATATATATATGGATGTATTTGCCTGTCAACGGTCTAGTGGTTGCAACTTTTGTCTGATCGATACCAAACTAGACATTGAAAGTTTTATATAAAAATGAAGTTCTAGTTCGTTATCTGCTAAAATCGGACCAGTGGGAGGGAAAATTTCGAAAATTTGTATGGAATCAATCTTATTGCAAATTGCATGTTGTTATGTACGTTTTTTCATTATCTTGATTATTAACCGAAATATTTGCATTGATTAGTTTTTGGCATTGAATAAACCCCCAGTCCTATCCATGCCATATTAACAATAAGCTGTTATATTATGAAGCACATTATTAGAAGCCTAAATATAAAATATTTTTCTCATTGAACTTTTACGTTTTGAGTTAGTTGCAAATACGTGACACACGTGAAAAATTTGCTTAGTTAATGCAGCCATGCGTGTCGGATTTTTTTGTCTTTAATGGTATTAAAAAATTATTAATAGCAAATAATGTATAAGCACGGATGCCCTTTCTATCGCAAGGTTAGATGCCATTCTTTCCTTTTAATTTAAACGTCAATCAGTTAATAAAAATAATTTTCGAAAAAAGTAGGAGAGGGATTTTTCCCATTCAGATGAAATCCCTTTTAAGTAAATTCTTAAAAAAGTAATTTTATGAAGTAATTTTCTAAACACATTTTTATGAGCTATTGAAATAAAATTGCCAGCACATTAAGAACTTCAGAGCCAACAGAGGACCGTGTTATAGATGTGTTCTCTAGACATTGGCACAGAGCGTTCAGGGGTTAAATAATTGTATGTTCTTTAATCAAATAAAAATTAGAAACTCGTCGTAGTAAAAATAAAAATGTTTCCTAATAAAATAAAATCCTTCGTAATACCAGTGGAACTGATATTTAATTTTCCAAGCTTATGCTGGTAATATTGAATAACGTGCCTCGTATCTTCACAATTGATGCAAATCTCTTTTGGACACATGACTCAAGCGTCCGTAACTTGACTATGATCAGCTGATTAGCTCGGATATCAGCTGTGTATAGGTTGTGTACTCCTGATGGTTCGGATTGGACGGCTGCTGACCGGCGTTAGTATAATGGAATCTGGTAGAAGGAAGTATCGACTCGAGTTAATTTCCGTCCTAACCGGTTTCAAGCTTACAATCCTAGCTGTAGCTATCATGTGGGCCTCTCAAGCAACGTCTCTTTGCGTATTCCTCATCTAAGCTAAGAATCTGCGCATTGGCAACACATTGGCACATCCCACAGGTGTCAGTATTATTGATGTTGTTTATATAATATTTAATATGTTTAAGAAATACTATTTGTTCTTTTTAGCTTTGTTTAGTTGAGTCGAATCTTATCTTGTGGTTGCTATCCTTGGAAAACTGCCAGGCGACTAAAACCTCGTTTGGATAAATATTTGTAATGGAATCCACGAGCTTACGAATAATCCTATAATTCTTCTTGTTTTCTGAACCATCTCTATTATTTAATTTAATTAGACTTCTATTAATGAAGAAATTCACAGACAATAAACATTTGGCTCAAAATGAAGGGCCTGGGACTACCATGCAGCTTTTACTGGACAAGAAGTGGCCAAATCGTGACGTTCCTTGCTGTTTTTGAAGGGTTTTTTTTTTTATGTAAGAAACATTACAATTATCTCTTGATACTCAGTAGAAACTGACATAGCTGCTAGAAATTGTATTAATCAGGAGAACTGTATTAATCCTGCTCTAATAAAATATGCATATGGCAATAATTGTTAGTGTTATTGTAGTATATCTTTATCTTCTTTAAAGGCTTTTAGAGGTTGTACTCACGATGGGGTTTTCGAAAAGTTTCTTCAAATGTCCTTCGGTCCTACTTAGGAAATGACGAAAAGACAAAAATGAGGTCCGTTCAAAAGTATATATATTTGTCTGTTAACACTCTAGCGGTCGCAATTTTTGTTTTATTGTTACCAAACTCGATCTATAAATTTGAAAATCAAGCCCTTTAGCGGATAAAATTGGACCAGTGGGAGGGGAAGGGGTTAGAGGGGAAGAATTTCGAAAATTCGAAATATCTCCTTTGTTATAGATTGAATCTTATTGCAAATGTAATGCTCTATAAATGTTGTTAAGTACCTTATTTCGATATCTTGATTATTTACCGAGATATTTGTATTTTTTTAATTTTCGGCTTTCATTAAACAAACCCCCTACTCATACCATATTAGCAATAAACTGTTTTATTATGAAGCACTTTATTTGAAGCCTATATACCAAATATTGTTCTCATTGAACTTTAGATAAATGTAAATACTTGATATACGAGGCAAATCTGCTTAGTTATGCAGTCCCTGCTTATCGTTTCTTTTATAAATTTATCTATTATTTACGATTCTTTCAATAATTACTGGTGTTTAATTAATTATTCTAGTTCTCCACCTTCCAGAGCATGATTTTCATTGTAAGGGTCTCATGTCTTTACAAATGGTTTTAAAAATAACTTAATAGTAATGGTCTATAGACTGTTTGGGTTTTTGGTGCAATTAATAACAGGAATGAAGCCAGTTTATGGTGAAACTCCATTTTTTTATGAGTCTAAAAAGTATTCATCTCTTTCATTTGTGTGTTGAATCCATAAACCATTTATATAACGTCGAGTTTTGGTTTTCCTGAACCCCCGGAAATATGATAGAAACTGTTCAACAATTTCATTGTCGCCCCTCGAGCAATGTACATGGTTTTGGAATGACCCTATTCGAGAGCGTTCTTTGAATTGCTCCTCGAGAAGCATTGTTGCCTCTCTTGTTGACACACGTTGAATAATTCTTGTTGGATTAATGTGATACACGATTACGCTGTACTTCAAGTCACAATGCCACTAAAGCAGAGAACACAGCAAAGTTGTTGGAAAAGTAACTGTTCAGTCATTTTTACTTCCTTTCACAAGTTAAAGGAATTACTGTCATGTCAAAAAATATCGGTTTTCGGATCTCAAAAATCCGTTTCTACGTCTCTAGCTATTTTCACATGTAAGTATCTCACATAAGTCATAAAGGACCAGCCTTAGAAGTTAGAGAATTAGAAAATGAAAAATTGCTGATTTCCCACTGAGTTGTAGAAATACAGAACATTTTTTGTTTTCATAAAATGATCTATACATTTATTTCTGTAACAGTTTTTGACGTGATTCATTGGGAAGGAGAGACTATATGTCATTTTCTAATGAAATCATTTTAGTGATTAATTTTTTAAGGATACAAGAAAGTGGTGTTGTATCCACATCATATTTTTTTTTTAAAAAAAGTACCTGTATTATGAGCAAACAATTTTAGAATGTTGATTTTAGCAGTCCTTACACGAAATCCAGCTATTGAGGTCGCACTAATGACGCGATTTTCGAAAACTTTCCTCAAATGTCCATCGATCCTATCCAGGAGATAACACATATATATCTCGGTTAATATTCAAGATAGAGAATGAATGTAATAACATATATTTTTAGTAGTATATTTATAGTACATTTGATTTGTAATAAGATTGATTCTATACAAGTTTTCGATCCGACTCATAGTAACGGAGATACCCGTATTTCGAATTGTCAAAAATTTCCCCCTCTAATCTCCCCCCTCCCTTCCCTGGTCTGATATCAGCCGTTCAACGTGCATGATCTTTCTTTATATATATATATATATATATATATACAATTGTGCTGATGTTTTCGACCAGGTTGTATTTATATGTGGTGTGTTGTTCTTTTCGGAGTTTTGGTCAATGTTGGTGAAATGAATCTTATCGAGAATCTTTATTTTTTCTTCTTCAGGGCTGTAAAGAATGTATAATAGTCTATAGATATATTTAGTCTTGGTAAGTAATAATAAAGAAAAAACACCCTTTTACAACAATGTATAACAACAATGTGCAATATTATAATGTAGTACATGAAATTTAACAGCCCTGAAGAAGAGAAAATAAAGATTCTCGAAATATCGGCATAAACTAAGATTCATTTCACCAACATTGACCAAAACTCCGAAAAGAACAACACACCACACACACACATAATATATATATATATATATATATATATATATATATATATTTGTCTGTTAAAACTTTAGGGGTCGTAATTTTTTTTTATTGTTACGAAACTTGATAATTAATCGTTTTATGTAAAAAGAAAGATCAAGTTCGTTAATGGTTAAAATCGGACCAGGGGGAGAGGGGGGGGGAGGTTAGAGGGGAGGAATTTTGAAAATTCGAAATATCTCTGTTATTATACGTCGGATCGAGAAAGTGTATACTACCAAACTTATTGCAAATGTAATGTTCTATAAATGTTGTTATGTACGTATTTTCAGTATCTTCATTATTAACCGAGATATTTTTATTTTTTAGTTTTCGGCCTTCTTTACACGCCCTCTCCTACTCATGCCATATCAACAATAAGCTGTCATATTATGAAACACTTTATTTGAAGCCTAAATAACAAATATTGTTCTTATTGAACTTTTCCGTTTTGAGTTAAACGCAAATACCACATAGAAAGCTGCTTAGTTAACGTAGCATGACGTACTTATTTTATTTTTAGTACTTCTATTAAATTCGTGTATTCCTTCGGTTCTTTCGTTTATTATTTAAGTTAGAAGCTAGGAAATCCTCACTTTTTATTGGTTGCCGCCTTTTATGTCTGTGCATTATGCTGGTTTAAGTAACTCAAAACTGAAAGCAAAGTGCCTCATTATCTCTGTGGTAATTACGTTATCTAAAGATTTGACAGGTTTTTTTTTGTATATATTCGAATTAGCTATTGATAATGTTTGCAATCACTCTCTGTATTTATGATTAAAAATCACTCTATTTAAACTGTTTTCCATTTGGGCCGTATCATTACATCATCATAGTGTTTTAATGCCAGTGATATTTTCCTCAGTGATGTATCTCGCCGAGGTGTGAAATTATCAGCCCGTGACAAGTGCTAAGTAATGTTATCCTTCACGGTTTTTAGAGAGGCCATGTTTGTTTTCAAGGACGCTTTACTGCCTCAATTTATTTTATAATTAGTGGTTCATTAGTTAAATAAACTGATTTCTGTTTAGACTATTAAAACTTTAGTTGTCGTTTGGAAGGTGTTTATATAAAATCCGCTAATCATTACTCGACTTTCCCAAAATGGGCCTTATAAGGCGATTCGAAAGTAAAAGTCTTTGCTTATAATAATTATATATATATTTAATTGGAGCCGTCGTTATAAGCAAAGAGTTCTACTTTCAAATAACTTTAAAATCCCAATTTTAGGACTTGTATTTATTGAATTTAAAAAATAAACATCTACGAATATCGTTATTGGTTTTAAAACTAATTACTTTGCTATTTTTCCAGGAGTCAATTAATATTATTTATTAATTAATTAAATTAGATTTTATTTATACATAGCCTTTCCCTATCAATTGATTGAATTATCGTTTATCGTAGAACAATATAAAAACTATTTTGCTCGGGTGTTCAACTGAAATAAGCTTTATTAAACACCCGTCACTCAGGGCCTGCGTAACCTAAGCAGATTTCTCAGGTGTGTCACGTATTTGCATTTATCTCAAAAATTGAAAGTTCAATGGTAACAATATTTGTTATTTATTCGTCAAATAATTGAGTTCATAGTAAAACAGCTTCTTGTTAATATGACATTAGTAGGAGGGGGTGGGGTTACTGAAGGCCGAAAGTTATAAAATGCAAATATCTTGGTTAATAATGAAAATTGTGATAATACGTAAAAAACAACATTTATAAATCTGACACACAAATATTAAGAATTTTCGAAATTCCTAGCCCCTAAAACCCCCCTCCCATTGGCCCACTGGCCTGATTTCAGCCATTTGCTAACTTGATCTTTCTTTTTACATAAAACGATTAAATGTCAGGTTTTGTAACGATTAGACCAAAATTGCGACCGCTAGAGAGTCAGTAGACAAATATATATACAAAATTTGAACGGTACCGGTACGTAAGATGGACATTCAAAGGTATGTTTGGAAAATAGCTTTAGGGAAGTCTGCTAAAATGCTGGATGTGTTCCGTATCCCCATTTTGTAGGCGGTACGTCAATAGTTATTCAGAGACTTAGTCTGTTGCGTCAGTGCGTTTACACAACTATTACGAGGTTATATTACATCAGAGATGGTTACTGTGTGATACCCTATCGGTAAATGACATTCCTATTTGTGACTTGAATGTTACTCAACTGCTTACTCCTAAAGTTAAATTTTATTTTTATTTCTTCTTTCAGAATGAATTTTAATGTTGGAAATAAGTTACTCTTATTCTTAACTGATACACACATAAATTCTTTGAGCCGAAAATTAAAGCGAAAATATGAAGTGGAATTCGAGAAAAATTGCTCACATCGTATCTACATATAAGCAATATACGACAGGAACGAGATAGTTAAAGCTGGAATTTTAAGGATTTCAAAGGAATTTTTCACTAAAATGAATTTCCACTGTCCACGACGGAATAGTACAACTCTCGGTTTATTGCATTGAGACTTACGCCTTAACCACAATTTCCAAGAGCCCCTACAAATAATATATGTACCATTTCTTTTTCAATAAGTTAGTTACGTGGTTTAAGGTGTCTGTGTTAATCTCACTTTGTAAACGTAGAGTAGTGGGCAATAGGAATTTATTTAGTGCCTGACTCACAAAAAAAAGTCACACCCTGGCTAGAACAAGTCTATGCAATATATGTAGTACTGTAATTTATAATGAATCAGAATAATTTTTATCTCAATCAATCAAATTTTAGTAGTCCAAGAATTTAAGACGAGGGGGGGGCACAAAAACAATATTTGGTATTTACTCTTCGAATAATGTGATTTATTATATTACAGAGTATTATTTACGTAGAAGTGGGGGTTTACTGAAGGTTGAAAACTGAAAAATGCAAATATCTTGGTTAATATTCAAGATAGAGAATAAATGTATATAAAAATATTTATAGTACATGTGATTTGTAATAAGATTGATTCTATACAAGTTTTCGATTCGACTCATAGTAACGGAGATATTTCGAATTGTCAAAAATTTCCCCCTCTAAACTTCCCCCTCCCTCCCCCTGGTCCGATATCAGCCGTTCAATGAACTTGATCTTTCTTTTTGCATACAACAACTAAATATCGAGTGTGGTAACGATAAAACAAAGATTGAGACCGCTAGAGCGGTAACAGACAAGTGTATATATATATATATATATATATATATATATATATATATATATATATATATATATATATATATATACATACACACACATACATTGAGAACAAATTTTGAAAATTGTGTTATGTGTACTACCTCAATAGCTGATTTCCCTTAAGGGAAATCTGCTAAAATGGTGGTAACCTGTATACAACCCGCCAATTAGTTTTAGTAATACAAAGTAGACTATAATAAATAAATATTTTTTTCCTAGACAGATGATTATTATCTACCTTTAATTAATTCTCTAATGATGCCATGCTGCTGATCTATTGTCTCTTAATTAGGACATATTTAGGATAACGTATCGAATTCATTGTTGTATTTTTATCATTAATAAACAATACACTAAATATGCACTAATAGCTTTCCGTGCCCTAAAATGAGCCCCCATACTCTGGAATGCCTTGGAATATGTTACAAGGCCTCCCAGTTATTATAGGCTCAATTAATTAATATGCCCCAACTATAGGCTGCTGAGTACATCTAATAACGTCATTGTGCTCTACTACCCTTGTAACTACCTACCTCGGTGGCCTACCTATAATGCCCAAAATGGCCGGCACCAAACATATGGCTTTGTCAAATACAAGTGTCAATTCTTTGCATAAATTCCCTGAATTAATCCCTGACTCAATTTTTCCACTGTCGTATATAAAAGCACACTCGCAGATTATTGTGGGGGGTACCGTTCTCAGTTTCCTGGAAATCTTTTATCGGGGTAGAATTTATCCAACCGGCAAAATGGGTTTATTTCATCGAGTATTGAAGAACTTTCTGACTGCTCTGGCAGTATTTAATGATTTGTAAGTCATTGGTTTTAGAAGCCATAGAGATTGTTTTGTTATGTAAAAACTGCCTTTAGTATATCGCTTTGTTTGGCCTCTACTGTCTAATTTTTTATTTTTTTTTTCAGGATATTATCTGTTTATTTTTCTAACGTTGTGTAGTGCCAACCTGATACAATGAACCCCTTTTCTGTTACTCATGTACAGAGTACATATACATGTATATGCATATGTTTATACACACACACACGCGCGCGCACGCACGTACGCATGCACGCACGCACGCACACACACACAAACACACACACACACACACACACACACACACACACACACAAACCCAATCCAACGTAATATTAAATGGGCCCATTGAGAATAAGGGCCTAACCTCAAAACCTTAGGATCAGACAACTAAATAAAACATGGAATGCTATCCCAGAGTTTGAACTTCCTCTAGCACCTCTAGCATAGTAATCCACTGTTTTAACCGCCATATATATTTTGGAGTGGGATTTGAAGTTCCTTGATTAATATGTTTCATTTTACCCTTTGAGATCTGCTTAACTGTTTCAGAACTTAAGTAAATGTCTTTAAGGAAACTGGAATTTTTGCGTCGTTGGTAACCATTGTAGACTGGCTGATTGTATACTAATCAGCTGTGTATAATTATGCTATAATTTCTTTCTTGTATCATTGTTCGTTAATACCGATGAAAAATAGTTTTTCATTCCATCATTTAAGCTGGCAGTGCATTGTTACGGCTGACGAAGTGGTTCGTGCCATTTAACTAATGATTACAATCCTAGATTTATGTGGATTGACAATGGGAGGCGTAGGAAGGTTGCAATTAAAGCTATTCTTTTGTTTACTTTAGGTGGCTGTGCCTAGTTTGTCTCCTTGAATTGTTAATTCTAACTGCGGCAGTAGTTCGTGAATATTCAATGGTTCTTCTTAAGCCCCAGTATCATCTTCTAGGCTCCGTGCGTTCCCGCTCCTTATTGGTTTCAACTCTCTCTCTCACTGCGGTTCTCCTAATGCCTTCTGTTATTAGGTTTGTTGGTTCAATAATGGAGGTTTCATTTCCACCTCAGTTACACAGACTTATAATGAGGCTAATCTGAGTCAACTTCCTTGGTTTAATATTAAGTACGATATGTTTTTTTTTTCTTCATTTTTTTCTATACTTCAGTACCACCGCACATTAAGAATTTATTTCCCATGCTCCATCATAAATGATATACATGGTGTATAAATAACATTTTTTAACATCATCAAATTAAATTACAATGTTTACATTGAAAAAATAAAATAGAAGCATTATAAAGAGTAAATGAAATTTACAATTATTTTACTATAAATAATAATAATAAAAGTTCATCACGCAGCTGCTGCGTTAACTATGCAAATTTCCCTCGTGCGCCACATAATTGTATTTACTTCAAAGCGTAAAAGCTCAATGAGAACAATATTTGGTATTTAGGCTTCAAATAATGTGCTTCATAATATAACACCTTACTGTCAATATGACATGAGGAGGACTGGGGGTTTACTGAAGACCGAAAACTAAAAAATGCAAATATTCGGTTAATAATCAAGATAGAGCAAAAACGTTCATAACAGCATTCATTGATCATTACATTTGCAATAAGATTGGTTCTATACAATTTTTCGATCCGACTTATAGTAACGAGGATATTCCGAACTTTCTAAAGGGAAATCTGCTAAAATATTAATGATATTATGCAATGATGACGTACGAGTATGTTGTAAATGTTTTAATTTCATTGCACACTTCCACTTTGGGAATAATTTTACTGAAGATATTTTCTAGCCCAAAAATATTTGATACTATTCACTTGAAAAATTATGTCATATGACTGCTAAACTATTATAAATATAACTAAAGGAAAAATGGAAATTTATTTTTTTATGAAGACAACAGGATTTAAATTTCTATTCTGTTCTCCCAAAATCTCTTAAGTGTACAGACAGTTTTATAATAATAACTAAGTACCAGGAGCAATTAAATAATCCTGCTGCATGATAAGATCTGGTAATGTATTCTTCGTTTGTAACTTCAGGAGCTTAAGCTGGTCTATTTTTCTAAATAGAATTACAACTTTATTTATGCGTTTTAGTAAAGATAAAACAGGATTTAAATTCAAGAATAAATTAATACCCATAATTATGATATTATTAATTAAGCATTAATTATTTGGTTTCGTAGAAAAGCAATGTTCTGTCTACACGAGTAGATCAAGATTTCTCTAAAAGTTTCTACTGCTTCTACAATACTATTTCCAAAGTCGCTCATTAATTTGATTGAAGTTTGCTTAAAATTCTTCGTAATAAGTCTGGAACATTGTCTTGGTTTAAATATTAATATTTATCGTGAAAAGTTTTGCTTAGCAATGAAGATTAACTATTCCAAAATTTTAGAAAGGTCGGGCTCCAAATATTTCAGTAGTCAATTTCTTCAGCATATGATACTAGTAAATGAAAACTAAGAAACTCATAATTCTCGTTAAAGTTGATTTCAACAAATACTAAATTAAAATAAATTCCTCATATGGAACATAACTTCCTCCCCATCACCTCTCTTCTCTCTCTCTCTCTCTCTCTCTCTCTCTCTATATATATATATATATATATATATAGATATATATATATATATATATTTAGTTTGGTGGACATACATGTACAAGAAAACCAACTTTTTGAGTTACTTTTAATAAAAAGTTTTCCAACAGTTTGGTAGATTTTCTAGCCTGGCAATCAATGTTCATTTTCTGTATTTTACTAAATCTTGTTGGACAAGGGGAGGGCAACTCAGACTCCTTAAATATATCTGTTCTGATTTATTTATTTTTTGAAGAGTAATATTTATCCATACTAATTACTTACCCTTAAGGAAATCAGCTATTGAGGTTGTACTCATGACAGGAGTTTCGAAAAATGTCATCAAATGTCCATCGATCCTCTCTAGTGGATGACGAAAATGAAGCCCGTCAAAATTATATATATATATATATATATATATATATATATATATATATATATATATATTTGTCTGTCACCACGCTAGCTTTCGCCATTTTTTGTTTTTGACATTGTTTGAAGCATAAATACCAAATATTGTTTACATTGATCTATAACTTCTTTAGATGTATGTAAATTCGTTGATCACGTGGGAAGGCTGCTTAGTTTACGCAGCCCCTACGCGACGGACTTTTAATTAATATAAATATGTCACGACCACTAAAAAAGAATGGGAAGAATTCTACCGTTGAATTCAAGCTTGTCTCATGATACCATTTTTTTTTTTTTTAAATTGAGTTATATAAAGATTTACCTGATCCCTATGATTTATGTCCAAAATTATTTATAGTCTGTCACATACCATTGTATAAGGACATATATTCGTGGTGACCCTTGTACGATGCCTTGTACATTTCTGCCAGAGATCCTTCGTGTCCGATATGAGTTAAACCCCGTCCTCCCGTCCGATCCCATCACGTTTCTTTCCAAAGCTCACCCCCTTCACAACTACTAAATCTCATGTCCTGAAAAAAAAAATCAGTTTTTTTCCCTTCGTATACTATTATTGCTATATACTCTTCCTAGTGATATATACTTCTTAATTTTACAAAAAAGACCTCGTAAATTCTAGCTTTGATACAAAAAATGACTGGAGACTTGTAAATGAATATTTTAATATGTTTTTCGGTTACAAAGGATTTTAATTAATGTACCATTATTGAAAAATAAAGTTATTTCATCTACAGGGACAATAAAGCTGAACTATATTGTTTACAACCATTTATCCGGACAAAATGCTTTGAAATATAATATATGGTTGGAGGTCAAAGTATATAAATGAGAATAACACTCTATTCATTATAATAAAGTGCTCATGGCAACGCCTTGGGCGTGCAATGCCTCTGTGTTTTTACTTCGTTTTAAACTTCAATAAATACTGGTTTGTTAATATCTTTGGTAATTAACATCCTAGTTTGGAAATTGTTAGAAATAATTTCAAAGGAAGTTAGTTTACGATTGTATTCCTGGCACCATTTCAATAATATTCTTTTTATAAAACAAGCTGTCAATAAATGAGTAAAATAAAACTAGATAATTGGGACCTATAATTTGAACGGCTAATCGGGACGAATTATTTAATGTTCACCAATGATCTTAAGCTCATTTAAAATTAAATATTTACAGATTCTTCTTAAGGAAATATGCTATTGAGGTCGTACTCATGTCGTGATTATTGAAAAATTATGTGCGTGCGTGCGCGTTAACTAGTCAAGTTGTCACAAGTTTTATTTGTTCGTTTCCAAACTCGATATTTAAACGTTTAGAGGGGGGGGGCATTTCGAAAAATCTTAATATCTCCTTTATTATACGTCGGATCGAAATATTGTATAGGAACAATCTTATTGCTAATATAATGTTCTGTAAGTGTTGTTATGTATGTTTTCAAGATCTTGATTATTAACCGAGATATTTACATTTCTTAGTTTTCGGCCTCCATTAAACCTCCTCTCTTACTCATGTCATATTAACAATAAGCTGTTGTATTATGAATCACAATATTTGAAGCCGAAATGCCAAATATTGTTCTCATTGAAAAATTACTTTTTTAGATAAAAGCAAGCGTGAGATGCACGTGGGTAACCTGCTTAGTTTACGCAGCCCCTGCGTGACGGACTTTTATACGTTTTAATCTTTTCCAAAGTTGGCTTCCTTGCAGGTAGAAGTATATTATAATTATAATCATAATTAGCGTAATAAAACCGGTCACACTTCGATAGTAAAGATTTATTTAAACGACTGAGCCCTTTTGGTGAAGTACACCATTGTCTGTGCAGAATTTATTGTTGCTGTTGGCACACCATAAAACAATCTCACATGGTAAACCTAGAGTGGCGATTCTCGATTCTCACATGAGCAATAGGAATTTATTTGGTGATGAACTCATTAAATAAAATCCTTAGTCCCACCCTGGCTAAGAAAGGGTGGTAACCTTTAGATAACTCGTCCCGATTAGCCATAGTAGCAGAAAGTGGACGTAAATAAATAATAATATTCCTAAAACTTAAAATCAGGACATTAAAACCTTTCGTACATTCAATACGCAAATTTTTAATAAATAATTAAATCCTTATTAAGTTCCTTAGTCAGGACAATAATAATAATCCAAAATACTTAACCTAGACTTTATAGAATGTAAGCAAATTCTTAACTACACAAAGGGAAGAACCTTTTATTCCCTATATCAAAATTTTAATCTCTTAATACCTCAGTTTATCTTGAGGAATTGAATTTATTTATAGGCATTAACTATAATGATCTAATTATCACCCCTTTGATAAGAATGGATTGTTAACATTATGAATTGTTAGTTATTATAGTTGGTTATTGCAGACGTTATTTATTAACGTCAACCTAGTGCGACTATGGCTAATTGGGACACTATCTGTAGGCTACCATTCTTTTCCAGTTTATTTAATGAATTCCTATGCACAGGTGGGAATCGAATCCGCCACTATGATTACTAAGATTAGCGCCTTAATTCACGTCACTAACCTGATCCTCAGTTATGAAAGGAAATTCTTGAACATATGCAACACCTTTTGCGTTTATAATCAGTAGTTGGCAATTACATTTATATATTAGTGTGTAAAACCTAAGAGGAATATTTCTATTCTTATATAATTACATTATTTTTTTTTAGCAGATTTCCCTTAATGGAAATCAGCTATTGAGGTCGTACTCATGACGCGATTTTCGAAAAATGTCTTCAAATGTCCATTGATCCTACCCAGGAGATGACGAAAATGAGGTCCGTTCAAAACTATATATATATATATATATATATATATATATATATATATATATATATATATATATATTTGTATGTTAACACTCTAGCGGTCGCAATTTTTGTTTAATCGTCACCAAACTCGGTATTTAATCGTTTCATGTAAAAAGGAAGATCAAGTTCGTTAACGGCTGAAATCGGACCATTGGGAGGGGGGGGGGTTTGGATGGGGGATTTTCAAAAATTCGAAATATCTCCGTTATTATGCATCGGATCGAAGAATTGCACAGAACCGATCTTATTGCAAATTAAATTTACTATAAATATTGTTATATACATTTATTCTGTATCTTGAATATTAACCGAGATATTTGCATTTGTGTTCTGCGTGTGGTCGCCAGTAGGCTATGTTCGGACTTTCCGCCGAGAGCTCTGGCGGCCGTTTCCATAACTATTCGTCCCTCGTGAATAGGTTTAGAGGTTAGGTTAACTGTTTTTTGGGGCTAGAAACTACTGGGTTATTACGCCCTAAATAATGTTTTAGGTTTAGAGGTTTCTTACTACTACAGGTGTTATTAGGCAGATTTCTCTATTGTAAAACTTCACGTGGGAAATCTGCTTAGTTTACGCAGCCCCTGCGTGACGGACTTTTTATATTCTTGGATATCTCATAAATAGTGATCATTCTAATTTCCATGACAGGATATATAATCACTTTGCGTTTGTTTTCAGTATGCTTAATCTATTCGTTTAAATCCTTTTAATAATCCTTTTTTTTATTCTGATCATCTTGCTGATGTGTTTGTTCTGAATATATGTATTAACATTTAAATGGAATTGCCTTATATGTTTCCTAGGCGGACAGGTGAGACGTTAAAAAGAATATTTTTCAATTCTTGTAAAATGTTGGGCAGAACGTCGGGGTTCTCTTTCTTCTCTTAAAATGGATTCCATCAACTTGGAGCTTCCTTTCCTCTTGACACGTGCTTGTCAAGTGTTTTATTGATGAAACCCAAAATGTAGCGGGTTATGCAACCTCTGAGAAGAAATATTTTTTCAGGGTTGAAGGGAGAGGGGGGGGGGATGAAATTCGGGAAAGCCTTTAAATAACCCAAGATAGCTTTTTATTCTTTTTTTTTTATCTTTATTGTCATTAATGATTGCGCAACGACCGACTTGCCGATCATAAACTTTATCGACACACTGAATGATATAATCCTTTACATGATTAATCAATTGTTAAGAAAATGAAGGAGTTATTTTCTGCTGATGTTCCTACTTGTTTGTTGGGTCAGAGCCTGAAATAGCAACGCCTTCCTACGCTTGCCTACTGCTTGTTCATCAATGCCTACGCTCTTTTAGCAATGCCAAATTTATTATTCTACAGCGCTCAATACGTTTATTTTTGTTGACATGTTAGTTTAGATTGTTAGCTGATTGTGTGATATCAACTTTTTTTTTTCCTAATTCAAAATTTATCTTATTCCCATTAACGATATAAATTTCATCGATAAACCATTTTTAGGAATTCATATCCTTGATAATAAAATTGAAATATATAATAGCTTGTTAGATAGTTAAACTCATAGTCCCCACTTATTTTTACCCGTAGTTACTAATGATCTTTCTAAGTACGTGATGTACAAAATAAACATAAAGTATGAAAATAATGATTATTTTCTTTTAAAAAAATCGGACATTGTCGTATTCCATTTTTAAGGTACTCGATAGTGAAGAAATATGGTATCTCAGGTAATTGCTTTGTTACCTGTGACTGTCACTGTGAATCCTTGGTTCCAGTATCATCCTTGTGAATGGAGCACTGATGATGGAACTTATGCTCTGAAAGTGCTCAGTCGTATAGAATAAATAACTGTGAAGGAACGAAGCCTTTTCCTTTCTTCCCCGAAATTATCTTATACGTTTGTGTGTGTCATTTTTTGGTTACAGTATGTGAGACTCGTGATTTCTTAAGTTTAAAAAGTCTTGTCTCATATACGCTCTGTAAAATAAACGTATTTTAGCAGATTTTCCTTATGGGAAATCAGCTATTGAGGGCCGTACTTATGATGCGATTTTTGAAATCTCTCTTCAAATGTCCATCGGTCCTACCCAGGAGATGACGAAAATGAGGTCCGTTCAAAATTATAAATATATTTTTGTTTAATCGCTACCAATCTCGATATATATATAAGTGTTTTACGTGAAAAGAAAGATCAAGTTCGTTAACGGCTGAAATCGGACTGGGGGAGTAGGGGTTTAGAGGGAAGGAATTTCGAAAATTCTTAATTTCTCCGTTATTATGCGTCGGACCGAAAAATTATATAGAACCAATCTTATTGCAAATGTAAAGTTCGAGAGATGTTGTTAGGTACATTTCTCCATTATCATTAATAATAACCGAGATATTTGCGTTTTTTAGTTTTCGGCCTTCAGTAAACCCCCACTCCTACACATGCCATATCAACTAAATAAGCTGTTATATTATGAAGCGCTCTATTAGAAGCATTTGGCCTGTTAATATATTCATGAGTAGGGGAGGGGGGTTACAAAAGACCTAAAACAAAAAAAATGCAAATATCTCGGTTAATAATCAAGATCATTTAAAATCCATAAGTCATTAATAAATTGGCATAACTTACTTCAGGGCCAAGTACTTTCTCCTAACAGTCAAGTCATCTTATATTACTTTAACTTTTCTACAATATGAATTTGCATTATCTCCGATCACGTGCCTTGAAATCTTGAAAGTGCTCCACCTCGCAGATTCTGTGTAAACTAAACAGGTTTCTCACTTTATAAACATCACGGTGTTGATGATCTTATATTATTTTACCGTAATGAGACCTTATGAAAAGTAGAAGGTAAATCTCTTAAAAGAGTGTGACTTATTGAAACTTCACCTGTACCCGACGATAGGCCTTTTCAACTCTCTCTGGCAAGTTAGTCGGAGTGGTTAACTGGTTATTGTGAATGTTATTTGTTGTTATTTCAAGAATGGCCAAGGATATGAGGGTCACATTGAACCAAATGTCTGTAATATATTTCCTATCGAGTGTGGTGTTGCAGAGAGGATATCATGACCTAAGAGATGTCCAAAGGAAAGTAGATTACTTCTATTAGCTTTCTCAGACTAATACGATGTTGAAAAGTAAAGGAAGTCTCCTCATAAATAATAGATCATAGTACATCAATTTCCTGATTTAAAGAGAATCAGTTATCGGAATCCTCTCAGTTCCCATCCATCATCAACTAAGATGTAGTAATAATAATGAATTTTAGTTACTAATTTTGGGACTACGCAAAAACCACTGTTTAACCGGCGAAATAAAGGGCCTGGCAATAATGGATAAAAACGTCACCCAATAGCCCAACAAATAAAAAAGTCCGTCACGCAGGGGCTGCGTAAACTATGCAGATTTTCCACGTGCGTAAGTATGTGCATTTATCTCAAACTCATTTAATTTGAGAGTTACGAATAAATTTATAGAGCAACAATTGTAGAACAGCCGCTAAAGCGTTAACAGATACACACTTTGAACGGACCTCATTTTCGTCACCTGGGTTGGCTCGATGGACTTTTGAAGAATTTATTCGAAAATCGCGTCAGGAGTACGACCTCAATAGGTGATTTCCCTCAAAGTAAATCTGCGAAAAGACAGAACTAATATAAAGATGCTAAAGGAAAAACGTATATGGTGCAGCTATCTACTAGAGGAGAGAAAGTCCACCTCAACAGATGATTTCCCTTTAGCGAAATAAAATAAATAAAAAAATAAGAGTAAAGTTCAAACTGTATTTTATTCTCTTTCCAGAGGTTATCTATAATAGACGAATCAAAGAGTAGGATAGCAATCCGGTATGAGTGTCTGCTACTGCCATAAAATATGGGCAATATTAAAACTCATAGCGGGCAGTGTTTACTCTAGAATGGGTTCAGCAATATTAAACATATTTAGAAAAAAAAAAAAAGTTAAAGTTTTACAAAAAGATGTATATATACGTAGCTCAAAGTAATCATAAAGTATGAGATGAGCAAGAAATGAATGTATAAATATAAATAGAAGAAAAATTAAAAAGAAATGACCTTAAAGGAGTAATACAAAGTTATGAAGGATTTAAGTAAATTCGGATTAACGGTACTATAACATGAAGGCGGCCATATCTCGGGCTTAGTCAAATAATGTCCGTGAACAAACTACAGAGTACCGTATATGAGATTTAACATATTTTAATTTTTATTTTATTTACAATAATGTATATAATATTTCCGGATAAAACTTATATGGGCCGGGGTAAAACATTTTTGTTGATCAAAATAAGTAAGTCTTAAAGCTTTCTGTTTTAGAGAATTGTTACTACAATCAACAACAATATTAGCAGATTTCCCTTGAGGGAAATCAGCTATTGAGGTTGTACTCATGACGGAATTTTCGAAATTTTTCTTCAAATGTCCATCGATCCTACCTAGTAAATGACGAAAATGAGGTCCGTTCAAAACTGTATATATATATACGGGTATATATATACAGGGACTCTAGCGGTCGCAATTTTTGTTTGATCGTTATCAAACTCAATATTTAGCCTTTCTATGTAAAAAGAAAGATCAAGTTCGTTAACGGCTGAAATCGGACCAGTGGGAGGAGGGGTTTAGAGGGGAGGATTTTCGAAAATTCGAAATATCTCCGTTACTATACGTCGGATCGAAACATTGTATAGAATCAATTGTATTGCAAATTAAATTTACTATAAATATTGTCATATACATTTATTCTCTATCTTGAATATTAACCGAGTTATTTGCATTTTTATTATATATGGGCGGATAACGGATGAGAGTGAGTTTCCCGCCAAAAGGTAGTTCGGCCGTTTCCTTAATTGCTCGACTCTCGTGAAATTTCTCAATTGTAAAACTTCACGTGGGAAATCTGTTTAGTTTACGCAGCCCCTGCGTGACGGACTTTTGTGCTCTGAGGTCGAGTTTCTGATCGGGGGATTACGTACTAAAATTCTTTCAAAATTAAAAAATTCCGTCTGCGTTAAATAAGCAGATTTCCCACTTGCATCACGCCAATTTCTAATTGAGGTCTTTGATAATACATGAATTTTTTTTCACTCACTTAACCTTCATTCCTATCCACACGAATTTCATATGAGTTAATTATGTCTTTAAATACCTTTGATCCTCTTACATTTCAACTTTTGTTTGTTATTTATAATGGGTTTTTAGAAATAGAGACTGGAATACGTAAGAGTGTACTTCAGGGGAAGTCTGCTTAGTTTATGGAGCCCGTGGAGTTTTTTATGGCGCATTAATTTAGTATACGGGTATAATACTTTAATGGTAGCTTTGTTCACTTCCAAATATTTTATTGTTGTCATGATTCAGAGAATAATAGTTACCGCTGCGATTCCCTTGTATTATTTATTGCTCTCATGATTCATTCTTTAATATTTTAGTGGAATTTTGATCAATACTTCATTCATTTTAAGTACTGTATATTTCCGGTTATTTAAATCATATTTATTTTAAGCTCAATGTTGACTAGATATCTTTCTATTTCCCTAATGCCTCATTAAAAAGGTTGTTTTTTTATCATCTTCGTGGAAGATCGCCCTATTTAAAATATCGTTAACACGTCATATCGCTAGACTAATTATATCATTTATTTATTACTTTCTATTTAAAAAAATATTATTTCTCCTATAGCTATATGGAATTTTAAGCAGTATTCCTTTTAGCAGATTTCCCCTAATGGAAATCATCTATTGAGTTGGTACTCTTACTCATGATGACGCGATTTTCGAAAAATTTTATTCAAATGTCCATCGTTCCTACCTAGTAAATGCCGAAAATGAGGTCCGAAAAAAATGATATATATATTATATATATATATATATATATATATATATATATATATTATATGCATACATGTACGTAGATATATCTATCTGTATATTTGCCTCTTACCGCTCATGCGGTCGCAGTTTTGTTTTAATAATTACCAAACTCGATATTTTATCATTTTATGAACAAGAAAGATCAAGGTCGGTAATGGCTGAAATCCAACAACAGGGTGGGGGGGGGTTAGAGGGAAGGAATTTCGAAAATTCTTAATATCTCCGTTATTATGCGTCGGATCAAATAATTGCATAGAACCAATCTTATTGCAAATGCAATGTTCTATAAATGTCGTTATGGACGTTTTTTCACTTATCTTGATTATTAACCGAGATATTTGCATTTTTTAGTTTTTGGCCATCAGTAAACCCCCGCTCCTACTCATGTCTTATTAGCAATGAGCTCTTATATTAAGAAGAACTTAATTTGAAGTGTAAATAAGTGTAAGATAAACGCAATTACACTTGGGAAATCTGTTTAGATTACGCAGCCCCTGCGTGACGGACTTTTTTACTAAACCAACTGCCGACTTTGCACTCCATCGACATCTCCAGGTAATTAGCGGTATCATTTCGTCTCCCTTCTTCAGGTGATCCATCAATTTCACTATTAATATTCTTTTCTATGGCGTATAGCCATTTCTAGAATAAATTGTTAAGAACATTGGACCGCCTAATGAAAAGGGACGAAGTACAGATAACAATTACCGGATAAGATGGAAACACTAGTTCACTTCCGGTTGATTAAGAATATCGTTTTTTGACATTTTTTTTATATCTACATAGGCAGGAAAAGAAATGTTTTAATTGAGGAAAATACCTGATAGCAGAGGAAATGGCGGAAATGTGTTTTCTGTCGATATAGGTCACCTCACCGTTTTTATAAATTCCTGGAAAATATTCTTTGCTTTAGCCAGCAGGGACCGCGCTTTCCTTTCATCAGTGCCCGACACTTGAAAGCAGCAAATTAAAAATATAAAAAACCCTTTATCGATTCATGTATGAGAATCGACCAATTAATCACCCGATAGCTAATATAGAAGGCTATTTGGGATTAGTAAACCTCGTATGAATGTTATATGGAGAAACAACTTGCGGAGTATAATTTGTTTCCAGCGGAAGTTCTAATCTGGTGAATTAGAGAGATTTAGTACTCTGGAACTTCGAGGGAAAGGCGGAGAGTGTATTCCGATTTTAAGTTCCTAATAGTGTTTTATTTGTGTGAAAATTTCCCTTTTCTTTGTTTCACTTGTAAATGAAAGTTAATTAATAATAATTCTACACAAATAGTTGTACACCTTTCTACTCCTTTACGGATTTCTTTTTTATCTTCTGATTTCACTTGTATTTTCCATGTATTTTAAAATCATTGATATAAGGACTATTTAATGTTTAATTGTCAGCGGGATCAACATTTCAATTGTATAATTTTCCGAAATGTTATCTTTGTTTATCATAATGCGAAACGCTCCTACGCTGCGACATATATTGGGCTCAAACCTGTCAATAGACATTCCTTCATAGAACTATTTGTGGTGAGCAAATATTTCTCATTATCAATATCATTTTGAGTTCACTATTTTAAAATTTTATTACACTCTCAATTGACTTTTGATAAATAGACTTTGTTTAAGACTAAATCTATACTAGGTTTTTTGAGGCTCAGGTTAGCCAAGCACGTTAAGGCATTGGCCTTTAGCTCCCATTGTAAACCGAGAGTGTCGGGTTCGATTCCCGCCTGGGAAATAGGAGCTTATTTAGTGACGGAATTCATTAAATAAAATCCTCAGTACCACCCTGCCTAGAAAAGGGTGGTAATCTGTAGATAACCCGTCCCAATTAGCCTTAGTTACAAGAAGTGGACGTTAATAAATAATTTAATTTTTAATTTATACTAGGTTTTTTTTTTGTAAAAAAAAAAATTCTATAACGCATAGTTTATTTAAGCCTAAGCCTCGACTAAAGTCCATTCAGAGGCGTTTTTGCTGGGCCTTCCCACGTCCTAATTCTATAATGATGACTTCTGTTATTTAAACTCCTAGTTTGTTTTACTGTTCATTAGTATTAATCAATAGTAATTTTTCTTTCGAGCCTACCTCATTTGGCACATAATGGTGGTTACATTTTTTTGCTTCATATGTGTTAATGTGTGCAAGAATTAATCAGCACTCATTGTTTCCATATTATATGAATTAAGTTCAATGTAAAAACGAATTAATTTATTTTTACCTCAGCTAAAACTCCTCGAGATGTCTTCCAAATAATAAATTCTAATATAATCCCCGGGAAATGTTTTAGCGTTTGGATTATTACGGATGTTTTGGTGTCTGGAGATGGACCAGGACGAATTGAGTAACGCAGTATATCGTTCCAATGTAATCTTGAAATAAATCCTTCAACAATTTATAAGTTGCACATGAAGCAAAAATATTAATGTAATGTAATCTTTGTACAAGTAATTCAAATAGGTATTTAATACAGCTTAAATGGTTCATATATGCTCCTTTCATAGCAGCTAAAATGTTTGCTTGTTTTAGGCAGAAATTAATTACTATTTCTGAGGTTTTATTGATAGGTAGAATATCAGATCATATTATTGTAGTTTATACTTTGGTATTTATATTTCTTTTTAATTCACCCCAAAATAGTAATTCTAACGTGCAAAAGGTTAAAGTAAAACTAAAAATATTCTTTATTGATCTTAAATAAAACCATACTTTTTTTGTACGTTTTTAACGAATTCGGTTCCTGTTTTCGCACGACTGAACGAAAATTACCTTTGAGCCCCGTGTAAAAACATATTTCAAATCTCTTGGTAGCGCAGCTCTTTCATGTATTTGTGAAAAATAAATAGAGAGAAGACCTTTTGATCCTCTTATCTTCTAGCATGTCTTCCGAATCATGTTAACTTAAGCCCCTCCCTGACAAGCTGTTAGCCCATTTTTTTGTATGTGTCCTTATTTTTCTTTCTTATTTTGCTCCATTTCCCTTCTGAGTACAGTCTGAACTGGATGGCTGTGTCAATATGAGAAGATGGTAGTTTTAATTGGAGTAAATATTTAAGAACCACCCAATAAGAAGGATTTTAACTGAATATTTTAGGTAGTTTTACTTATTCTTTGCTAACAACTCTATTTTGGCATGTTTTGTGAATTAATTTCATTGTTTGTTTTTTCTTTTATGTATTTGTTTTTATTGATTATTAAACAAATGTGCTAATTGAAAAGAACTAATCGTATTGAATATCAATGGCTCTCAATATATTTCATACTCTTGATAATTAAATATTAAAGCACATTTTACCTTTTCGTTACTCAGTAGTACATTATTTTAAATGTATATTATACGAATTTTAATTATGATTAATGAGTTTCTGCAAATTTAGTGAAATTAGTTGGACTGAATGGATATGTTTTAATCTAATGGTTTTCCTTCAATGTATACCATTATTGCTACTCTTTCAGACTGATTGTTGACTTCAAAACTGTTGTGAATTTCGTTCCTTCTTTGCTGCCTGTTAGTTATTACAGTTGGAATCTAAGTTAACCAATTACTGAAGAATATTTGTGTTTATTTAAGAAAAATAAAACATTTGACGTACTTTTTTTTTATTGGAGCTTCGCAGAAAAAAAAAACAGAAATGGAACACAAAAACATACATAAGAAGGGGACAAACGAAGACAATATTCAAAACTGGATACAAAACTGAAACATTGAGTCGCATTAGACAATAGGAAAATCATTCATAAAATATTTAAATAATGAATATATAGATAAATAAATAAATCAATAATTAAAATAACATAGGTATCTAAAAGCAGTAAAAGAAATAAAAAATAATGGAGGTTTAGATAAAATGTTTATTTTTGCATCCAAAAATGTTGTAAAAATATAAATATTAAACAAATTAAAAATATCAGATTTTTTAATACATGTCTATAGTCTTTAAATGTTTGTGGATAGTATCTACTCGTATGTATGGACTCCTCTTTGTCAGTAGTTAAAGTAAATTGTGTAACCTCTTCTCTAGAAGAGGGGTTAACCTCTTCTCGCCCAATTCCTACCTCAGGACTCCTAGCTTGTGACTTGGTTGGTCTTAATCTCACTTGGCAAACCTAGAGTCGTGAGTTCGATTCTCATCTGAGCAACAGGAATTTATTTAGTGACGAACTCATCCAATTAAATTCTTAGTTCCATTTTGACAAGAAAAGTGTGGTAACCAGTAAATAATTTGGCGAAAACAAATAGTAATAACATATTTGGACGTTTAATTGGGTAATAGCAATTTAAGGCTTACAAGTTGAAGGTATTAGTTTGAAAATCGGAAATTCTATTTTTTAAAGGAGTATTTAAAAAAATATGGTGTTGCCGTCATATTGCGCTGCTCCAAGTGATTTTTACGATAGCGGTGATTAAAACGAAAAGGTTAAGACGTCATTTTAGCAGATTTCCCTTAAGGGAAATCAGCTATTGAGGTCGTACTCATGACGCGATTTTCGAAAATTTTCTTCAAATGTCCATCGATCCTACCCAGGAGATGACGAAAATGAGGTCCGTTCAAAACTATATAAATATATATATATATATATATATATATATATATATATATATATATATATATATTTGTCTGTTAACGCTCTAGCGTTCGCAATTTTTGATTGATCGTTACGAAACTCGTTAATTAAACTTTTTATGTAACATGACAGATCAAGTTAGTTAATGCCTGAAATGGGACCAGAGAGAGGGGGGTTTCGAGGGGGGGATTTTCGAAAATTCAAAATATCTCCGTTATTATGCATCGTATCGAAAAATTGTACAGAACCAATCTTATTGCAAATTAAATTTACTATAAATATTGTTATATACAGTTATTCTCTATCTTGAATATTAACCGAGATATTTGCATTTTTATGAAGTCTGTGGTGGGGTATAGTTCGGATTATGTCGGCCATCTTCGTCATTTCTCGGCTCAGGCGGAAGCTTCTTCTAACCTGGCGTTTTTAACCTTACCTTACCTTCCTTCCTTTGTGAGATTTATGCAAATACGTTCTGTTCATCCGCCCCCCCCCTCCTTTTAGTTCTTGGACTACTAAAATTTGAGTTATTAAAATATAAATTATTCTTACAATTCAGAAGCCGTTTCAGTTGAGTATTTATTTTAATTAGCTGAAAGATTTCTCATTATCTAATCACGGTGTTATTGTGTTACCAGTATGCAGATTTCTATATTGTAAAACTTCACAGGGGAAATCTGCTTAGTCCCTGCGTGACGGACGTTTTTCTATTTACTGGATCAACTAAATATTTTCATTGAATAATAGGGAGGGAGTGAGAAATTCTGTATTTTATGTTTCAGTGAATTACCCTTTTGACAGGTAAAAATTCTGAAATTATGCCAGGTGTTAACATTGATTGATGACTATTTTTATTATTTTTTTTTTTTTGTGATAGAGGAAACAGAGATTCCAATCTTATCCTATTTTTAATACGGCGGTTCTCTGGAGGTTTGGGTAATATATTCATTGGCTTGCCGCCCTGAGAAACGGACCTCTCGAAACGGTCTTGAGAGAAATTCGCGCACTGTTCCAATTTATATTTCGAGAGAATGTAATAGCTGTTTGTGATTCTATTCACAGATGTCCGTGAGTCCGTTACTCACCTGGTTCCCTTTGGAGTGACTGCCTTCTGGGAAATACTGCCACTCTGATCAAAGTCTGCCAAATCCATAATACGTTATACACAAACACACATAGCTTGTCCTTCCCTGTGTGTGGGGGCCTATTTTACTTTATTTCCTGCTGTTCTCTTATCGACTCGTGACCTGTCATTTACAGGCCTCGCAACGGAAAACAACCCAAAACGTACATTACAATTTACAATATATTGTGGCAGGACGTAAATATTTATTAAAAAGAAACGGAATGATACTCAAAATAAATACGTCCATCATGCAAGGCCTACGTTAACGTTTTTCTTTCAGTTGTTTCATGTGACCCACATATTTGCATTCACCCCAAAAAGTTAAGATTAATGAGAATAATATTTGATATTTATGGTTCAAATAAAATGCTTAACAGTGTCTTGTTAATATGGCATGAGTAGTATGAAATGCAAATATCTCAGTTAATAATCAAGGTAGTGAAAAAACGCATATCACAACATTTATTTAACATTTAATTTGCTATAAAATTTGTTCTATACACTTTTACAACCAGACGTATAATAATGAAAATATTTCGAATTTTGAAAATCACACTATCCGATTTCAGCTGTTAAAGAACTTGTTCTTTATTTCTACATAAAACGTTTAAATATCCAATTAACGGTCAAACAAAAATTACGATGGAAATTTGAGTATAAACTTAGAAAATCTAGTCACGAGTTGGATCATCACCTCAATAACGGATAATACTTAGGAAAAATTAAAGAAAATATTAATACTTATTAACGTCTAATAGCTACTATGCTTATTGAGACGAGTTATCTGCAAGCTACCAGCCTTTTAGCAGATTTCCCTTAAGGGAAATCAGCTATTAAGGTTTTACTCATGACGGAATTTTCGAAATTTTTCTTCAAATGTCCATCGAGCATCAATCCATCTATCTATCTATATATTTGTCTGTTACCGCTCTAGCGGTCGCAATTTTTGTTTGATCGTTACCAAACTCGATATTTAGTCGTTTTATGTAAAAAGAAAGATCAAGTTCGTTAACGGCTAAAATCGGACCAGTGGGAGGGGGGGGGGGGTTTAGAGGGGAGGATTTTCGAAAATTCGAAATATCTCCGTTACTATACGTCGGACCGAAAAATTGTACAGAATCAATCTTATTGCAAATTAAATTTACTATAAATATTGTTATATACATTTTTTCTCTATCTTGAATATTAACCGAGATATGTGCATTTGTATTCTGCGTGTGGTCACCAGTAGGCTATGTTCGGACTTTCCGCCGAGAGCTCTGGTGGCCGTTTCCATAACTATTCGTCCCTCGTGAATAGGTTTAGAGGTTAGGTTAACTGTTTTTTGGGGCTAGAAACTACTGGGTTGTTACGCCCTAAATAATGTTTTAGGTTTAGAGGTTTCTTACTACAGTTGTTATTAGGCAGATTTCTCTATTGTAAAACTTCACTTGGAAAATCTGCTTAGTTTACGCAGCCCCTGCGTGACGGACTTTTCTAGCCATGGTGGACTAAGGATCTTATTTAATGAGTTCGTCATTAAATAAATTTTTATTTCTCAGACGGGAATCGTACTCGAGCCGCTCTAAGTTTATGACCAACGTTTTAACTCACGTCTTAACTCTCTTAACCTTTCACAAATTATACACTTAAAAATTTTGGTTTTGGAGCCAATTAATAAAATCCCTAGCCCCTCCCTGACTTGAGAAGTATAGTAATCTGTGGTTAACCGTCTCGATTCATCATAGTTGCATGAAGTGGATATGTGAAGGTAATTTCTGAAAAAATAAATTGTAAAACTAAATAATTGTTTTCGTGGTTACCTATATATATTGTTGGAGTTATATATATATATATATATATATATATATATATATATATATATATATATATATATATATCTGTTTCTGTGCTAGAATCGTGTTTTATGCGGAATCGTTATGAGATTATAAAAACGTCTGTTTCATCTAAACATATACTTTTTTTTTTTTTTATAGAATAAAAATTGTTTGACTGTGAGAAAAGTGTCGTCCTATCAAGTAGGTTCTTACAACGTCAAATTATGACCTTTGTGTGCATCCGGCGTTACTTGTTGCCTTAGAGTTGGCCATCTGGTCTTGGGCTTGTGCGTCTGACGGAACCTTCTGACAAATCGATGAGGCCTAAGTGGTCCCACATGTGTCTAGCTGTCACTACACTTACCGCGGCTCTTTATCTCTTCCCCTTTAGCTGGCTCAAGACAGCTGTATTTTTTGTGTTCCGTCATTTTTAGCCGATTTCCCTTAAAGGAAATCAGCTATTGGGGTCGTTCTCAAGATGCGATTTTCAAAAAATCCCTTCAAATGTCCATCGATCCTACCCAAGAGATGACGAAAATGAGGCCCGTTCAAAATTATATATGTGTATGTGCGTGTGTATGTCTGTCAATGCTCTAGCGGTCGCAATTTTTGTTTTTGGGATTTTCGAATATTCGAAATATCTCCGTTCCTATACGTTAGACGGAAAACGTGTATAGAACCAATCTTATTGCAAATTATTCTCTATCTCGAATATTAACCGAGATATTTGCATTTATAAGTTTTCAGCCTTTAGCAAACCCCCACTTCCTCTCTGTCACATAAATATTACTCTGTTATATAATAAGCCACTTTATTCGAAGCTTAAATACCAAATATTGTTTTCAAGAGACCTTTATTATACGAGATACATGCTAATATGTTCTGGTGACTTCCCCTGTCTAAGTTCTTGGTTTGAGTGATTGAGATAACAATTATTCTGATTCATTGTAAATGTCTGTACTAGATATAATAAATAGTTTGCAGTAAAATTAATATGTTATATTCAGATATATTTCTGTAATTGTTTATCTTTCCGGCGAAGAATATTCCTATCTTATTCAGCCGAGGTTGTCTGGCCTATTTGTTTACAATTCAGACTCTTTCCTGTGGGAGGTTGTTAGAATTGACTGAAAGATTTCTCATTACCGTTTGTATTTATATATTAATATTGACGGTGGTGTTAAGTGTTACCAGTATGTATATTACCATTTCTTGCATATTGAATGTACAGAAAAGATTAATCACATATTCTCCGGCCGTTGACGTAGTGATGCGTGTGTTGTGAGATGGCACATGGAGGTAGGGGATTGAATCACTGCTAAACCAATTTTTTTTTTCTGGATGAAAACGACGATGTATAATAAATCACTTAAAGGGAAAAAAGTATTGTTTATTATTCATAATTTTTATAAACATAGATGCTACATTTTAACAACCATTAAAAAAAATTTAATATCTTGGTTTTTGATTTGTTATCGACGTGAACAACTCCACCAAGGAATGCGTTTTAGATTATACCGAATCGCTCGGATGTTAAACTGTCTAACCTTGGAGAGAGAAAAAATATACTGATAACCCCTTTGACAACAATTTCTCTGTTTACATAACTGGGAAAGCCATGATTTTCTAAATTACTAATTACCATATTTCACACTGACGGAATGTGGTTCATTTGCTACTCGTTTTAACATAAAAGTATTTAATATATTTATTTGTTTTATTATCGCGTCAGTATGTTTCTTGCGTAAAGCAGCTCTCACGTTTAGAGTTAATGTGGAAGCGTATGATTCGGAAAGTCATTTGTGCTAAATTATGTTTTTCTTCTTTAGCATATTAATGAATCCAATTATAACAGAATACGGCGAAGCTCCTGATTACAGTGGGTAAAAAATATAATTAAGTTATTGAAAGGCTGATTAATACATCGTATAAAGTTATATACTGGAATATGTTATGAATATATTAACGGAGCGGCCTTAATTCTGGAAGGGAAAAAGCAGGGGCTGCGTAGACTAAGCAGATTTCCCTCGTGAAGTTTAGTAATAGATAAATCTACATAATGGTAACACAACACCACCGTGAATAAATACACACGGAAATAAGAAGTGTTTCATCCAATTTCAATAAACTGCCGACAGGAAGCGTTAGAAATTTAAACAAACGGATCCAAACAATTACTGAAATATATCAGAATATAACATATTAATTTTATTGAGAACTATTTACTATATTTAGTACTGTAATTAATAATGAGTACGAATAATTGTTACCTCAATCACTCAAATTTTAGTAGTCCAAAACCTTAAGACGGGGTGGGGAGGTGGTCACATTTGTATGTATCTCGTACAATAAAGGTCTCTTGAATACAATTTTTGGTATTTAAGCTTCGAATAATGTGATTAATTATCTAGCAGAGTATTGTTTATGTAACATGAGTAGAAGTAGCGGTTTGCTGAAGGCTGAAAACTGAAAAATGCAAATATCTCGCAAGATAGTGAATAAATGTATATAACACTAATTATAGTACATTGAATTTACATTAAGATTGGTTCTATACAATTTTTCGATCCGACATATGGTAACGGAGATATTTACAAATTTACAATTTTCGAAAATCCTCCCCTCTAAACCCCCCCCCCCTCCCCCTGGCCCGATTTCAACCGTTAACGTGCTTTTTTGCACCGTTAATGTTTCTTTTTACATTAAACGATTAAATATCGACTTTGGTAACGATTAAACAATAATAGCGACCGCTAGAGCGGTAACAGACAAATATATATATATATATATATATATATATATATATAGATTTGCACGGAGCTCATTTTCGTCATCTCCTGGGTAGGATCGATGGACATTTGAAGAAAAATGTCGAAAATCGCTTTATCTTTATTATTTAAGGGAAATCTGCTAAAATGTTATTGTTGGAGTTTCTATATTGATTATCATTGTTAGTAAGAAATATTCACTGAACACAGAACTGATAAATATTACGAGAATCTGTGTTTAAGACTGAGTCCACTGGAAGTCGGATGAGAGCGGTGTGGAAACGTGCGTCATTATACGTTTCATCTGGAGAAACCGGACTCACTGCTTTAAATATCATCATTATATTGGGAACGAATGGCCGATCCGTTCGTTCCAGCTCTAGGGCCTTCAATAATTTTTCAAATCCACTATTGAAATCGACTATGCCTAACCAGTTCCAGGAAAATAAATTGAAGTATTCAGTTGCTCTAATAATTGTTGTACCAACTGCCCGCCATGAAAAATAACGCAGGGATTAATGATTCATAGACGTTTGTACGTTGTAAACATTTAACATTCACTGATAACCTCTTTAATTTTATTTAATGACAGATATAAGACAGTATTTTCATAACTTCCTTCTCTTATATTTATATTTATAGGGCTCAGGCTAGCCGTGTGAGTTAAGCCGTTGGTAGAAAATAACTGTCTTCTGGGCAATAGGAATGTATTTTGTTGCATTAAACTAATTATATAAAATCCGTTCGTCTCTATAGTTTTGAATGGATCCCATATTTGTGTTCTCCTAGTTAGAATTGATGGATATTTGAAGATATTTTTCGAATATCGAGTCATAAGTACATCCTCAATTTTCTGATTTCTTCAGATAAACTCTGACTTACATTTTACAGAAAAGAGAATGCAATCGTACATTAATACACATGGACTATTTGAATATTAATGTGGGCCCCCCTGCGATTAAAGGATACTCTGGTAATTGGAAACTAACTACTAACTATAAACTCGCTACATTATCAGAAAACCTGCAGAAATTTCTGGATAAAATTTAATACTACTTATACCTACAAGACTACAGCTGAAGAGGGGATGGGTTAGAGCAGGGGAAAATCGGAAATTCATAATATCTCCGTTACAATGAGCCGTATAGAAAAATTTCATCTTGCTTTAAATGTAACAGTAAGATTAGCATGTGAGTTCAAACATTAGTCTTAATCTAACTTGGAAATTCTAGAATCCTGTACTTCATTCTCACTCGGGCTAGAGGAATTTATTTAGTAAAGTAAGGATGAAATCCTGCGACCCACCCCACCTAGGAAAGGGTGGTCACCAGTAGATATCTCGTCCCAATTATCAGTAGTAGCACAGTTTTCATGGTAATAGGTAACATTTTTTTTCTAAATCATATTTAGAAAGTTAATGTCCCGGATTCATCCGAAGAATAACTCATAACAAACTGCTTCGTCTTTCTATAGCTGGTTTTCTCATTCAGGTGATAGTTCCATACTTTCAACGTGAACCGACTACGAACAGTCTGCCCTTCTTAACAACAAAAATGATAACAGAAAATTCAGACAAATATTTATTACTCTCATTATAATAGTTACTCCTCTCGTAGAATCTGTTCAATAACCTTTTAAGTAGAAACTATTCCTTTTATTTAAGTTATCATAATATCTATAAAAGATAACTGATTCATCCATTGAATGCAGCATAGATAAAATGAGTATAAAAATATGAATATATTGCTCATTTTATGCATGCCATAAAGAAGTACTCTTTGCGGTGGATGCTAAAGGATTTTTTCTTCCGGATAAATAAGAGGTCTTTCTATTATTTATTTAATATTAATACTATCCTTAGGCTAAAACGTGATACACTAATCGGTAAAGGCTATACTTAAAATATTTCTTAATATAGAAATAATCTAGAGCTGTACGTAATACACATTTATACTAGTTAGCATTAATGTAACAACCATTATTTAAACGTACTCACGTTATTAAACACCTTGGAGATAACCGCTGGTAATTATTGTTTATAATTAAGGACTATTCTGAAACTGATAACTTAATTATTCTCAAATGTTATTTTTAATTAAAGCATAACTATTCAACAGTGTTTCCCCTTAAATTAACAATTTTACTGGTTTATTCAACTTTTATCATTTTAATCTTTTCAATTTGTACAACCAGAGTTATGTTTTACGAAATTTTACAACTGGCCTTATTTTTTTTTACGGTCTTAATTTTATCTTTATTTTTATTTTTGTGGTTTACAGAAAACGTTATAATTAAGTATCTGTTATATACTTTGTATGGCACATACAGAAAATAAAGCCACTCTGTGCATGGGTTGTAAACAAAGGAAAATGAAAAGAAAAAAAGAGTAGTCCAATTTTTCAGTTTACTAGAAAATGCGATTTTTATCAAAAACCGCATCCTTAATTTTTCCGCCCATATTTTCTCCTTTACTAATCAATCTAATGGGATAATTCCATACTGCATAAGCAGTACTAAATTAAGATCTTTATTTCATTTATACTATGTATTAATTCTGTATTTATGTATCAATGAAACTAGTTCTTGTTTATTTTTCATTTTAGTTTCCGTGATATTTTGGTTGCGAATCTTTCATTAATAAAATAATTACCGTATACCTCTGTAACCATGGGAGAACACAGTGAAAATAATATGATCAAATGGATTATGTAATATTTCTTTTATCTTAAATTTGTTTATAACTTTCAGAGTCTTAATGCAAAATATACAAAAAAGACTCTCAGTGATATATTTTAAAAGTTTTAATACCTTTAATTTCCCTGGAGCACAATTCCTGCTTGTTCATAAGGCCAGGGAGGCCCCCGCAGGCATCAATCAAAAGTAAATATTCAAAATTATATGGCCAAAGAGATTCGTTAGGGAATGCCTTTCGCCATAGATGCTAGTAATGAATGGTTTCAAATCAATGAATTAATTAGTTTCGTTAGATTTCCTCTGCTTTAAACTTTAAGACTTACTTGTATAACAAATTTAATTAGATAAGACTTAAATGTGGATCTTTATCATAAACCAGTAGCTCGTAAAATCAGTTTCTAAAGTTATTTAACCTAGAATCACTTAATTTAAGTGTAAAGAGACATAATGACTTCTTTAAGATAGTTTTTTTTTATTTTATTAAAACAGAGTTATGGTACCTACATTTCAAGCTTTTATTTTCAGACAGCAAGCAATCCCTTTATTCGAATTACATATAAAGGCAACCAATGCCATCTTTATCATTTTATTACCATACGAAATGTTTAATCGAATGCTTCTTCAGAAAGAGAACTTTCAACGTTTTAGTTACCGAACAACTAACTTCCCTGTAACCATCTCTACTAATACAAGGTAGATAATGTTTTTTTTTTTTTTGGATTCAGTAGACCACGGTGTTTGTATTTTGGCCTTGCGGCATAAAACTGTTAACTTAATAACAGTTCAAAATTCCCAAATATTTCTTGGAGTTATTCTTATTTTTGTGGGATAGGATACTGTTACTATACAGATTATTTTTTTGTTGTACCTGATATTTCCCTGTGTTAGTTATGTAGTTTGCATTTCTTGCTATCTTACACTAGATATGGTATCTGTTATTGACGGGTTGTAGTAGATTATCTGAATAAAGTTCGGATCAATTGAAATTCTGAACACTTCCATGATCTTTGCTTCTATTTCTTTCGATTTTCTAGTATTTCTTTTTTACAGTTCTTTTCATCTATTCCTCTACATTATATTAATAATAATAATAAAATTGGAAGAATGAATATGTAGTTGTTGCATATAAATTGTAGGCTATATTCACGGGAAATCCTAACCTATAAGTTTCAAAAGGCCATGTAGGATTTTCCTCTTGCCGTCTGCAATATGAGACTAACAACAGACATGGATTTCACGAGAGAGCCCTGTCCTTTGTTACCTGCTTTCTATTGACAGCCTAGACAGGATAAGTCTGTTAACACAACATTTACCTCTTCAGTGGCCACAGTTCTTTCTTATGTATTAAACGTTTAGGAAGATATGCTTGTTTGGAAATTAGCTTTTCCTGCTAAATATATTTAATTTGTATAAATTCCACATTACTTAGGACAAAAATGGTATTTGGTAATTGTTTCTCACACGTTCTTTTATGCTCTAGTTAGGAAATCATTAATGATTTTCTGAATTCATTCTTTGTTCCATTTTCTTGCCAATGAGCCTTCTATGACTTCGACATCTTGATGAATAGCTTGTATGCAAAGAAATAACACTCTTGTAGGAAGAAGTGAGTTTGCTACAGTTATAGAGCATTAATGTGCATTTGAAATATATATATTTCTTTAGCTGAAGAAGACTGACGTAAGCAATTGAAACAATAAAAGCATTTCTTTCTATTGTCGTTTCTTCGCCATCCCAACCAGTATCAATTTTCCGCTTTTCAGTCAGTCTTCATTTATTTTTTAAAGTTCCAGTTCTTACAATTTTATGTTTATACTTAGATAGCAGTTAATAACGCCCCTAATCACAGCTAGGTACATGATAAGTTCGATTAAGAATAAATCAATAGACTGATGAACAGAAAACGATAATACTTTTTTTTTTGCCATTTATCATTAATCAATAGTACTAAGAACTTGCAACAATGCGCATAATTTTGCGAAAGTCTTATTAAAGATTTATATTTAAAATGAATGAACGTGCGGCTGAAATTACATTTTCGGGGCTGAGGTGTTAACGTTGGGACGTTTAAAATGTTACGGTGACCGTACATTAGTGTTAGACGTACTTGTAGTAGATAACTACGTAAGAAATGGTCTAAATGCTTTAGCTCCAGGTATTGATATCATATCAGGGACTGGGGAATGCCTAGTCGACTCACTCCATCTTATGTCATCAGGTTCCAGGTTAGTTTTTGTGAGCAAGAAAAAAATATATATATAACCTCATAGGTGATGATATGGATGCATCAGATTGGTTTCGTTTTGTTACTTCCAACTATCTTCGAGCAAGTGGAGACAGACAGACCCATTTATTCTGTTTTTTCAATAGGAATTTTTGACCTTTTGAATATTAAACAGGCTTCGTTTTTACGGGCCATCGATCAATTCTATCTGCGTACAGACTCTGTTTCATTCTTGAGGTCTTGGATATGAGCGTTATGGTATTGTCCTTGGGTAGAATCCTTTCTTTCATCTCCGGTACTTATTTCTGATTCCTTTGTTGCGGTTTAGTTTCATCATATTGGGCATACGAGGAAAAAGCTTCATTTCTTTGTGGGCATGTTCCACTAGTGTATTTTCTGAGCTTAATGACTTCCGTGTTCATGAGATCAGGACTATAGAGACAGCATCTTGAGGTGTCTCGTGATTCTTGTATTGAGCTTACTTCGAAGTGCGAACGTTTTTTTCTGAACTGTTCGGGGAGGCAAACTACTTTATTTGCCAAACATACCAGACTTTGATTGAAAGGATTACATGGTACTATAATGGCAGAAAAGACCTGTTGCTAATTGCACAGTTGTCTTGGACCGCTGTCTTGAGTTTTTGGTCCCAATCATTTCGGTGTTCCCTCTTGAACTACTTACTTTTGCGATTTCTTATACATAATCATTTTTTGCTAAAGCCTTCTAAGTAAAATTTGTCTTCCGAGTAACCAGATTATTATTATTTTGATATCTTTCGTTCTGCTGGTTTATTTTACAAAGAAGCTAACCCCCGGCGATGAAGACAGCCCCGTTAAGTTTCGTAGCCAGCTCGAGGCCACATTCTTACTCCGACGGAAGAGACAGCGGCTCGCATTCTGAATACGGTATCAACCTCTTGTAAACATGTTGCATAGTAATTTTCCTCAGGTGTTTCCAGTTGTGGCTGTCATACTAATGCCTCAGATTTCACCCTCTTACTAGTCCCTCATATAAAATAAATGTCTTCCTTAACAATACGATTCGTATCCTTTGTTATCTATTGTACCTTTGCCAACTGTCACTGCATACCATATTTGTTTTCAATATTATATTTGTATATATGCGACACTTGTATACACGCTTTTAATTGTATAATTATTAGTCGTTCTGAAATTTTTAAACGCAATTTTTTAAGTAGTAAGCCCGTATATAAATAGTATAAGACATGCTTATACTTCATTTTAAAAAAATGCTCTTTTAAAATTATTTGAAAAATACTCCATTTTACATTATTTTTGCTACTCTCAGATTAGTTTCATGATCACTTGAGGCAGTAGTTTTGATGTTTGTTTGTTGACTGCTTGCTTATGACGTTTAATAGAGTTTGATTACCGGCACCCTCATAATTAATACACTACATTAAAGAGTATTTAAAAGAATATAAAGAATCGAATGCTCTTGACATATTAAGCTTTTGCATATTTTACTTCTTATTGAATCCAGGGTTTCCCCCCAATTTGTTATCAATCAGTGCATGCAATTTATTAATTTATTTGAACTGCAGTGTTATTTTAGTGAATTTCCCTTTAGGGAATTGCCCATTAACTTTAGGTCGGTTGTAATCAAAACTACCAACCAAGATAATTTCTCATAGGCCTAATCGCAAAAACAGAAGTCCCTAAAATTCCTTTATTTCTATGTGTTTGGTAAAACTCTAACGGCCGCAATTTTTTGAGCGAAAAGTGTATGTATAAACATATTATGTAATAATAAAGATGAAGTTCTTTAATTACCAAAATAAGATTAGGAGCGTTGTGGGTTTTGAGAGGAGATAAAATGACGATTCTTAAATGTTTTTAAGACTTAAAACATTTGTACATCGGATTGAAATATTTTATGTACTTAATCGATCTTAATAATAAAGTAATTTATTATAGTTGTTCTATACATATCGGATAATCCTACCATTGTCATAAATCCTACTTTTGCTGTATGATTTCAAAAGTTGGTATTGGAGTATTGGAAATGTGATTAGTTTTCGAAATCCTGTAGTAGACTTTTTAGCAGATTTCCCTTGAGGGAAATCGGCTATTGAGGTTGTGCTCATGACGGAATTTTCGACATTTTTCTTCAAATGTCCATCGATCCTACCTTGTAGATGACGAAAATGAAGTCCGTTCAAAACTGTATATATATATATATATATATATATATATATATATATATATATATATTTGTCTGTTGCCGCTCTAGCGGTCGCAATTTTTGTTTTATCGTTACCAAACTCGGAATTTAATCGTTTTATGTAAAAAGGAAGATGAAGTTCGTTAATGGCTAAAATCGGACCAGTGGGAGGGGGGAGGATTTTCGAAAAGTCGAAATATCTCCGTTATTATGCGTCGATTGTATAGAATAAATCTTATTGCAAATTAAATTTACTATAAATATTGTTCTATACATTTATTCTGTATCTTGAATATTAACTGAGATATTTGCATTTGTATTCTGCATGTGCTCGGCAGCAGTGGCTGTTCGGACTTTCCGCCGTGAGCTCTGGCGGCCGTTTTTGTAACTATTCGTCCCTCGTGAATAGGTTTAGAGGTTTCTTATTACTACAGCTGTTTTATTAGGCAGATTTCTCTATTGTAAAACTTCACCTGGGAAATCTGCTTAGTTTACGCAGCCCCTGCGTGACGGACTTTTTTTGTTTATTACTGTATGTTTGACATCCTTTATGTCTAAATGAAAGTGGGCTTTAATCTTTTCCATGTTGTGATGCCATGGCAATTATTTTGAGGACTATATATAACGTAGGTGTTTTCCTGCTGTTTATTTTTCTTTTAAAAGAGTAATGGTTTGAGAGAGGCTGTGGCATATTTCAAGCCATGCTTTCATGTCAATCTATAGCGACCTTCAGTTCTCTTTTACTTTCCTTCTTGAAAAGAAAGTGCTGTATACTATTTATAATTATAAAATATATAATACAGAAGTTCCCTTTCTGTTAATTTTATGGTTTATCCATTAGATCCTTTTCGAATTACTTTGTATTTAAAGGGGGTTCCAAAATTCATGCTAATTGGATTCCGATTTGAACCGCCATTAGCAAGAGGGCACTTGAGAAGCACCAAGCTGTTGTGTCAAGGCTCAGACGTATTGGTAATAATTTAATATTAGGAACGCATAAAGTAAAATATGCAGATTTTCCTGTGTGGGCTTGCTTTTGGCCATTATAAATTTAGGGGTTGTGACGGAGAGACAGCCACCTGAATATATTTATTGTTCTCAAGTGGACTTTTTCCATTTATTCTCGTGGCCTCTACTGTTTGAGTAGTGACAGACAGAAGGGAACAGGAAACCAATGCATGATTTTCTGACTCTATTCCATTCGCGTTTTCTTCGAGAAACAATTAATGAATATAATTTGAGTTCCTGTTACACACCACAGACTTAATTTGTATGTTAAATTTTGTTTAGGTATGAGGATATATTGTTAATGTATGGGCTGCCTTTCGTCAAAAGTTCTTGTAAGTCGTACGGGGAAGTCCTGGTGTTGTCGTTTACGGCATTCTGTCAGTATATGTCTTATCGTCAAGGGAATGTTACAATTTGAGCAGGTAGTTTTATCAGTCTTGGTCATTAAGTATGATGAGTGTGTTAATTTGGTGTGGCCGATTCTAAGTCTCGAGAGAACTACTACTTCTATCCTAGAGTTTCTGAAACTTGATGCCACATGTAAATAGTGTTCTTAATAGTTCGTAGTTTGTTGTTAGTACTTGTGTTAGTCCAGTCGGTTTGCCATGTATCTAAGATGAGGTGTTTTGTTTGTCTTGAAATGTCTTTATTTAATTTAATACATCTATTTGTTCATATTCGGATTTTAGCTGCTATTTTGGCCTCTGTGTCCGCAGTTTCATTCAGTCCTACTTTTTCGTGTCCTGGCAACCAGTAAAATGTCGTGTGTTTATCTAGACTGATAAGCTCATGTTAGCAGATTTCCTTTAAGGGAAATCAGCTATTGAGGTCGTACTCATGACGCGATTTTCTACAAATTTCTTCAAATGTCCATCGATCATACCCAGGAGATGACGAAAATGAGGTCCGTTCAAAATGATATATATATATATATGACTGTTAACTCTTTAGAGGTCGCGATTTTTGTTTGATGGTTACCAAACTTGATATTTAAACGTTTTATGCAAAAAGACAGATCAGCTTTGTTAATGGCAGAAATAAGGCCAGTGGGAGGTGGATTTTCGAAAATTCAAAATATCTCCGTTACCATACGTCGGATCAAAAAATCGTATAGAACCCCTCTTATTGCAAATTAAATTTACTATAAATATTGTTCTATACATTTATTCTCTATCTTGAATATTAACCGAGATATTTGCATTTTTATTAAATGTGAGCCGATAACGGACGAGTGAGTTTCCCGCCAAAAGCTAGTTCGGCCGTAATTGTTCGGCTCTCGTATGGAGATTTCTCTATTGATTAACTTCACGTGGGAAATCTGCTTAGTTTAAGCAGCTCCTGCGTGACTGACTTTTTTATTTGTTGGGCTATTGGGTGATTGGTCTAACTAATACACGACAATGCCCGTACATTACGTGAAACACCTCCAAGAGACACACACTTTACCAAAGGATTTAACAGTAAAAAAATGAACCTCTAAACTTGAAGAATTGGATTTCTTCTTCTAATAATATCTTCTGGAGAGAAAGTAACCGTGCTTTTACCTACGACTGTAGATATTTTAGCATATTTTTTTATAATAAGGTGGCTTTACTTAGACTACTTGAATCTTTGGAATTGCGGCACACATAAATAAATCTTCCTTTTGAAGCCAAACGTTTTAGTTTTTGTTATAACTTTTTAGTTATCCTGTTTTTAGCTAGCTCATTCTTGAAACTTGAACTCTGACTATAACATACAGTATTCTTGCAAGTGTCACGCTGAAAACTAAAGTATGGCAACTGTAGAGGAGCATGTCCGTCTGTATAAGGGCATCACTAAACCATATCTTGGACAAGGTACGGCTGTAGTCGGCGACAACTCAATGTCACTTCCACGGCTTGTTTACTTCCCTGCTCCGATTAGTACAGTCAGCTGTGGCCCAGGAGCAGGTACAGTCGGAGCGGGAAATATTTCAAGGCCTCACCCCCCTCCACTTGGTTCTTGCCGTGCCCTCTGTAATCTGGAGAGGCATCTAGCCCCACGGAAATGATAGCGTAGCCATGGCTACCACTGCTCATTCCATCACTCCTATTAGCATCCTCATTACAATGGCGCAACAGGTGAATCTCATCCGCCCCATCAAATATCAACCCTTCGAGGCTTCTGCGCATATCAATGCTGCATTTATTTACTACTTCAAAGATCATGGCTTAGATTGGCTGTTCTTCGTCCTTCTTGCATCCAAATGTAATTTATTAAATCGTCCTTAGAAACTAAAAAACCTCCGCCACACAGGAACTGCGTAAACTAAGCAGATTTCTCACGTGTGCCACGTATTTGCATTTATCTCAAAACTTAAAAGCTCAACAATATTTGGTATTAAGGCTTCAAATAAAGTTCATGCTATACTGCTTATTGTTAATATGACATGAGTAAACCAAAACATTTTTGCCATTGTAAATAAAAAAAATAACCTGCCTATTTATGAATATTCAATTTTGTTTAACCAATGCAATTTCTCCTGGAATCGTGTATGGGTGAAGGTTATAGGAAAAAAAAAAGAGGTCCTCAAATACTGTCCCCTGTTCTCTAATTAGTTCTTTGTTGGTCTCCATAACTTTTGAATTCAAAATACGTTTCTAGCTTCATTTTATTTTTTGAATTTGTTTGATTAGGTTCAGTTTAAGAACTCATCACATTAAACAGAGCTTACGATCTAATATTGAATTTATGTTTTCTTTTGACCAAAGCTAAAAATCTAGGTATTTACGATTTAGTAGTGTCATAGAAACTGGAAAATTGCTTTTGGCTCTTATAGTTTCCAATATTTAACTTCCCTTAGTGCTCAGAACTCTGGACTCATATTGGAATTGGGAATATCACAGATTTGAAATGGGCCCGACCCCAGGAATGGGATACCTGACATTCTTGGAGACAAGGTCTGCCGAATATCTACCTGCCTTTGATCCTTGTAGACAAATGCACATGGTGCCAGGGGTTTCCCAAGGGGTGACCGGCCTAGCGTATCGCCTGTCTTCCCCCTCCCTTCCACCACCTCCAGGGGTAACTACCCCAACAGTCGTCCGACATCTGTCATGAAGGAAAGGTTACTCAGTGTCAGTGATAAACAGGTTCGTCTAAATCATGTTCTCACAGCCTCCTGATAGTGATGTATAGTGTGTTTGTGCATATCTTGGATTTGGACCGTAAACAGTGATAAGTTTTTACCTTTTATTATGGTTGTTGCCGTCTTTTACAGCTGATTCGTTGTTTTATAGATCGACCCATTCATGTCACTTTTGTCACGTCGCCAAAAAATATTGTCTGTTCGTATTCAACCACGTTGGCCGCAGCTGATAATGTTTTGTAGGTTGGTTCATGCGGTATCCTTAGTTACTTTGGGTATAGTCATACCCAAACTTATCTGAGGTTTTCAACAGTGCATTCATAAGAGAAAGTAGCGATGTGTTATTGCAGTGAACGATAGTTACAACATATTATTTACCACTCTTTATTTGAGTATGTTTTTTCATTTCCCACATTTAGCGTGTGTAAGATCACGACCAGCGCGACCCATTATTAAAACATAAATGCAACGACGCTAGGAGCAACTTCTCTCAAATTAGCAAGTAGCTACAATATCCCAGCTACTTGCTGGCTAGCCGTCATTTTAGAATGTAGTGTATTTGTGAAAGGGCCGTAGGTATACAGTAGCCGGCTTTGTTTCCCGCCTTCCTTTCACTAAGGAAAAACAACTTCTGTATTCTCGGTTTCCTATAGAATTCTGCATTGTGGTTGTCAATTTGCGCCGAAACATTAAATAAGGGCGACACATTTTATTTTAGCTTGTATACCATATCTTTTGTAATATTGGTTTCTTTAACCAACTGTTGATTTCGACTATTGTTCTGTTGGTTGTTTATACTCTATTTATTCACCAATAAGGGGTTTGTTGTTTCAAGGTATCCGTTCCTCAAGAAATTATAAAAAGTTAAATTTAAGTAAACCTTATCAGTATTTTATTTCCTTACAGAATCACTGCTATAAAGAGCGTGATTTATTCTGTACCTGGCATACTTTTTCCATCCATATTCCGATCACAACAAGAAAGTTCAGTTAAAAGACTATTTAAAACGCCTTCCGTTTGTCAGACGTCATGTGGGACTAGTGAAGTAGAAATGTCCGGTATTTGTAGTCTCGTTGGAATATTTCTCTTTGGTCTGGATTTTTTTAGGAAGAACGTTCCCCGCCTTGGGGCTTGAATGTTGGCAGAGGTCGGGGAGGTTGTTATTCTCGTCTTGTCTGGCTGCACTACAGTCAAGCCTCCTCCAGGGCAATCCTGGACCTTTGAGTTCATTTCCTGCCCGCAAATATAATGACCCTAAACCCTGCAATGTAGTAACTGCAGCTTTTGATGGAAAAAAAGTTAAACTAAGCAGATTTCCGGCGTGCTAGAATACCACGATAGTAATACCTTCTAACCATACATTCTCTATTACTAAGACAAACTACGATTATTGGTATTGGTGGCACACTGGAAGCATAAAACAAGAAAGTACGAATTATTCGCTCAATATTTGATTTACAAGAAAATGTGTAGAAGAACAATTGTAGAGTATCAATAGTTTGTCAATGCCGACTCATTATAAGGATGATATTTTGAATTTGAAATTCCTCTCCCCTCAGATAATCCTAATGTTTAATGAAACGGACATATGAGGCGTTTGGTTTCAAAACCAGGAACATCCATTTTCAAAAATTTTTCAGGACTGATCAAAATAGATTTCATTTTTTAAGAAAGTAAGTTTAACACATTTTTTTTCATTATTTGCTGGTATTGATTTTGGAAGGATCTAGATGGTTTTGGAACAAACGCGTCCAATACATCATTTCCGGCATTAAAAACTTAGGAAAAATTTAAAAAAAATATGTTTTTGAAAAAATGGATGTACCTGGTTTTGAAACCAAACGCCTCATATATAGAATATGATATACTAGGTCTAATGAACATTTTCTAGTACGTAACGTAAAAACCCGATGACAAAGACGCAGCAGGGGATGCATTCATGGCTGAAAACAAGAAAGTACAAACAACTCGCTTAATGTTTGAGTTACGAAAAAATGCATTGTAGTCCATCACTTGTAAAAGAAGATTGGTTCTGTAACATTTTACGATCCGGCTCATTTACAACCGAGATATTTTGAATTTTGGAATTCTCACGTCACAGTACTTATTTGCATAAAAGTCACACAGTAAATGTTCAATGAAAAGAATATATGGTATTTAGGCTTCGAATAAAGTGGTTATAGTTAATATGTCGTGAGTAAGGGGGTTTACTAAAGTCAGATATCTATAAAATACAAATATCTCGGTCAATATTTACAATAGAGAAAATACTTATATAAAGACATTTATATGGAATTCAATTTGCAATAAGATTAGTTCTATTCAATTTTTTGATCCGACTTATAATAACGGAGATACATAAATTTTCAAAATTCCTTTGCTTGTTGTAACCCCTTCTCCCACTTTTCCGATCACAGCCGTTAACGAATTTGGCTCTTAGTTTTGTACAAAGCGTTTAAATATGGAGTTTCGTAACGTTATATAATTTTGAGCGGTCCTCATTTTCGTCGTCTTTTGGGTAGGATCGATAGACGTTTGAAGACATTTTTAGATAATCGCCTATTGAGTACAGCCTCAGTAGCCACTCTTCCCCCTGAGGGAAATGTGGTAAAAACGTTGACGACGTTAAATACGTTAAGGGTAGTAGGTAACAAAGGGAACCAGTTCGTTGGTCTGCTAGTGTTTTGGAAAGGCGTTATGGGTCAAGGAGAGAATATTTGAGGAGGTACTTTCGCCTGGCCCTATGCCAGTCATAGAGGGGCCTTGACGAATTACAGACATTCGTCAACGCGCCCCCCTCAGTATTACCGGCTCGGCTCATTGATGCCCCTGACGTCACACTACAATTAACCCATTCCGCCTCCCTCCCCCCTCCGACATCACTCCTGCAATGTTTCCTGTTTATTTATATCGTGGCCCTTTAGTGGCTTTGTTGTTTGTTCAATAAAATCACATTTCGTTTGGTATCTTTTTGTATTTTTTTTAGAAAACGCAATTTGTATTTGTCATTCCGGAAAGTAATTATTTCCATTGGCAGCGGAAAAAAAGTTTTCACGTATTTCAGGAAAAACAGTTCAGGAGCTACCATCAATCCTTTGTTTCACTGGGAGTTATTCCGAATGTATTTTTAAATATATTGACGGAGTTTTGTTCATCTCCAATGTTATATTTTGCTACTCCATTTACTGCAGCATATCAATTGTCTACTAATTCATTTTTTTTGTATGTGTGAAAAGGATCTAACGTTATAGTTAAATTTAAATGGAGCTCCTAAGTTAACCTAAAATGTAGGGGGCTCATTAAACATTAATTTCTTAGTCCCAACCAGTCTTGAAATGGGTGGGAACCCAACCCGTTTAGCCCTTTTTGCATGAACGCTTATTAAAAGAAAATTTAACTTCTCGTTACTCTCAATATTCTTCACCATTATCAATAAATAGACCTAGTTTACTCAGGATATATATTTTACAACTTTATTATATATTTTCTCATTTCATTTCGTATTAGAATATATTTTAATATAAGATCTCCCGGAGTTCCGGTTAGCCATGTGAGGTTAAAGCGTTGACCTTAATCTCACATGGCAAACCCAGGGTGACGATTTCGGTTCTCGCCTGGGCAAAAGAAATTATTTAGTGACGGTGATTTAGTGAAATTCATTAAATAACATCCTAAGTCCAACCTAGAAAAAGGTTGTAACCTATAGATAACCCATCCCAATTTTATTGGCAGGTGACGTTAAAAAATATTTTTAATAGAAGGCTAAACTAGTTCTTACCCATTTTCATTAGTTACGTTGTTTTTTTTAAATATTTTGTATTTATATCATTACTACTAATTGTGCGACGGAATCCCTCATGAAGTTCGAGGATCAGTTTCTGGGAGCATTTTATTGGGGTATTTTCAGTCTTCTTTTCATATACTTCTATACTTGTGTTTCAGCGAAGATCCCTGTTTGTTTCTTTTTTTTTTCTTTTTTTTTTCTTTTTTTTTTCTTTTTTCGTGCAAATGTCCTCAATTGCCTTTCAGTGCTAAGCAGGTAACGGATAAGACCTTGGGAAACTTCCTTGAAAAAACTCTTCACAGTTTTCAAAGGACTTGCGAACTAACTTACTAATAGGACTATCAGAGTAAATTCTAAGTTCATCTATGAGTTCCGTTGTTGAAACCCTCTCATCTTTCAAGTTACTTGGTTCTCATTTCATTTTTCCCTAAGTACGTGAAATCAAATGGTATAGAACATCTTATTGCCTATTTATATATCGTATTTATATATTTGGTTTATCTAGCTGTTGTCATTATATTATTATAATTCATATATGTTTAAATTATGCATTGGTACCAGTTTACTTTTTTTTGTGTTAGGCTTTGTCCGACTTCTCTTGTGTAGTGTAGGAAAACCCACTTTTTCACATTTCTCCCCTTTGATGTTTCTCACGGGCATTATAATTCTAATTGCTACAATTACTATGCTCATCTAAATTGCATTCCTGTTTTTCATGTTCTCAGTTATTAGAACACGGTGTTTCTTTTTTTCTTTTATTATCTTCCGCCTTGTTCCTTGAGGCTACTCTGTAACAAAGAAATTATTTTTGTTCGAAAGTTGGTCGAAGTATTAATCAGGTCTTTCTACGCAGGGATTCGAAAATGGATTTAGAAATTTGCCCGCCTTCAAGTGAACCTGGCAAAAATTAGTTTATTTTATATACCGGCAAAGTCATTTTCCCAGAGTATTAAAAATAATTAATAGTGCCATAATTTTTGTTTTCCATTAAGTATTTTTTCATGAATCGCTATTTTATTATTTGGTTTCTTTTATGTTTAGCTATTTATATAGGAGCAATTAACTCAGAAATTCAAATGTGAGCTTTAGCGACTTATTTTAGACTTCTCTTTTTCTTCGTGAGTCTTAATAAAATAAATAATAGTTTTACAGTCTTTACGGACGTATGTATAGTAGTTGTATTTTTTTATTCATGAATTTTCCCCTCATTGTTTGGGGAAACGAAATCGTGGAACTAATTAGCTCCTCAAATATTTAACTGTTTATTGTAGGAGAACGTATTCTTCTAAGAATTTCTCTTTTCTGTTTGTAATTATCATTTGCTTGCAATTAAACATTTTTTTTTTTGGCGTTGAATTAATGACTGCGTAATGATGTATATAATTGTATGTTATATCTCTTGAACTAGACAGTCCCAGTTAGTCTTTACATGTACATGTTTTTATACAGGACCTAAATTGCTAGGGCTGTTACATAATCTTTCCGCGCCTTCATAACTTAGCCAGATTTCTAAAAGTTCTTGGAAAATCGACGAGAATGCCTTATCTGTTTATTTATGACTGTACGTGATAAGAGACTATTTATAGCTTATATCAACATCTTTATATTTCCTCTAGTTCTTGCGGACTTCCACGCACGGCTCGCTTATCTTGTTCCTTTTTATGTTTTTTGAAGTTAATAAAGACTAAAGAAGCTTCATTATTTCACGGATAACATCACTAATTTGACGGAAACTATTGATTGTATTATTTCACTTCCTTATCTAGATCATTTATTTTCTGTATTTTGGGTTATTATGTACCATAAGTCATTACTATTGTAAATTGATCGGATAAATCGGTTCGAAATCCTCCTTCCCATGTCACTTTCATCACTTCCTTTTATGAAATGTTTTTAGACGCTCATAATTAAGCGTTGATAATAGAGAAAATGGGGATATGACAATTAATTTAATTGATGATAAATGTTGTTAGATTATTCGCATGGTTTGTTTTTGATAATGCTTTCCAATTCAGCTCTTCCTGCCTTCCATCCTGTTTTCCAGACATTATCACGTCTTGTGGCAAAGACCTCTTACGTGATTCGACATTGAATTACTGAAGCCTTGATATCTTATTGCTAACGAACCGTTTATTGTGTTTCGTATATGAGTTAGTATATAAATGTTTTTGGGGTCAAACTCTTTTATAATTAAAGATATCGCCAAGATTCAACCATCTTCTATTCTATGTAGCCGGGACTTCCGAAATACTGGCATGAATACTCCGTATATGTAATTTACGAACAAGAAGTCCGAAAGACACCCAATTTTTATAGGAGTTTATATGATACAATGTGATTGCTGTAAAGTTTATGTGGGACAGACTGGAAAGAAGGCCGCCTCAGAGGAGTCAATCAACACGTGGCTGATCTGAAATATCAGAGATTAAAAACATCCGCCATAGCTAGACACGCAAGTATTTGTTCTCACCAAATTAAATTCAACAGACGAAAACTTACCACCTTGGTAGAAGATTAATACTGAAATAAACGAGAGAACAAATACAATAAACGGCGTGGGCCGTGTCATACTCTCAGGAACGTAGAAAAGCCATAATTAACCAATCCAAAACAGATGATTTAATCTCGGTAGCTGGCCAAATTAAATAAAGTACGTCACGCAGTGGCTGCGTTCGCTAAGCAGATTTGCCTCTTGCGTCACGTATTTTCATTTATCTCATGACGTAAAAAAGTTCAATGAATTTGTTATTTAGGCTTAAAATAAAGTTCTTCATAATATACCAGCTTACTGTTGAAATGGCATGAGTAGGAGTGGAGGTTTGCTGAACGTCGAAAACTAAAGAAAAAAGAAATATCTCGGTTGATATTAAAGATAATGAAAAAAATGTACATATCAACATGTATAGAGCATTACATTTGCAATAAGATTGGCTTTTACGATTTTTCGATCCGACGCATAATAACGGAGATACTAAGAAGTTTCGAAATTCCTCCCCTCTAATGCCTCCCCCCCAGTCTGATTTCAGCCATTAATGAATTTGATCTTTATTTTTACATAAAACACTTATACTTCGAGTTTCATAGCGATTAGACAAAAATTGCGACTGATAGAGCTGAAACCTATATATACATACATACAATTTTAACGGACCTCACTTTCGTTATCTAAGATCGATGGACATTTGAAGAAATTTTGCGATAATCTCGTCATGAGTACAACCTCAATAGCTCATTTCCCTTATGTGAAATCAGCTTAGACACTGTCTGACATAGATAGATGCATCTTCGTAACTCTAGTTCCATTTTGGTTATACCCGTAGTATTTGGCTGTATTCTGAATTGAAACGATGTGTAGGCAGAAATGTATACCACCATATATATACCTGTGACTTGAAAAGGGACAATGTTTGATCTTTGAAATTCCTCCGTAAAGCCACCCCTGGGTTTTAATGAAAGGTGCTCTGGGCATAGCTTCGAATTTCAGTATATGTAAATGGAGCCTTTTAACTTCCTGCAAGTGTTAGGCCTAAACCAAATGAGATGTTAGCCAGGACCCAACTCAAATCCACGAATCCTAATCCATCTTGTGCAAATGACAGGGGAAATTTAATAATTAACTTTGCAAAATATTAAGGATTAAAAGTAATTAGGATTTACATTTTGTATTTTATAAACTGCAAGTTATTAGTGCCAAACTTCTATAATTTTTAATTCATTTTTTTTTTACTAGTTTAAATATTTGATTTGAAAACTTCCGAACGGCTGATTTAAACTTCAATCCCATTTGAACCGGGCAATCAAATTTATGGTACCCGGTCAGCTGATGCATTTGTAATAAGGGGATTGTGCAATATGTATACAAAGGCCTAGTGTAGGTAAACATATCAATTTCGCTGTTAGTTTTAGGATCAGGTGCACTTAACCTGCTTTAGTCTCGTTCCACTCAATTCAATTCGAAATTGCATTGCCCGCTCCTGTGTCCAGGTCCTCACCGACTGCAAGTCAAATGCAGTTGATTGCAGTTTATATGCACACTGACTAATGTCATTATTAGTCCAGCCTATGGGACTCTGTGGGCTGTCATCCACTCAGTGAATGTACCCGGATACTTATAGTCTTTTAGTGCTGCGGTAATGTGACAGATCGGCCATTTTCTCAACCATATTTACTATAATACTTTATTAAAAAAATAATACGCCAAAACATTGTTTCTGTCGTAGCTTTTTTTTACATTGGCCATCATGTTCATTGAGTTTTGCTTGGACTTTGAACTTAAACTTGTCTTCATAGTGGGTCTATCCAATAGTGTTTGAAGTGGCCCGTAGTTTTCATTATTCTTCCATGTTATTTTATAAATATCTACCACAAATTGATTTTTAACCTTTAGAGTTGGGAACAGTTGTGCCATTGTATATTAGAATTCGAATTGCCATTTCCAGTCAATAGTGATGTATTTGAGTACGATCATTTTTGCATTTGTGCTTTAAATGGTTCAGGATTTTGATTGGGTAAATTGACCTAAATCATTGTTGGGGCCCATGTATTCCTAGATTTAATTTGAATCTAATTCTCATAGGGGGAGGGGCTCAGGTTAACCATGTGAGTTAAGGTGTTGGTCTTTATATTACATTATAAACCTAGGTATTATAGATAGATTAGATATTTAGTGATGAACTAATAAAATTAAATCCGTTGTCCCACCCTGACAAGAAAAGGGTGGTAACCTGTAGCTAGAACGTCCCAATTAGCCAGAGTAACATTAAGTGGACGTAAATAAATAACATTTTTTGTTTTTTTAGTTCTCACCTTTACATCCTTCATAAAAATTTAGTTTTCGGTTAATTAATTTGTACCTCTTATTACGAGGATAATTTAGCTTCCTAGATGTAGTTTAGTTATTTCACAACGTTACTGGTGTCATGAAAGTTCTATCCTATAGGAACTGTCATGCTGAAAGAAAAATCATGCATTAGTTCGGTGTCACACAGCCCTGTGTAGCAATTTAGTTAATTGGCTGCAATCTACCTGCTCGGCCATAAGATTAATGAGGGGAAGAAAGAAGAAGCATTTCGTTTTGTTACATCCCCACTGTCCTCGGGAAGAGGAAAAGTGCTTATGAGGTCGGTGTGGGAGGTAAGAAATTATTCCGTGTGTGACTTTCAGTGTAGTGCTATAAATAAAAAATAAAAGGGTCTTTTTTACTTAACACATGCCAGTGATTTAACTCATTATTATATCAATAACAGTGAAGATTTTTTGTTAACAATTGTTTATTTAAATATAACCAAGGTTTCTAGTAAACATGAATATAACCATAAATGAAATTAATAACATTTTTCATTGTGGAGGCCAATAGTTTCTCATTGATTCCAATATACATTCAAAAATGTCCCTATTTTTATATCTTCTCATATATATAAATTCACAAAGATATGAATCAAACAAAGTTCTTCTAGTTCCACATTCGTTTTTGTTTCTTCTTTTTATACTAGCCCATAGCGACTCAATTCTTTGAGTGTGTGCACCTGTTTTTGGGTCAACAAAATTTTCACTATGATTGACAGTAAAATGTTTGTACCTCATTCCTGGAATTTTTTTCAAACCATTATATGACATTTCCTTAATGAAATTTTACAATGTTTAAACCATGTACCATTAAGCGCAGCAACGTATTGCCTACAACTTCTCATATTGCATTGATAAAATGGCGATCTAGTTTTGCTGAAATAAATCTTCATATAATGTCCTTTTTTACACTTTCTCTTTCTGTGAAGTACTCCATAATTCTGTAAATATTGAAAAGCTTTTTCTTCGGAATAGATCAACTTATTAAGTTTTAAAAGATTCATAATAAAAAATAAACACTCCCTAAACTTTTAACCTGAAAGTATACTGAAGATAAATGATCACATGGTAGTAGGCGTATCTAATATCAAATGATATGTTATCGTGATCACCTTTTACTTAGAAAATTAACTGGCATGTGTTAAGTAAAAAAGACCCAAAAAAAATAGACCGATATATTAGTTTTGATATTTAATTCTGAGTGTCCGTAGAATATTGCCTAATCGATGTTTATATACAAGTTGATAACACTCTTCGCTATTTATTCAAATGATACTCCCTAATTCCTGCATCACCATTAACTATCCAGTTACGCTATGTACTATCTTACTTAGTTAAGCTTGATTTATAGCTATTTGAGAAATGAAGTATTAAACATGAGATTTAATTATTTCGCCAGTTACCTTAAGGTCCAGTTTTTTTACCGATTAATTGTTTTATTGTCTGTATAAGCATTAATACTTATATGAATGTCAGTTCCCTTTCCAGTATCAATAAACGTTGATCAGCCAGTAATTACAACTTTCTTTCTACAGATGTGACAATATTTTTTTTTTTTATGGATGATATGCCATGATAAAATGTCAGGTTCGGCTACTCAAGCAAAGGAAGATTTTATAATAATAAGATTTTTTCAAATAAACCTTTCCATGTTTTTTTATTTGTCATTTATGCTTGAATTTGAATAGAAGTATCAATGTCATCCTGTAACTTACCGTCTATGATAAATATAAATATATATTTCTTTTTAAACTTCGATGGCACACTAAAATGAGGGAACTTTTGGGAAATAGGAATGTCAGTCACTTCCGATAATAAAAAAAAGGAAAAAATGCCATTTGGTGACGTTTGTCAAGAAGAAAATGCGATTTCAGTTCTCCCCTCATAATCATTTCTTGGAGACTAGGGGGGACTTTGAAGCCACTCATTCCAACATTTTGAACATATATTTGCTATTATATTTTTTTATTTTTAGATAACAGTAGTGTGGGTTCCTGAAAATAAAAAAATCTGTAGAATAACATTATAATGTTGAATGTTTTTGGTTAATCGATAGATAATTATGGAAATCCATTTGGGCAAGTATTTAGTTGGTAAAACACTCAATATTAAGTTACTATTTGTATAACAACATTCGTAAGTTCGTCTAACTCACTTAACTTATTGTTGACCTTTTCCCCGAGAAAAACTCAGGCGAAATTGCATTAATGGTACTTGTTATGGATATAAAAAGAAAAAAAATTTATCTGCTTGCGACATTGTCGTTCGGTGTATTATCTTTCGTTTCTCTTTGCTTTATGTGTTTAAATATTTTTTACAGTGTATTTGTCTATGTATTCAAGGATGTTGTCAACGACTATGGCTTTTAAACTACTCCATTACTGCCTCAAATCGAAATTGGAAATTTTATTTGTATTTGATACGAAAATGTGGCTGAAAAGGTTTTGTCCATGACTCAAATATTTCGCAAGCCAGTGCTCTTTAGAGATAAGTGAAAATTACTTTCACGATCGCAAGATGACAGTGATTTGTATTAGATATTTTCTTGACACAATTCTCTTCTTGCATTGCAGCATTCGTATTATCTTCCTAACTTTTTGTGTTTTTACCATTTAGCCACATTGGATTTCGAATAAGGATTCCTCGTAGAAATTTTCATGAAAATGTTTTCTTTAAGTCATTTTGTGTTATTTCCTTTGTAGACCTAGGAGATTGATTATGTGCTTCTATTTTGTCAGCTCCAACTGTTGTCGGCTCAGGTGGAAGCTTCTTCTGACCTTACCTTACCTTCGTTTCTTTGTGAGATTTATCGATCGTAATTATTGTTTTATCGTTACCAAACTCGATATATAAACGTTTTATGTAAAAATAAAGATGAGGTAAGTTATCGGCTGAAATTGGACTAGTGGAGGGGGGGGGGTTATATAGGAGGAATTTCGTAAAATCGTAATATCTTCGTTATTATAAGTCTGATCGAAAAATTGTATAGAAGCAATATTATAGCACATTTAATTGCCTGTAAATGTTGTTATATAATTACTTTCTCTATCATGAACATTAACCGAGAAATTTGGATTTGTTCGTTTACAGCCTTCGGTAAACCCCCACTCCTACTCATGTCAGAATAGCAATAAGCTATTATATCAGGAACTACATTATTTTATGTTTAAATACCAAGTATTAGTTTCATTGAACTTTTACTTTTTGAGATAAATGCAAATATGTGGTGCACTTAAGAAATCTGCTTAGTTAACGTAGCCCCTGCGTGACGTCCTATTGAAGAATTGATGAGATCAGTATTCCGTAATATATTAACCAAGTGCGAATGCCTATTTTGATGTAACATATTTTCTTTATGCAAGTTTTTATTTTATTTTATTATAGCTATTTATATTTTTATTATATACTAATTATTTATTTTTATTAATCTTGTTGTTATTTGCTGTTTCAGGGGTCTAAGATGAACCCCGAGATGGCGATGGTGGTGCGGCGGAACGAGGAGCGGGAAGCCCTTCGCTCCGTCATCGCCCAGTGGAACGCCAACAGGCTTGACCTGTTCGAGCTATCGGAACCAAATCAGGTATGCAGCATCTCACTTTCCATTCATCATTTCTTCAATCATTTCATTCATCATCATCCGCCTACTTTGGCGTTTAAGCGTCCAATTATTGATTTACTATCAGTCGATTTCCCTTAAGGAAAATCAGCCGTTGAGTCATGACGGGATTTTATAAAAATGTCTTCGGATCTCCAATGATCCAAGCTAGGAGATGTAGAAAATTATGATGATATCCGTTCAAAATTTAACACACATACGTACGTAAGCGAGCCCGTACCCACACACACAATCATACACATATATGTATATATAGTATGTTGGAGCCTGTCATAAACATATTTGATCGTTACAAAGCGCTATATTAATTATAAAAGAAGTCCGTCACGAGCTTCGTTAATGAAGCAGATTTCCCACGTGCGTCAAGTATTAGCATTATGTCAAAAGTGGAAAAGTTCAATGAGAACAATATTTTGTATTTGGGCTTCAAACAATGTGCTTCACAATATAACAGCTTAATTTTAATGTGAAATGTGTAGGAGTGGAGGTTTATTGAAGGCCGAAAACTAAAAAATTCAAATATCTCGGTTAATATTGAAGATAGTGAAAAAACGTACATAATAACATTAGAGAACATTAAATTTGGGACAAGATCGGTTCTATACAATTGTTTAGGATATTTCCCTTGAGGGAAATCAGCTATTGAGGTCGTACTCATAATGCGAGTTTCGAAAAATTTCTTCAAATGTCCATCATTCCTACCCAGGAGATGACGAAAATGAGGTCCGTTCAAAATTATATATATATATTTGTCTGTTAACGCTCTAGCGGTCGCAATTTTTGTTTGATAGTTACCAAACTCGGAATTTAATCGTTTTATGTAAAAAGGAAGATCAAGTTCGTTAATGGCTGAAATCGGACCAGTGGGAGGGGGGATTTTTGAAAATTCAAAATATCTTCGTTATTATGCGTCGATCGAAAAATTGTATAGAATAAATCTTATTGCAAATTAAATTTACTATAAATATTGTTCTATACATTTATTCTGTATCTTGAATACTAACCGAGATATTTGCATTTGTATTCTGCGTGTGGTCATCAGTAGCCTATGTTCGGACTTTCCGCCGAGAGCTCTGGTGGCCGTTTCCATAACTATTCGTCCCTCTTGAATAGGTTTAGAGGTTAGGTTAACTGTTTTTTGGGGCTAGAAACTACTGGGTTATTACGCCCTAAATAATGTTTTAGGTTTAGAGGTTTCTTACTACTACAGTTGTTATTAGGCAGATTTCTCTATTGTAAAACTTCACGTGGGAAATCTGCTTAGTTTACGCAGCCCCTGCGTGACGGACTTTTCTATCTTAGGCGTAATAACGGAGATATTAAGAATTTTCGGACTCGCCCCTCTAACCCGCCCCTCAATAGTCGGATTTTAGACATGTAATATGGGGGGGGATTAGATGGGAAATTTTGAAAAATCAAAATATCTCCGTTATTATGAGTCGTTACCCAAAATTGTGTTGAACCAATTTTAATGCAGATAAAATTTACTGTAATTATTCTTACATTTATTCTCTATCTTTAGTATTAACGGAGATATATGCATCTTTTAGTTTTCGGCCGTCAGTGAACCCACAATCTTACTCATGCCATATTAACAATAATAAACTGTTATATTATGAAACACTTTATTGGAAACCCAAATACGAAACTTCTAGAGCTATTGATACCGTGCAATTGTTGTTCTCTATATTTTTTCGTAACTAAAGTATTAAACCAACTATTTGCACTTTCTTGTTTTCAACCCTTTTACCCTTCGTTTTGTTTTACACAGAAATTCAAAATGAGATCAGAAGTGTCTTATACCAGCGAATGGGGAATCTGCTTAGTTTACGCAGCCCCTGCGTGATGGACCTTTTTTAAAAACGAATTCACGTAGCACAGGCGTTCACTTATGATGCCGAGCCGACTCCGCTCAGGTTACTAATTTCACAAGAATTGCGTGTGTTGCAATACCCATAATATTCGCATTATGGATCAAGGGCTGCATAAAGACAACAGTCTTGGCTGTGACTACGCCTCTGAAATACTAAAGACTTCATTAAGTTTTATGAAACCATTCAGAGAAATACAAATTGTGAGTTTTCCGTAATTCAAACATTTTATATTCTTTTCACTGTCTCGAGATGTTTCATGGCGCTTTAATCTGTTGTAAAAAATACTCCAATTTCGTTCTCGCCCATTACAATTATCATAATTTATTTTTAAAATGTTTAAAGTAATAATATGATGTAAAGCTGATCTGTGAGAATATAAACTTTATTTTTCTGATTAATGCAACACTAAAATGTTTAAAATATTTTTAGTTTTCAAATTAATTTCCCAGTAAAATTATGTCTTTTTAGGTAGAAAATTCTCCTGAACAGATTGGAGTTTTCTTGGCTAAGGATCTTTATAATTGCTATCTTAGATCAAAGAAGTAATATGTATTTTTATTTTGGAAAATTCATTTTGGATTTAATTTTTCATTCCTCTTCAAAGTACTCCTATAAAGAAGTTCTGCATCGTGTAATTTATTCTCCTAGATAGAAGAGCTTAAAATAAACTAAGCTATTTACTGGTTCAGTAAAGAAAATGCTTATAATTAATTGTATTTACCTGTCGTTTATAACATATTTTTTTTCTTTTTAGTTAGATTGCTTTAGTCTATGAGTATGAAGCCATTTTTGACAACGTTCAAAATTCGAATATTAGACTCATAGATATAGTTCTCGATCGATTTAGAATTTCTTTAAACTTTTGGTTAAATTTCACTTCATTTTTAATGAGAAATTCCATTTTATAAGAAAACACTTCATAAGAACTGTTCGTACAAGTTAACCAAATTCAGCAATTACGCAGAAATGTGGCGATAGGAAAGTTGTAGGACAGGGATTATTTTGAAAATTCTATAGGTATGCAATTTTATGAACACTTTCATTACCAACTCATTCTTTAAAAAATATAAAACCAATAGACTTTTATGAATCATAGAGCTCAATTGAGCAGAACAGTATAAAAAGTCCATCACGCAGGGGCTGTGTAAACTAAGCAGATTTCCCACGTGAAGTTTTACAATTGAGAAATTTGAGAATAGAGAGTCAAACAGTTACGGGAACAGCCCGAACTAGCTCTTGACGGAAACTCACGACTAGACCCGATGTTAGCCGATCTCATCTCAGAAGCTGAAAACAGAAAAATGCAAATATCTCGGTTAATATTCAAGATTCAGATTACATGTATATAACATTATTTATAGTAAATTTAATTGGCAATAAGATTGATTCTATATAAGTTTTCGATCCGACGTTTAGTAACAGAGATATTTCGAATTTTCGAAAATCCTCCCCTCTAAACCCCCCCCCCCGCTCCCACTGGTTCGATTTCAGCCATTACGAACATGATATTTATTTTTCCATAAAACGCTTAAATATCGAGTTTGGTAACCGATCAAACGACCGCTAGAGCGTTAACAGACATATATATATATATATATATATATATATATAATTTTGAACGGTCCTCAGTTTCAACATCTCCTGGGCAGGATCGATGGACATTTGAAGGCATTTTTCGAAAATCGAGTCATGAGTACGACCTCAATAGCTGATTACCATTAACCAGGGAAATCTGCTAAAATACTAAGTTCATCAAATGTCCAATCTGTTTAATCTTTATTTATTCTTTGAGTCTGCGACAGATAAAACAGCCAAAATAGTAATATGTATTCTTAACTGCATTGGGCAAATCGTCTTTAAATCCATATCAAGAATAACTCTTGTTATCAGCACTGAAATGTTGTTAATGTTTTTTACGTGTAATTATTATTTTTTATTACTTAATTTATTTATGGTTAATCTCATAAACTTCCGACGTAAATAAGGTTTATAGGTAATTGGGCCACGAAATCGAACTGAGAAATGAAAGTCAGCAAACATGATAGACAGTTTCGTAATAATTAATTAGCTTCTTTTAATCATGGAAATGATTTTTTTTTTTTTTAACAGAACATTCTTTAAATAATATTATGTCGATTTATTGTTAACATATTTACTTTCTAAGGATGACTTTTTCATTTCAAGTGAAATATATTAATATCTTGACGCGTGCATTGTGAGCTGTATTCTTCTAGGAAGGATTCACCCGAACATGAAAGTCGAATGGTTGAACTTTTTTATTTTCTACGGAACTTTTCATCTCCATACCTTTCACTTCTCGGAAAAAAAAGAAAGTCCGGGAAAGTATTGTGCTGCATGATTGTCATCCGACTGCTGCAAGTGATTGATTCAGGGATTCCGCTTTCTTCTTCAATATAAAACGTTTTGAATGTTAAAAGTCGTCCTATCTCAAGGCGTCTAGCCTGGAGTTTCTTTATTGGAATTCGTCCATAGGTAGAATGCGCTACATTCTTTTCCTAACAAAGGATAAGTACATCAAGCGAGAGAGCGCGTATTCTTAATTATTAAAAAAAAAAAAAAAGTTAAAGAATAATGCATTTCTATTCGTACTCTGACATCCCAATGACCAAAAACGTTCGTGTCTCATATAAAAATATTTCTGTATTATAATTGAAAAAACTAATTATTGTCGTTAGGATATTAACAATATTTAAGATTGGAAATTTATAAATAAAAAGTATTAATTTACATATGCTCTTAACGCTCGACAAATATTTTTTATTAGTGGGCCAACAAAAAATATTCCATTATATTTTAAAATTATTGTTGATGAATAGTGATACAATTTATTCAATATTAGAATAAATTCTTCATTGTTGTTCAGTTATGTACAGTTTCCAAGGGATCCAAAATTTATATCACATATTTTTTTTAGTTTAATTTTTTTCAAATTAAACTCACTCCTAAATATATAATAAAGTATTGAATCAAAGTGGATAAACAGAAAGTCAGTCACGCAGGAGCTGCGCATACTAAGCAGATTTACCTCGTGCTGATATAACATACTTTTGATCTCTTGGCATCTCAACAATTTAGAGCCAGAAACGTAAAATCTAAACTGATGAAGTCTTCACTTAACGAATTTGTATGTATCCTTCATAATAAAGGCCCATTGAAATTTTTCCCAGATGTCAGGACCAGATCTAAGATGACATGGTACGTCCCAGATTTCTTCTCCAGCCAACTTATCAGTGGTCACGGGGACTTTAATAATAAACTACATTTCTTCAAACGAAAGGAATCCCCATTGTGCTCCTGCGGCGAGTTGGATACGGCTGACCACGTGATCCTCCAATGTCCGCGTTTCAATGCCAAGCGTATTCGGCTAATGAGTGCTTTCTCATATGTGAACTGGCCTCCTGAGAGCTACGACATGTTTGTAAACGACGCTGATAGATTTTCAGCCTTCAGGACATTTGCCCAAGAGGTGTTGAAAGAAAAGTAAAATTGAATTTATTTGTAAATTATATGTATAGTTTTATGTGAGTTTAGGCTAGTATTTAGGCTATAGGTGTGTAGGTTAGTTAGTTAGGCTCTTGCTGCCACTTCTTTGAACAGAGGCAAAGGAGTCGCAGCTGCGGGTTCCCCTAGGACTTTTCGGACTTAAACTAAATCTCCCAAATGTTGCACTTTAATGCTTAGCCGTGCTCGGTGAGTTAGGCTAAGTTACCTGGCCCAATCTATGTATTCAAAATTTTATATCTCTTATTAAATGGAGACCGCTGGTATGGGGAAACCCAAAGGTACAGCGGGGGCAGAGGTGGGGGAAAAAAAGAAAAAAGAAAAAAAAAAAAAAAAAGAAAAAAAAAAGCCCATTGAAAACAATATTTGGCATTTAAGCTTGAAATAAAATGATCCATGATATAACAGCATGTTTTTTAAGACATGAGGGTAGAGTTGGGGTTTACTAAAGGATGTAAACTAATAATTCCATGTAAGTATGTCGGTTATAATTAAGGATAAAGAACATTTATAAAACAACATATATTTAAGATTGAATGTATACAATGTTTCGAGCTGACGTTAAAAAAACGAAGAAATTTTGTGTTTTCATGATCTCCCTCTAAACCCTTCCTCCGATCCGATTTCAGTCGTTAGGGAACTTCATTTTTTTTTTGTACATGAATCGCTTATATATTGAGTTTGGAAACGATGTGTCAACAACTACCGCTAGAGTGGTAACAGACAAATACATATTTACAAAATTTAGAAGACCTTATCCGAAAACGAGTCATGGGTACATTCTCAATAACTTATTTTTTACACGAATTTTAACAGGTCTCCCTTAAATGATATCTGTTAAAAATACGATTATATCTGATTGTTGTTGTGGTCATTTAACATTTTCGTACGATAATTTATGGAAAACAACTAGGAAATGTTAATGTGGTCTGTAAGTGGTCTGGTAGATAACTCGATCGCCAGATCCTACATATTTCTGCCTGCTAGCCAGTGATAAGGCTTATCAACGGCGCCTGCCCAGCAAATGGTTTTGATACTCGAGACTATCAATAGAACACATATTCCCAATTCTACACGCCCCTTCGACCACAGCCAGAGCTATTTCACAATCCAATTATTGTTATTGTAATAAACATGTATAGCGGTATTATTGTTTATATATATACTTATTATTAGAATTATTTATATATATATATATATATATATATATATATATATATATATATCTAGGTACCCGGCGATGGTTTGGGAAATAATTGTTGACTGATATTGAAAGTATTTTTTATAACAAGGCTTCAATGTGTACAGCGGCACTGGCCGTCTGGACGTATTGTTTTTCCGTAAGGGCCTGTTAACTGCAGGGGACATATTGAATAAAAGTTTTAGTTTTGATGAATAAATTAAAATGAGTTCCTAATCAATCCCATTTGGCACGCCTTGAATTAGTCAAATCATATTCACGAATAGTATTTGTTATAATTAGATATCATCTATAATGTACATATTTTACATTAATAACCAATGCGAGCACACTGTTGCTAGTGGAAAGCAATTCCAATAATCCGAACATTTCACAGGAAATAGGTTGACACAATGAACTGTGTTAGCCTCCCTATAACTTCCGCTCCCGCGTGAGAGTTAGCAACATTGTTTTACTTATATTATTTATTCACAGCATTAAACAATTCGAACTTTCTAATAATTTATATGTCTGGAGTAAATAAATAACAGTGGTACCCTAAAAATAATTAAATATATACTCAAAAAGCGAGGCAGATTATAGTAGCTATATAGATTGTTCTAAACTGATTTTATGTATTTTTCCACTCGTTGTTGATTACATTGTAATTAATACTGTGATTTATTTGAAGACATTTAGTTTTCTAGCGGATATATGTATTAGGGGATAGGTTATATGTGGATGATATGTATGCCACTTTCTTTCTACAACATAAGATTGTACTGGGTATCTTCAACCCAGCCTTTTCCCACAAGTAATTCACCCAGGTGATAAAAACTTCCGTCGTAGTCTTTCTCTCTCTCTCTCTCTCTCTCTCTCTCTCTCTCTCTATATATATATATATATATATATATATATATATATATATATATTTATATATATATATACACGCATTTTATTAAATTCAAGAAAAATCATACCGAAACTATGTCTAAGGAGGTAGTGAGTTTTACAGCTCACAGTCATAAATGCATTGGTGTTTGAAAACCCTGGAATGATGTTATCCGTTTGTGATATAATATTTTTTATTTATTTATTTACATCCACTTTATGCTGATATGGTTATTTGGGACGGGTTATCTGCAGGTGGCCACACTTTTCTAACCAGGGTAGAACTATAAGAAATCCAATTAATGAGTCCGTCACTAAATATACTCCTATAACCCAGGGCGGGAATCGAACACTCCAATCTAGAATCCACGAGAGAATAAGGCCAACGCCTTAACTCACACGGCAACCTGAGCCTCTAGAAATAACAACATATTGTTGTTTGAGAAGGAAAATTAACTGTAATTATCTGACTAATTAGTTTCAATATTAATGATACCTCAAAGCCATAGTACAGTGGGATTGTATTTGTATTAAACGGACAAGAAATAAAATTTTGACTGTTCTTTTAACTATAATACAAGGAACATTTCGGGAAAACAAAGGTGTAATTGATTAAGGGTTGAAAATTAATAAAGATTTATTCCAAGTATGTTAGTACAAAAGTAAAGAATATGTTCCTTTGTCGATATTTTCAGCCACTTAATTAATTTTCACTATTAATATTTCAAATAATTATTTTTCTTCATTCGAGTCTACTATAAAATTGCAGTTTTAAGTTGCGTCCTTGTTCCTTTAGTACAGCGGTATGTAAACATTTCAAATTGTTTATTTTTAATTTTATTGATAAAAAGGAAAATATTATTTCACATATTAATTTTTTTATTAGCCTCTTATTTATACACAATAATTAACATATCCGAATCCTACTACAATAAACAATTATATCTAATTTCATGCGAACTTTGCAATTATCCGTAATTACAGACAGGCAACTCAATATCAACTGCAGGCTTAAGTTAGTCTGTTATTGAAGTAGATTCTCGGTGCTTTGTATCTTATTTACTTTATGGTTCAAAGATAATAAAAATATTTTATTTGATGAGTTCCGCCGTCAAGGAAATCAAATCTAAGTTTTTGAGTTAACAAAGAGTATAAAGCCCAACTTCTCCTATAGCTTCAGGCCGATCTCCGCAATGTTTAATCAAGAGTCTTATAAACAATAAGAATAAATTATTATATTTTCCGTTGAAGTAGTAATATTGGGAATAAAAAAAAGGCCAGAACCCGTTAGACAAGCTATCCTGTTGCGAATCCATCTCCCATTAACGTGACATTCCATTTTTCATTCCAAGTAATGAAAATAATATCCCTTTTAGCCATGATACAAAGTAATTTCGTAATGTATCTTCTGCTTTTCGCATCTGAGTCAGCTTAAATATTTCATCTCTTCGCTGCTTGTTTTATTGTATTAGTTTGGAAGTAAATCTTTTATCCTGTAAGAAATTTCCAAAAACGTTTGGAAGTATCTGAGCCTTTTTTTCCGTCTCGTTGCCTAGCGTATCTTGAAGATCGTGACAATTGGTCCGGACATGCATGTCGCGGCGGAAAGCGTGTTATCTAGATTGCATCACGGAGTTATAACTTTTATAACTGTTGCTTGATTCGTATTTCTTATGGCTTCGAAACATCACGTTTTTCTTTATAGCTGTGTGGTTTGTCAAATTGATTTTTTCCTTCTATTTATTTATGCTTTTAGCACGTAATGAATAATTATGATCAGCATGTACAGTTCAAACGAATCACGATTTTAGAGTGCATTGATCTCCAACAAACATTCTTCTATTGTATTTTTTCTCCGTAGATAAATTTGTTTGTTTGTTTTTTTTTGTTCCACTTACAGAGCTATATAACCGTTAAAAATATAACTGTCAAATAATTAAATTTTAAATATATTTAGAGGGCTGAGATTAGCCATGTCAGTTAAAGTGTTCCCCTTAATGTTTTCTGGTAAACTTTGAGTGGTAAGTTCGATTCCCGCCTGGGCGAGTAGGAATTCATTTAGTGATGAACTTCTTGAATAAAACCCTTCCCAATTAACTATAGTATCAAAAAATCGTCGTTAATAAATAATGATATGATTAATAAATATATGTTTCTTATTCAATTTAATACAGCTAACGAGGAGATTAAATTTAAACAAACAACTGGACTATGGGTTTTAACAATTTTCATGATAACAGTTTGAGACTTGTCAAGTACCAAAGTTTGTGTGTTCCATTGATTCGTTATCAGCAAGATGTGGTTACTAAATCATTATGTATATGAGGTATGGGTAACCTTTGACATGTTGCGGGCCTAACTTCAGTGTGCAAATACGTTCACACGTCGCTTTTAAAAGTAGTGTTCATAATTTTTAACGATAGATATCAGACATGAAATTATAACTACAATGTAATTATAATACAGTTTATTAAAATAACAAAATGAATTGAAAACAAAAGGTACAACATTATAATTAAATCGTAAAATTTGGAATTATTACAAACAACGAAAGTTAAATAGCGACACCGAAACCAATGAGCTTGAGTTCGGGGATCTAATCCACCGATGTTTGGATTAATTCCACTGATACAAGGAGGTAAAGGATTTTCCAAATTATCGTCAGTCAGCCTTATAAGATGTTTTGATTTATTAACTTCGATCAATGAAAAGAACTGTTCGTTCGCATTTATAAGTACTGCTAAACGCACAAATCTCTCCTAATATTTTTTGTTTAATTGGGGTTTTCAAAATGCCTCGGTGGTTGCCCATATATGATGTATATGATAATCAGTTTTAGCGGCTACTAGAATAGCACTGAAATCAACCATTCCTTATTTTTATTACCTCATGTATCAAATAAATACAATTTCTTATTTGATCTGTTCTTACAGAGTTTTTATACTTTTATGTCTGTGTGATCATGAGAATTTTATAATAATTATTATTTAGTTAAGTTTGTTTATTATTTATATTTACCGTGGGAAGAAAACAAAACTTCAGATTGACCTCTTTCTCATCTTCTCTTGTGGAAATGAGAGATTTTTCATTCAAGTTTCGTGAACATTCTTGTGTATCTAATTATGAAGAGTAAAAAGAAGAATAGGGTTCTGGGGGAGCTGATGTTTGCAAAGCCCCAGACAAACTTAAAATTAAGTTTCATTACTTCAAAGTTTTCTCTTAATAAGTAGGTCTTAATTTAATTTCTGATCCGGAATTTGGAATTATTTCTTTCAGGCTTTACATTTTTTAATCTTAAATTAGATGTCGTATTTAAGTTTCTCGGCTTACTTATTGTCTTTAAACTTAGGTTAACAAATGCTTTTATTGGTGGAAGACTTGTTGTGCGAAGCTGTTATATAAAAGAAAGCCTTTTATTCCTCTTTTTTAGCCTTTTAATTAGGACCTTTTAGTAAAGTGTTCTGATTCAATAATGTCAGAAACATCGATATCATTAATTTCCAAAAATGTTAGTAAGAATAGCCTTAAAATAGTTTATTAATGAATTACTTGGGTAATATCTGTTGGTTTTTTTATGGAGAATTTATTAGTTATTATTTATTATTTAAATTTTGAATCTCCGATTAGGTGATTTCATTTTTTTCAGAATTTCATTTGATCAGCTTTATTTTAAGGGGTTCAGAAAATTTAAGGATGTTGCTCATACTGTTGCTTAGCACCCTTTCTTAGCCCAGGTTTTTATTTAATATATTGAATTAGTTGTTACTAAGAAACGAATATCATGCTGGCATCTATTCTGAATTATTCAGTTAATCGATAATATTGAAACCATCGCCGAGATTTCTCGTTTTTCCTTCCTAATATTAAGTAAAGAATGCGCTGTAATGGCGGAAATTTTCGGTTATTTTGGCTTGTTTGGGTGTGACATAGGTATGTTCCATTACTCAAAAAACAACCTGCCTTAAAATAATTAAATTTGATGTTTAGGGCTATTGTACCGTCTGGATGTGTGTTTCTTCTATTGAACAAAATCGACTAAGGGCGGGGTTTAGAGGCGGAGAAAATGAAAATTTTTGACATACCTAAAAACTATTAAGAATATGAATTAAATTTTAAACAATTGTATAGAACTTTTTTTTTTTTTTTTAAATCATGAAAAGGTCTTTAATTTATGACGTTTTCGATCGGATGCAGAGATATTGCATGACTTTCAAATGTAATGCATTAAATGATGGCGAGAATATATTTTCCTTATTTTATCTAATGTGAGCACAAGAAAGTTACTTGGTGCCCATCTCAGATTTTAGATTTCCCTAAAGGTCCGTTCAAAACTGTAAATATATATATCTTAGTCTGTTAACGCTGTAGCGGTCGCAATTTTTATTTGAGAGTTACCAAAATTGATATTTAAACGTATGTAAAACTAAAGATCAAGCTCGTTAATGGCTGAAAACTGACCAGGGGAGGGAGGGGGGGTTAGAGGGTGATTCAGAAAATTCCTGAAATCTCTGTTTTAATGCGTCTGATTGAAAAAATTGTATAGAACCAATCTTATTGCAAATGTAATATTCTATAAATGATGTTATGTACGTTTATTCATTATCTTGATTATTAACCGAGATGATTGCATATATTATTTTTCCCTAAAAACCCACCCTGGCTAGAAAAGGGTGGTAACCTGTAGATAACCCGTCTCAATTAGCTTGAGTTGCAAAAAGTGGACGTTAATAACAAATAATATTATTTTTCGGCCTTCTGTAAACCCCACTCTTACTCATGTCATATTAAGAAGCACTTTATTTGAAGCCTTAGTACCAAAAATCTGCGTTGTTAAATCATCCCCTGCGTGACGGATTGTATATGAATCGATTAACGCGGGAAATTTGACGGTTAAAGGGTGGAAATATTTGTCTCGACTGCTAAGTGACATTTGCTAGTTAGTTAGCTATTCGTACGACCATGAAGGATATAATTTGGGGTGGTTATGCCCCAAGTGACTGTCAGCCTTGCAAGAGACCCGAGGAAGCCATAGGGCGAGGTGGTGGGGTGAAACGTGCAGGTATGCATTACCTGTCCCACTTATAGTCAGACCTTCTACCAACTATAGCAACTAGCCTTATCTGTCCAATGGCCGACGCGTCTCCTTCAACCCACTTTCAGAACTTAACACATAATTGCTTATAAATATTTCATTTCTCTTTCTTCAACGGCGCTTTCTCTCGTCGCTTTGTTGACATTGCGCATACGTGTACTGCTCTTGTTGTTTATATGTCTATACGCTAAGTTTAGCGTATTGACATGGGCTGGAAAACCTGATATTCACGAATGAAAGGGCGGGGGTCATATACAAGAACATAAAAGATTTAGTAGCCCCATAAAAATCTTGCGGAGATCCACTACTGGTAGGTATTTTAAGAAATAAAAAACTGATCTCGATGCCACATATACAATAAATTTTGGAATCAACTATCTTGTATAATACTTTTTAAATTTTTGGTTTAGGAGAATTAGAGAACTCTTAACTTTTTCATAAATGAAAGTTGTGAACGAGTTTTCCTCATCATATACATCATAAAGAGTCAAATATTTTCTTAGCTCACTCTTATTACTTCTTTGCACGATGGAATTATCCGATTTGATCCTTCTTGAACCCATTTAGTATAGTTTCAGGACGTATATAACCATGTGTACGTATTTCGTAGAAACTGAAAAGTCCGTCAATCAGGGATTGCGCAAATTAAGCAGATTCAACTTCTAGCAGGTATGACACACTAATAATCTCATCCCAACATATATTCTGAATTTCTAAGTAAAAATTCAATGTGTAGAGTGGGGGTATACTAAAGGCTGAAAACTTTGATATGCTAATATCTCGGTTGTATTAGCAATGAGAAAGGTTTATACAATTTTTCGACCCGACGTATAATATTTCTTTATTTAACTGAGTTCCGCAACACCAGCGTTTCACTCATTAATCAGGTGTGCCCAAAAAAGCAAACAGGAAAGAAAGAAAACGAAAAAGAGGGGGAAATGGATTTAACTATGAAATACGGCGATTTCTGAAAAACAGTTCATATAGTTTTCCTATTCTGTATATAGGTAAGATATTGTGTATGAAATGATCACGGCAATACAAATAATATGTATAACAGTGGAGATATTTCGACTGTTAGAATTTCCCCCTTTACCCCCTCCCCCTCCCACGCTCCGATTTCAGCCATTAACAAACTCGATCTTTTCGTTTTACATATAACGTTTTCAGCAGAGAAATCTGCTAAAAATGGCTGACCGTAGAAGCCTGAATTCTCATATTTAGGATTGTTGCAACATATATTTGTAAAACCCCTCTCCCACTTTTTTAAAAAAATAAATCGACTAAGGAGTAAGAGAACGTAGGAAAGCAAAAATAAAAAATTGTATATTTCTTCCTGTCCATTAAAGATAAAGAAGATTGTTATGGGTCCTTTTTTCATCCTCAATTAAGGGTCAATGAATTATGTTCTTTGCCATTTTTTTATTTGATGCTATATTTATTTATTTGGAGCTTCCCAGCTGTGGCGATGTTGCTCGGGGGGAAAAAAAAACTGTAATGCAATAGAACACAGTAATATTTAGTTTAACCAGGAATACTTGGACCAGTGGCATCTGCATCAGAGTTTTTCATCAGTATTCTAAAACCCAAATGTTTCCCCTAAAATTAGTTACTCCATTTATATTGTTCTTCAGAACCAATAAAAAGGCCTTTTCATCTACTAGTGTTTTAATTTATGGAAAGTGCACTTTCAGTAACAGCGCTCCATCGCCAGTGCCTGATTAAAGCAGTGTGGTCTGGACCAAAACCGCCGGGCGACTCGCCCCAGTGGAGTTCTTTTTATCGTTAAGTTTAGGAAATAAATCAGTTTTAATAGAATTGAATTTGTATTTGTCTGAAGTGTGATTTTCCGCTTAACACCGACTGTTTTACGGCCTATTTCCGTCTGTAAATCGCATCCGTCATCTGGAATATATACAAGTGATTGGAAGAGAGTGGTTCCGGGGCGGAGGGTTGTGTAGTAAGTAGTATAGAGGGGCCACCTGTTGCACATTCCCACACCCCCATTGTGGCCAATTCTATGAATGGCTGGAGCGTATCTCCTCCTCCTCCTCTTCCTCCCTCCCGTATTTACATGTTCCCAAGGGATGGGGGGTGGTCCGCTAATGGTGGTCTGGTCAGCAGCCGACCGTGCCTGTCTTAGTCACTCTCCCTTCATTCCGGGCACCGTTCTTCCACGACTACCGCTACGCCGCCTCTTCATTCGTCACTCCAGCTCGCCTAAAGGAGTCATCCACGAGTTCTTCCTATTCCGAGAGTCGAGTGGACGCTCCCGGGGGTTTTTTTTGCCTGTCTCGTCCCTGGGGAGGAATGCGGTATTCGCCCGGTCTTCAAATGAAGACTTTCCACCTGATCGTTAATCATTGTTGTCATCAGTGGTCATTCAAACTGTTTTTATTTAATTGAACAAGCGCCGGTAGATGATGAATGATCTCCCTAAAATTCAGGACAGCTCACCGTTGTTTTTCAGTCTGAATTCTTTTCAAATCAACCTACAGGTATACCAGTAGCTCTGTTTTCCTCTACGTCACAAGGTAGAGGAAAACAGTCCTATTGTGTACCTCCAAATTGATTCGTTCCTCTATCACCCAGCTCCCCTGGAAGAATTTTCAGTAGTCGTGCTATTACATGAATTACTTAAGCTCCATCCATTATCATGACTAAAATTACGATACCTATTTGTGTCAATAACCATTGGAACACTGTTTCTTAAAGATGGACAATTTATATGTTAATTCGGTACTCATATTGTCGTAGTGAATACATTACCAAAAACGAAAAGATATTTGAGTTTTCTGTCCCTTAAACCCCTTGTAGCCAATGCCGTCCGTAACCCACTTTCAACGAGTTTTTTTGCTTATTTCAATTGCTAGAAAAACAACGATTTACAGTTCTTTCATTTGCTGTCATATCACAGAAATGGTATGATTTAGTACGTAATTGCATATTTATCAACACTTGAATATTCAGCAATAAACTGAACCTTACATCATGAAAATGTTATGCATGCAGATTTATTTACTTCTCATCCGGTTAATATTTGTAAGAAACGGATAAACTTACTTGAGTGAGAATATTTATTAACCTATGCATCTTGTATAATCTCAATTGCAAACCTATATAAATTTCATGGGGCATTCTAAGTAGCAGATTGGTAGTTATTTTTCATTTATTATTATTATTTATTATTATTTATTAACGTCCACTTTTTGCAACTTAGGCTAATCGGGACGGGTTATCTACAGGTTACCACCCTTTTCTAGCCAGGGTGGGATTTTAGGACGTTATTTAATGAATTTCGTCACTAAATAATTTCCTTTGCCCAGGCAAGAATCGAACTCGCCACTCTAGGTTTACCATATGAGATAAAGGTCAACGCTTTAACTCGCATGGCTAACCTGAGCCCCATTTTCATTTATTAAAGATGTTTATTTGTTAACATTGCACTTAATATACAATTAAATAAAATACGATTTTTGGAGCGGCACTACGATATTGTTGTATATCCTGTTAAATATTAATATGGAATTGCGAAATAAAGAATTATTTTTTGTAAATTGTATTTAATAGAGTTAATTACTCTATTTTTTAATAATTTAACTATTGATCCTCTCCCTATATTTAGTCACTTCCTGCTTCGAAAATAAGTATACACCAAGGATATATTATTACTAAGAGTAATGTATTAAAAACGAACTTAATACCTTTACCTTCCATGTGCTACAGTCCTTGAAGGATCCAGGCCTCTGACACCATAAGATGTTCTTCTTGCCTGGAACTTAATTTTTTCTGATTTTCCCTTGCACTTGGTACCAGACGGCCCAAACATGGTGACCTCTTTTCTTAAATGTTACCATTATCCTTAGGGCGACTCTCGATTAAGGCCGCATTTATCTTTCTGATCTTTAAGTTAATGAACTCTCACTATGATATACATATATAACAGCACTTTTTTTTTTATTATCTTTCTTTGAATTGTTCCCTTTGTTGTTCTGTTATTTTAAAAGTCAAATAGAAAGATAATCACGCTTGGATAACTTTAAAATGGACTTCACATCTCTGGATCTAGAAAATATAAGGGAATTAATTTTGGAATGGTGGCGGGGGGGGGGGTATGCTTCCGCGCTGACTGAGTTCGTAGGGCAATAAAGATTTTTTTAAAAATAAAGTCATTCATTATTCCATTAACATACCTGTTAATATTAGTTATCGTATCAAGATGATCGTTTTAATATGTGGAGCAGAAGTCCAGTAATGACTACCTGGTTACGCCTCTCTGTATGTACGATGAACCATATCCATATAATAAATATAATTTGCTAGAGTCTCCTTCTTGCTAACTGGAGTATAACTACTGAACAATTAGCCTTTTAATCCTTAAATACTGCGAGACTTGAGAAACTCTGGGAAAGTCTCCAACTTAATCTTGCCTTTGTGTAACTTGGTTTTAATCCACATAATTTATCACTTAAATTTTCCCTTCCAATAAAGCTTTTCTTTGTAAAAACCGCCACTCCTTGGAATCTCCTTGTGTGTACAGTGAAGTAACTAAAAGGTGTGACGAGGCTTGTATTTGAAGTTCAGACCCAATAACTTAAACAATTTAGCGTTTAAAAAACTCTGTTTGTTCGCGTGAATCATTTGATGCGTTTTTGTGCTATGGATTAGTTGCTAGAATATTCCGTGTTGAATGCATTGAGAGGGTACATTACGTTTTGTTTTGTTGTGTGGTCTTTCTTTGGATACATCCCTTCGGTGTCTATTCAGCATCGTGTGGGGTTAAAGAGATTTGGGAATAAAAAAATGCCAGTAATTCGGTGGTTGTACCACATGTCATAACACCAGATGCCGTTTGACAGACACCGGCACTTCATGGTCCGTTGCGCAAAATGACGAGGGTACAAGGTGCAATGTAAATGATGTCCGAAACTGAAGCAGGTGATAGTAGACAGCCATTTAGTCAACCCTTTATGTGGTTGTAACATTGACAAATTCTACTTGGTTTTGAAGGAAACATTGGATATTTTACTATGATGCAATTGGAAATTGCCAAACTTGTGACATTGTATTCCATCTGATTCGATTTTAAATCGACATGAGCGAAGGTCACTTCTTCGACTAATTTATTAGTAAACTATACGTCTTTCCCGTCGCTCGTCAAACGTCTCTTCATGAGTTTATCCATCGCCAAGCGAACTTACAACAGTACTAAACCATATTATAGTTGTAGAGATAGTCCATCTAAAGTAGATAGTTCCATCTGACGTGGCCGAAAGGAAGTATACTAAGGTACAAGTAGGTTAAGTGATGAAGTGAACTCCTGACGAACGAAACATCTGGAGGAGTTTGAATAAAGGAGTTGACGTAGAGGAGTTAGTTGACCTCTGGTTAGATCCAAACCTTCCACCGATTCGATCATTGTTGCTTCTTCCTATTTAACAAAAAGCATAGTAACCTAGAAATAAAAGTTGCCATTCCTTTTTTTGAATTAGACCTCACTCCTCAAGTAAATGTTTCTTCTCCATTTGAGATTTACCATCACTTCCTTAAGTTTCCATCGCATTTTACTATACATCCTTTCTATTTATTTTTTGGAAAAATGGAACAACATTGTTTATCTTTGTTTGTTTTTATGATTGCTCTTGGTGTTTCTAATGTCGTTCCTAGGTTTCGGGTTGTAGTAATTTCTTACCTACATCTTACAAATCCAGTTTTCATTCTGAAATAATGAGAGGTATACTTCAACAAATTTAAATCCTTCATAGAATAGCAATGGGATGTTTCTTTCTCTCTTTTTTTCATTTTAAAGAAAGGCTTCGGGAGCGGCTCATTCATGAACGTTCATCATGGAAAACTGAATGGAGATAAGCGATAGAAGACGTGCTTTGAGTGTTTCAGGGAGAGTGTTGTATCTCTCAGTCGGGGAAAGTCGAGATTTGGCACAGATTTCTCCCGGCAGCCTCTTTCCGCTCCTGACTCAGCCAAGCCTCTCTATCCTTATCACACCCATCGCTAATCCTCATCTATTGTCTCTTTCTCTTATTTACATTCGTACTTCCAGAATGTTGACCTATTTTTTAAACCAAAAGTCTTTTCTGTCATGACTTTTCAAAGCTCTATTATAATAAACTAGTATGTGTTGTAATATTGGTCTACAGTGGTTTATACTGTCCCCCTCCCGCTTTTATTTGCATTTGTTATGTATAATATATTGGCGATTTTATTTGTCATCTTTAATCTGACTTAATGCCTTTGTCAGGACCTACACTTTATGACTTTGGTGTTTATCAGTTAGTAGTATATTAATCGTCTTACTGTGGACCAGATAAAATTGTTCATAGTTGTATTTATTATTTATTTATTTAAATGAGTTCCACATTGCAGGCGATTTACTCATTGTTAAAGTGTCATTTAAAAAGCGAAATACAAAAATAAAAACACACAACAATAAAAAACGGAAAAAGAATGGAACTAGGGCTAACGGTGATTTTTGAAACGGGTTATTGGCATGAAGCAAACGATATTGCACGATATGAAAACATCAGGGTGATGAAAATAATATAATTGAAAGTGTATCTATAGAAGGGGGAGGGGAAAAAAATTAAATAAATAAAAAAAAATAAGAGGTGTAACAAATGACTAAATAAAATTATGAATCTTTAACTGAAACAAGCAGAAGTTTAGTTCATGCACCCTTAAGAGTAATCAGCTTTTGAGGTCGTACTCATGATGTGATTTTCGAAATAATTCCTCAAATGACTTTCGATCCTTCCCAGGAGATGAAGAAAATGAGGTCCGTTCAAAACTTTGTGTGTGTGTGTGTGTATATATATATATATATATATATATATATATATATATATATATATATATATATATATATTAGTTTTATGTAAAATTAAAAAGCAAGTTCCGATAAAATCGGACCAGTCCGAGGGGTTGGAGGGGTTTAGAGGGGGGATTTCTTAATATCTCCCTTATTATGAGTCAGATCGAAAAATTGTATAGAACCAATCTTATTAAATGTAATATTCTATAAAAGCTGTTATATACGTTTTTTCTTCTTTTTTTGTAAATCTTGATTATTAACCGAGATATTTGATTTTTTTTATTATTTTATTTATTTATTTTTTAACTACAGGCTGTTATGTTATGAAGTACATTATTTTAAGCCTAAATACCATACTTTTACGTTTTGAGATAAAAGCAAATTTGTTCCGCACGTGGGAACTCCGCTTAGTTATTTTTTCACCGTCTAAATCTCCCTCAACTTAGTCAATTTTGATCAAAATGAGAAGCTGACAACTACAGTCCTAAATCTGAAATTCGAACATTCTAACGCCAGTCGTTTTTGACTTATGTAAGGTACGTACGTCCGTAGTTTAAGCCTAAACTAGTCAAAATTGGCACGGAGAGAGTCAATACGGATAATTACTTTGAAATGGGAATTGTAAAACTTTTCAAGTCTTCATTTATTATAAACAAGGAATTAAAACTTTAGAACTAACAGCCTTCTGTTGAATATTTAAATATTATTACTCTCATCGTGGTATAAATTCCAGAAGAACCTATAAGTACTTCGGTTCCTTACAAAATTTAAAGACAGCGTGTACATATATCTCAATAAAGTAGATTTACTACTTCACACGAGCTCCAAAATAGGTTGAAGTCTGTAAATAAATAACTCAGCTGTTTGAGAATGGAGCTTCATTCCTTCCAAAAATACCTTTCTTTATTGGATTGCTTTGAGCTGTAATTTGTTGGATACCCCTGGGAGGTATAGATGGAAAGGGAAGACAATAAATATTGTCTCCAGCAAAAAGGTGAATCCAATCATAGCTACAACATTGATGCTTTTACAATTTTAACTCTCTAATCAATTCTCTCCATTTTGTGAACTTTAGTACAATCTAGCATTCCATTTTTTTTTTTTTTATTATTTTTTTTATGAGTTAAGCATATTTAACAATATTTTCATCTTGTAAAACAGATATATGGGTAAATACAAAAAATTTGTAATTATTAATATAATATAGTAATTAATACCAAGCTTTATTTACTTATTTATAATATTCGTTATTTGACGTTTTACACCTTTTAGCATGTTTTTCCTAAAGGCATATATAATTGTGTTGATGTTTTCGACCAGGTTATATTTATATATGGTGTTGATATTCTTTTTGGAGTTTTGGTCAATGTTGGTGAAAAAAATCTTAGTTTATGCCAATATTTCTAGAATCTTTAAGGGTTATAGTAACCCTAGTCCTAAGTGCAATAATCATGTGCAATAGTTTTTAGGTATCTTTAGTCTTGCCCTGAAGAAGAGAAAATAAAGATTCTTAAAATATCGTAATAAACTAAGATTTTTTTTCACCAGCATTGACCAAAACTCCAAAAAGAATAAGAACACCACACACACATATATATACATATATATATATATATATATATATATATATATATATACATATATATATATATATATATATATATATATATATAGATGGCTGTTGCCGCTTTAGCTGTCACAACTATTGCTTTAACCGTTACTAAACTCGATATTTAATCATTTTATGTAAAAAGAAAGATCAAGTTTGTTAATGGCTGAAATCGGACTAATGGGAGTGGGGATTTTCTAAAATTCGAAATATCTCTCTTACAATACTCGGATGGAAAAATTGTATAGAACCAATCTTATTGTAAATGTAGTGGTTTATAAATATTGTTAATACATTTATTCTCTATCCTGAATATTAACCTAGATATTTGCATTTTTCAGTCTTCAGCAAACCCCCACTTCTACTAGTGTTATATAAACAATATTCTCTTATATAGTAAACCACATTATTCGAAGCTTAAATTCCAAATATTGTTTTATTTATTTCATTAATTGCTCTTCTTTGCAGTCTAGATTCTGTCTATTCAGCGCTGCGATGTTGGCTGTCCAGTTTGTTAACTGTTCTTACCGCTTGTATTTATTATTAGATGTATCTGCCGTAAACCTTCCTGTAGGAAATCTGCTTTGTTTACGCTGCCCCTGCGTGACGGAAGTTTTAAGGCTTCTGAGCAGATTATGTAAATTTTCTTTGGTAAGAGCCAAGTATCATCTCACAGACTGGATTAAATGAGAGTAAATATTTTGTTTGATGTATATGAAGTTCCATTACGGGCTGAGTTTCAATCAAAATCGTGTATTTATTTGAAAGCGGCTCTTTGATGCAGAATATATTCTGTGAACGTTATTGGATATGTCCTGTTTTCTAGATTCAATCTATGGATTGCAAGTTCTCTTAAAATTGATTCGATTTATTGTTGAACCATTTCTGTTACCAGGTGTCATTCTTATTGTTTTTGAATATTTTGAGAAATATATTCCCATTGAAGAAGAATGTTTATAATTCTACCTGTAATTTCTGTTCATTACAAATTGATCGTAGTGGTAAAATAAGACTATTTCGTTCCTGTACGGTATTCTATAGTACAAACACCACATAGGCGCACTTCCGCCAAGTCCGTCACGCAGGGGCTGCGTAAACTAAGTAGATTTCCCACGTGCTGGTATAGCATACTTCTGACCTCATCACACCTCATATTATCTATTTCTACCTAAACAAACCTATGAATAAAAGGGGTGAGGGGGGAGAAGTTGCTGAGGTCTGGAAACAAGCAAGTGCAATATAACTCCATTAGTATTTGAATTCTGAAAAATAAATGCATCAATAATTTTAACAAGATTGATTCTATAACATTTTGCGATCCGATTGATATTAAGGGATATATTTTGAATTTCAAATCCCCTTCACCTCTAATTTCCTCATTATTCCATGTCCTATTTGAGCCAATAACAAATTTGATCTTTGACAAACGAGGTTAAATAGTGAGTATAGTATAGGTACAGTAAACATTTCGGAGTTAAAACGTAAAATATTTATTGATGACGCCATCAAACAACGAATTTGCAAGTATTTCGCGTCATAAATTTCGTGTATAACCTTAGAATCAAGTGGTTCATGATATAAAATTGTTAATATGACACGAGTAGATATGGGGGTTTACTGAAGGCTAAAACTAAAAAAGTCCCTCACGCAGAGGCTGCGTAAACTAAGCAGATTTCCCACGTGAAGTTTTACAATAGAGAAATCTGCCGAATAACAACTGTAGTAGTAAGAAACCTCTAAAACTAAAACATTATTTAGGGCGTAATAACCCAGTAGTTTCTAGCCCCAAAAAACAGTTAACCTAACCTCTAAACCTATTCAGGAGGGACGAATAGTTATGGATACGGCCACCAGAACTCTCGGCGGAAAGTCTACTGGTGACCCCACGCAGATTACAAATGCAAATATCTCGGTTAATATTCAAGATAGAGAATAAATGCATATAACAATATTTATAGTAAATTTAATTTGCAATAAGATTGGTTCTATACAATATTTCGATCCGATGCATAATAACGGAGATATTTCGAATTTTTGAAAATCCCCCCTCTAAACCCCCCCCTCCCACTGGTCCGATTTCAGCCGTTAACGAACTTGATCTTCCTTTTTACACAAAACGATTAAATACCGAGTTTGGTGACGCGACAGCTAGAGTTTTTACAGACAAATATATATATATATATATATATATATATATATATATATATATATATATATATATATATAGTTTTGAACGGACCTCATTTTCGTCATCTCCTGGGTAGGATCGATGGACATTTGAAGAAATTTTTCAAAAATCGCGTCATGAGTACGACCTCAATAGCTGATTTCCCTTAAGGGAAATCTGCTAAAAATCCAAATTACTCGGTTAATATTCATGATAGAGAGAATATGTATATAACAACATCTATAGGTAATTTACAATAACATGGGTCATGTACAATTTTCCGATCTGAAGCCAAATAACTGAGGTATTTCAAATTTTTGAAATTTCCCCCTTTAAACCTCTCCTTCCATTGATGCATTTTTTTTTTGTCTTTAATGAACTTGGTCTTTCTTTTTACATAAAACGATTAAATATCGAGTTTCGTAACGGCCAAACAAAAATGACGAACTGACCTCATTTTCGTCGTCTCCTAGGTAGGACACGATGGACATTTGAGGAAGCTTTTTGAAAATCGAGTCATAGCATAACCTCAATAGCAAATTCCCCCTAAGGGAAATCTGCTAATATGGTTAGGGTACCTGAGTCGGTTCTAGAGACAGTGATAATGTTTTGTACCTCATGTATTCTAGATATGGTCTAAAGCAGTTAGTACGACTCCATATCTCCTTGGCTATAACACTTTGAATTATTCCTAGGAAATTGGGCGAACTGGAAGCTCCATCTGGTGCATCTTAGGTGAAACTAAAGTTCCATTCCGGTACTAGTTTTTCAAGTGGTAATAGGCCACTAAATAAGGAAAGAGGTTGACAAATGGTTGCGAGAGGCATCCTGGGTTGAGTGGTTAGGCGCCGGTGAGTGTCAACCCCCAGCTAGGACCTCCTAGTTCCCAACAACCCCCATTGCCTGCTTTGATTTATGGCTCAGTCTCTTCCTTGTTGGCTCTTCTCTCCCTCTTAGCGCGTCCTATTGGGCAAGCTACTTTTGTAGTGTGCTGCTCCTTTTCTCCCCAATGTTGAAGCAATTAGAGGGCTGTATTCTAATTTATTGACCGAAGGCTTTCCATCAGTCTTTAATTTAGAATGCATGTTTTAAACGTTGGGTTTGACCTGGTTCTTCGGAATTTGTTACACAGTCAATGACTGAGGTTACAAAAATTACAAATTGAAATTGAGAAATAACGAATCAAAATTCCAATGTCCACCGATCCTTCTTTGTTGTCTTGAAGAAAATTATGAACGTTCAAATGTATGATATTATGAATTTATGAAGAACCATGTGTGTGTACATATGCACAGATACACACACACGCGCGCGCGCGCGAACACATATACCGTTTCATGTAAAATCTAACGGACATCTCTCTAATGGCCAAAATAGTATCTGAAAAACTAAGGGCTTAGGGAAGGGGTGAAGTATAAAATAATAAATATCTTGTTTTTCCAATTTTAATTATTTTATTTAATAGTATTTATTTTGTTATCTTTTCCTGTGAACACCACTCCCGCACATGCTATTTTTAAGAGAGTTGAAAGGGAAAAAATATATAGTTTTTCATCATTCCTGCGTGTGGAAATGTACGTGTGACAAATGTTTTTTTTCCTTTGAGAAAACATTAACGTGCTTATTTTTGGGTTTATCATTTTTTTGCTTAAAGTACGTCTCAATGGATATCAAAACATTTTTTGTGCAGTCATTCCGATATGTGTTTTTGTGGTTGAATATTTTGTCTTCCTGTTTAAATTTGGATCGTGCGTGGGTTGGAAGTACTATTTCAGTGATTGTAATAATTTTTTTACATTAGTTTTTTTATTTTGGTTAATAGAGTCATGTTATATTATAAATTAAGTAGAACACTAAGAGAATACTCAGTGAAATGCTGAAGGGTTTATTTTTAGTATTAAAATTATTATGTGAAATAAGAGAAAATTTAGCTTTTTTTATAATAGTATCATTGTGTGTTTCGTTTTATATGTTAACTTAAAAATTAAATCCCACCCTGGCTAGAAAAGGGTGGTAACCTGTAGATAACCCGTCCCGATTAGCCTAAGTTGCAAAAAGTGGACGTCAATAAATAATAATAATTAAAAATTAATTCAAAATGGTCTTTGTACTAATTTTGCTCCTTTGTTTAATTTGAGAGTGGAAAGGAAACTGCAAGTGTATCAAATTAAAGTGCATTCTGGGTTTATCCAGTGCAATTAGATTTTTTGTTTAATTGCTAAATCTATGAATTATGGTTACTTCATAAAAGTGAATCATGTGTGTCTACCTAATTCTGCCTGAGGTCCTTTGCATCATTGTTCGTGTCGCATCTCAATCAAGAAGAGCAGTTTGAAAAATGATCTGCGGAAAACAAATACAAAAACCAACAATATAAATGATGGCAGAGATAGTTGTAAATGACACGCTCTCCGAGCTGAGGTCAGAGCCATGGCCGACCTTGGTTATGGTCAACGGACCCTGCTTACAAAGGATGGGACGCGACAAAACCTACACCAAACACCTCTTCCATGAATATTGAACAGTCTGCCCATAACTCTTGGGACGAATATCGAAGAGTCAGATGGAAATATTTCCTCGAAATCTTGTTCCGTGAGATCATCAACTATTTTCGAACCGACCACTACAGATGCAACGGAACATAAAATAAAACGACAGGCAGCGGCTGCGTCGACTAAGCAGATTCCTCATATGCTCCACTGGCATTCTACTCATCTCATCTAAGCATATATTCTCTATTTAAAAAAAAAAAAAAAAATCGTATGCCAAGACTTAGGACATTTATGTTGTAGTTTGTATATTATGGTAGGCCTAATGAATTAATTTTTTATCTAATATTCATATTGTCAAGACGATGAAAAATAGAGAGATTAAAAAAAAGGGACTGGGAATGAAATTTATTTATATCTTCCGATCATTCATTCATTCTATAGTTTGCAAAAAAATACCACCCCGCCACAAGAGCTCAAATTGTTATTAATTGCAATCGCAGTAAAGTCTAGTAAAATATTATTTTCATTCGTCAATATCTTTATTTCCGTCATTCCCTTCAAGTGATGGGATAATTTGGAAAAATATGATCCTAAAAAAGGTAGTTTTAGGTAAAAACTATTAACAAACTACAGTTTTCTCGTTGATTTCACTTATATAAGTTAATGTATTTCGAATACAAATTATTTCATAAACTCAGCCGTATTTTTCAGAAATTTTTTATTTGTATTTTGGGGGCTCAGGTTAACTATGGACCTTTGTAAACCTAGAGCCGTGAGTTCGATTCTCACCTGAATAATAGGAGTTTATTTAATGATGAACTCAATAAATAAAATCCTTAGTTCGTCCCTTTCTTGGTAACCTTTAGATAATCCCTCCCAATTAGAAGCAGGAAATCGACGTTAATAAATGACAATAACTAATATGGTTTTAATACAGCTGAAATCCGATTTTGTATTACGTCTGACTTTGATGTTGTTCTGATGATCTACTAGCTTTCCGTTGCTCATCGATCAACTGAATTATTTTGATAAGGGAATTCGCTTGTTTTATAAAAAAACAGAACATTATTTTAAAACAAATATTTCCCGTGCCTTATGAATGACGCTTTCTTCACGAAAATTCAGTCTGAGACTTTTATTTTCTGTTTTCTACCAACTGTAGTACGATTAGATACACGAAGCACGTTGCTTTCTAAAGTTTTGCGCATCTATTCGATTTACTTGCGATAGAAATTTTGAGTGGGTGTGTTTGATCCTTATTATATTTTCGAAACATCACAAGCAATACTCTAGAATCCAATTTATAGAAACTTTGAATAAATGGTTTCTTATTAGAACATGATAATCAAGGACTTCTCATTTCATGTGAATGCAGAAGAACGATGTGTTAAACATTGGGATTTTGGATCTCTGAGTCTAGGGAAATATTCTGTTATTGTCATCTACTTTACGAAAAAAATTTTTTTTTTAATATTTAAAATTAATTAATTTAATTTAAGTGAATTAGACGAGAAAAAGAATCAGCAAATTTTTAGTAGCTTAATCCTGAAATTGAACATCATTTTTAGTTATTTCACTAACTATGAAGATAATCCGTTGTTTAAAGACGTGGGAATTAAATAAAATAATATTTTTACAGTATTTTCGTAATGCAATCCCGAATACTTATTAGTAAAACTCACTTTTTTAAGAGACACGTTCTGCTTTATTCTCGTCTTTTAATTACCGTTGGTTTTGTTTAGATGCGCATACTAAATTCAGTTTCTGAAATTTAGCTGTATTTCTTACTTTTACTCCGAATAATCTATCACCTTCAACCTCCCACCTGGAATACAAATGTATTAAAACTGAGCTTATGTCTAAAAAAAGTCCGTCACGCAGGGGCTGCGTAAACTAAGCAGATTTCCCACGTGAAGTTTTACAATTGAGTAATCTGCCTAATAATAACCTATTCTCACGAGGACGAATAGTTAGTGAACCTGCCACACTAGCGCTCGGCGGAAACTCCCGAACATAGCCGACCACACTCACAATACAAATGCAAATATCTCGGTTAATATTAAAGATACAGAATAAATGTATAGAACAATATTTATAGTAAATTTAATTTTCAATAAGATTGGTTCTATAGAATTTTTTGATCCGACGTATGGTAACGGAGATATTTCGAATTTTCGAAAATCCCCCCCTCCCACTGGTCCGATTTCAGCCATTAACGAACTTGATCTTCCTTTTTACATAAAACGATTAAATTCCGAGTTTGGTAACGATCAAACAAAAATTGCGACCGCTAGAGCGTTAACAGACAAATATATATATATATATATATATATATAATTTTGAACGGACCTCATTTTCGTCATCTCCTGGGTAGGATCGATGGACATTTGAAGAAAAATTTCGAAAATTCCGTCATGAATACGACCTCAATAGCTGATTTCCCTTCAGGGAAATCTGCTAATATTAAAAACATATCTACCCCAATGTAATTGGACCTTCATACACGTGGCTTTTCCTTGTTTTTTGCAAATATTTAATTATTTTTCAAAACATTTTGTGACCATTGAATCGTGACTGATGGGAGAGAATTTATTCAGAATTCATTTTTATAAAGTATTTCCTCGTTCATTTTTGTTGGTTATTAAAAAATCATACATGGAAATTGAGATATTCATATATCGGAAGGAAATATTTGTTATCATTCATCTATATAAGTAAAGTTATTTTTAAAAATCGATCTATCGGTTTGTAGTAAGTAGTATTAATCAGGGCAACAATTTTGTGGTTTTACGGACTTGCTTGATTTTATTATTATGCGTTCTCATAAATATATGTATGAGTCTGTTGGAGTATTGTTAATAGGCAATTAAAGGATTTTATTAGAATATGTTAGGTTTAGCGATGTGAGTAAATGGTTTACAACGGTCCGTTTTTAATAGACCGTTGATGTTGATGTTGAACGTTGCCCTAGAGAGGCCTGGGGCTCATCATTAATTTTGTCCGCTCGGAGAGGCGACCCCTGGTGGATGTGGTGAGAATCATCATTGTCTGTGGTTCGGTTCCCATGCTCGTTATTGTGGTTTGTCGAGCTAATCGCGTGCACCTTGTCTCGTGCTTTTAGGGTGAGAATGTTGTTAACCATTCCAAACGCGTTCTAATTGTCGGGTTCCGAGATAGCGGCTCTGTTCTATTTCTTAGCCGCGTTTCATTCACTGGATCTGTTTTTGCCGGTGAGCAATCCCCCTCCTCCAGGAGGATTATGTACTGTTTTTTCTATCTCTCGCCCTGTACAACCCTAGAGAAGCAACATGCAAAGAAAGTTTAATCTAGAAATGATTATATCTTCTTTCTACAAGGGAAAGTGTTATGTCTTCTTAATATTCATTATATAAAATGCAGCTTGGCTTTACCGAATATCCAATGTATATAAGGTATGTATATAATTGCAGGACATGTCATTATCAACAAGATAAACGGTATAATATTTTCCTACACGCTCTTTCTTTAAAACTACACTCTAATTGCTGCGATTTTAGGCATTAAATTTCATTCTTAGTTTTACGTGAAAAGGTTTAAATAACAAGAACAACAGTGGTAGCAATTTTTGTTTGATCGTTATCAAGTCCGATATTTAGTCGTTTTATGTGAAAAGATAGATGAAGTTCGTTAATGGCTGAAATCATACCAGGGAGGAGGACGATTAAAGGGGGAGACTTTTGAAAATTTGAAATATCTCCGTTACTATACGTCGGATCGAAAATGAGTATAGAATCAATCTTATTGCAAATTAAATGTACTATAAATATTGTTATATACATTTATTATCTATCCCGTGTATTAACCTAGATATTGGCATTTTTCAGTTTTCATTCTTCAGCAAACCCCCACTTCTACTCATGTAACATAAACAATACTCGGTTATGTCATAATCTACGTTATTCGAAGTTTTTGGACTACTTAAATTTGGTTCTTTTATAAAAATTATTCTGATTCATTATAAATTACTGTAATAGATATAGTAAATAGTTTTCAATCAAATTAATATGTCATATTCTCATTTATTTCAGTAATTATTTTTCTTTCCGTTGAGAAGTTGGTAGAATTGTCTGTTTACATCTCAGATGCTTCCCGTCGGGAGGTTTCTCATTTACGGTGGTGATGTGTTTCCAGTATGTAGATTTATCTATTGTTAATCTTCAGGCGGGGAATCTGCTTAGTTTACGCCCCCGCATGAGGGACTTTTTTCATCGGTTTTTTATTCCTTGAGTTACTCCTGAACTATTTTGCCAGGCCCTCTCTGCTATTATTGCAGGCGATAACTAAATTTGCATTTTACCCATCGTTTTATTATAACGAACCGTTATAATGAAATATCGATCCTGGTCGCTCTGTCTCGTTCAGGAGAATTTTACCGCATTTCTACACACTCATTATCATCTTGTTTTTACAGTATTTTTTATCAAACCTTACAATTTATAATCAAACTTAACCTGCTCTCCCTCTCCGCGGTGTTTTTTTCGTTAATTCAATTTGGTTGTCCATGATAGAGCTTTAAGTGGAAGGTTTAAGAGGTTCCCTTGTACTGCCTTAACGAGCGTTGGCAAGGCTTTTAGCCGCTTGCCATTTTCTAGTCGTCCTTCGGTCTTAATGCCTACTTTCTCCGACAAATTATTAATTAGGCATAATTATATTGAAGTGGTTTATTTGCGCCGTGGAGTCGATTAAATTCGTACACACACACACACACACACACACACACACACACACATATATATATATATATATATATATATATATATATATATATATATATATATGAAGGTCACGAAGGTGCTGCTAAAACAAACGAATTTCCCACCTGCTACAATGTGATGATGATGATGTACCGTACAAGCAATTCTCTATTTCTTTCGTTGTAAGATGTCAATATAAAAAGAAATCTAAGAAGTTATGAGGTGTTTAGTTTTATAATATTATTATTTATTTGAGATGCCGCTACAATGGCGATTCATCTTTTAACATGTTTGAATTAGTTTTATAAGAGGAGATCTTAAGAAAGATTGTACGAGTTGGAGTAGGAGGAGTTTTCTTAAGGCTTAAAAAAAAAGTCCGTCACGCAGGGGCTGTGTAAACTAAGCAGCACATATATATATATATATATATATATATATATATATATATATATATATTTATCTGTCAACGCTCTGGCGGTCGCAATTTTTAATTGATCGTTACCAAACTCGATATTTAATCGTTTTATGCAAAAATAAAGATCAAGTTCGTTAATGGCTGAAATCGGACCAGTAAGAGGGGAGGTTTAGAAGGGGATTTCGAAATTCGAAATATTTCCGTCACTATACGCCGGACCGAAAAATTGTATATGACCAATCTTATTGCAAATTAAATGATCTATAAATATTGTTCTATACATATTTTCTGTATCATGAATATTAACCGAGATATTTGGATTTTATAGTTTTCCACTTTCAGTAAACCCCCACTCCTACTCATGTTTTATTAATAATAAGCTGTTATATCATGAGCCCCTACATTACAAGGTTAATAAGGAATATTGTTTTCATTGATCTTTTACTTTGTGTGAAATATATGCACACAAATTTGTTTATTCAAATAGTGAATCATTACCTGATAGTGTTGAATGAGCATTTGTTGCACCAGATCTACATCTGCAAGATACCAGATATATTCGATCGTAACCCTCATATCGGATCGATATAGGATCGTATATCCTTCATTTAAACATTCATTGTCAAATTAAAGCATATGTTCCTTTTGCTCAAATTTGTCAGGAGGATTAGACAAGGAGTAAAATACAAAATCTTATATATCGTAATTGTTATTTATCTGTTCGACGTATATTATATAAGTAATCATGTTAATAGGTATTGTCCTATTGTATTTCTTGTTGTTTACGATTCTAATTTGAATATGATTCAATATTTTTTGCCCAACTTAAATTTCAAGCCTTTCTGGGAATATAAGGCACTGAATATTTGATGGGATCAGTGTGCCGTGCCGGTCGCGCAAATCTTTGTTTTCTCTGGCTCATGGTGTTTCTGTTAAATTTATTTTCAACCGAGAGGATTTTCCTAAAAACAAATGATTCTGTTTTTTTGACGTCTATTCCAGTAATATATGTTTGTCACTTAGGGAGAGCAAACAAGATAAGTGTCAGATTAAGTTTATTTAGTGTCGAGAAGTTTGATGTCATTGGTTGACGGTGATAACGTTTGATCGCCTCCAAATATAGAGGTCTTTGACGTTTGGGTTGCCACTGTTTGTCTAGGAACACAGTCCTTGCTGCGGTTCCCTTTGCTTCATCAGGCCGGCGTTTGACCGTTAGTTCGGGCTGAGCCAGTTAATTAATTAATGTTCCTCTGAAATTCTAATGAGCCTTCCTCTTAGCTTCAACTGGGGCAATTTAACCTCACGCTTATTTGTATCTGTTTTGAAGGGATTTCCTTTATGGGGTAACAGTTACTGAGGTTCTACTCATTACGAGAAATCTTTCTTCAAATATCTTTTGATCCCTCCTATGACATCCCAAATGAGGTCCGTTCAAATTTATCTGTCTTCTATGATTTATATATAGCTTCTAAGAATGAGTTTCTATTCAGACCTATTATTACAATTATCATATAAAAAAAAAATATACAAAGAATGCAATATATTTATACAAAATGCTCTATACCATATGTGAGCAACCACCGGCCCGCTGTAAGATTTTATTCGGCCAGCGAGACATTTTGAAAAACCCAATTAATATTGAAATATTGCACTACTTACTCCAAATAAGAAGAGGTGAGAGAAGCGAAGAAAAACGAAAATGGACCTTTGACCACCTAGGCACAAATCATCCTCGTTGCCTAATATCAATAAAAAATAAAATAACTTTCGTTGTTTGTAATAATTTCAAATTTTATGATTTAATTATAATGCTGTGTCTATTTTTTTTTTCATTTCATTTCGTTATTTTCTTAAATTGTACTATAATTACATTGTCGTATAATTTTATGTCTTATATCTATCGTTAACAATTATGAACACTACTTTAAACACTAATTTTAAACTCGGCTCGCGAGTGTATTTGCACAATAAAGTTTGCCCCACATGTCAAGGATTTCCCATACCTGCTCTACAACTGCCATATACATTTATTTTATTAAACATACAGACATTCAAAAATTACTGAATTATTATTACAGTACAACTACACACAAACAGGTTTTTTTGAAAAATAGTTAGTTATCCTATTGATAGAGTTTACTTTGGTAGTTACGTCTGGTAGATGGTTAACTGGAAATTGTATCCTGATTAAACAGAATATTCTAAACAATTAAAATACACCTTATCACCGATAGTTAAGAATATACCTGGTAATATCTGTTGTAAGCGCCTAGTATTGAATTATGTCTTTTTTAAAGAATGATTTGGATATTTGGAATCCCCACTTTAAGTTTGGACTTTATTTGAAGATTTATTTATTGGGTTAAATAAAAGACATCATTCAGTCATTTGTACACAAATGCAGACGATTCGTGTATGGTTTATGTTTCTTTCATTCATCATTTCCCATGTACTGTTTTCTTAATTTCTTTCCTAATAATTTATTTTTCTTTTTTTTAGGTGAGCTGCCGAATTTTTTTCACACATTATGGCGTAAAGGTACTTATTTGAACTATCTCTTACATTTTTTCTATGTTGTAAATAAGGAAGTACGAATAACTCGATTAGTGTACGAGTTACGAAAAAATGTATCGAACAACAATTGTTGAGCATCAATAGTTTAACAAGATGGTTCTATAACATTTTATGAGCCGACTCATAATAACGGGTATAGTTTGAATTTTCGAATCCCTCCCTCCTCAACCCTTACTATTTAGTTCCGATTTCAGCCACTAGTATTATTTCATGGCCGTATAACGTTTATTATAATTGAACTCTTCGGAGGAGAAGAAAAAGTTAATTACAAAATGGATAGTCATTAAACATTTAGAGATAACCTGATGAATTGTTGATAAAGATCGTGACACAAATTATGGATGAAATGTCGTCGAGGGGGGGGGGGCACTGTCACCTGTGACGTCGATCCCAGATCAGCCTAGCCCGAACATTTGAACATTTTATAAACCTGCCCTCGCCCCACTAGTCAATATTAACTTTTAAATGTTACTACTGAACATTTACCTCAAAATGTATTTCCGAACTCCATTTAGTTGATTATATGCCTACATTGTTACGTCTCACTGTCATTTAGCTTCTCCCGCTCTAAATGTACTAAATTTGTTTAAATTTTATATTCGGGAGATGTCCATGGTCGTTTTAAATTCACATCACGAACAGAGTTAAACACATAATCAATGTTGAAGTATACAGCCATATTATTCTCCAGTATAAAATTATAAATTAATTTCTGTTACGAGCATAGGCATACATATTTTATCAATTCTCGTTGAACTTCAAAACTTCAAAAATAAAATATGTATAAATATCAATAATCTAAATATAATTTAACCTCAATTTGGTTAGTACCTCTCACTGGCATTAAAGTTCCAATGCTAAAGCATGACTAAAATAAAAATAAAAAAAGAAAATTACTTTTTAATGAAACCGGTTTTAATTGTAAATAGAGACATAGCTTTCAGTAAATAATGTTTCAAATTATATTTAGAATAATGTAATGCCCCAGTTAGTAGTGCAAATATATTGAACTTTTTCACCCCCGCCCCCGGCTCTGTGGCCTATCTTTTAACTTTAAACTGATGTATTTAGTATTTATTAAAAATACCGACATTTAAGAAACATATCCTCGTTGGCTTTCTAGTAAGACCACATACTTACAAGTTACTTTTGGCTCTGTTAATTATCAAATAAAGCTGCCAGATGAGACTAGCATATATACAGCTGAGCTGGAAGCCCTGAAACTTGCCCTTCTTAGCTCTTTACATTCATAAAAAATCATATATACTTCACATTCACTCATCAAATCCAGACATTAAACAAAAGAATAATTATGTACTGGTTACCCGGACATACAAACTTTAGACAATGCACACAAGTAAAATCAGCTACTCAAAAAAAAAGAACTCCCGACAACGCATTTTGTACACACCAAGATATTCAAGCCCTAGGAAAATATATGGTACTCAATTTATGGCAGAAATCTTGGTTTTCCTCAAATGTTAACAACTTCGAGAACTGAAACATACACTTGGTGAATGGACTTCCTCAAAATGGCTAATTAAAAGAGAAAAAGTAGCTTTAGGTTAGAATTGTCCCATCACGACCGACTCCCACTTATTGGAGAAGACGAACCCTACTGCCAACACTCCAATGTCCGCGTTTCAACGCCAAGCATATTCGGCTAATGAGTGCTTTCTCATATGTTAACTGGCCTCCTGAGAGCTACCATATGTTGGTAAACGACGCTGATAGATTTTCAGCCTTCAGGACCTTTGCCCAAGAGGTGTTGAAAACCAAGTAAAAAATGTATTTATTTGTAAATTATATGTATATATGTATTATTTAGGAAGTTTAGGTTAGTATTTAGGCATGTAGGCTAGTTATTTAGGCTCTTGCTGCCACTTCTCTGAATAGAGGCAAAGGAGTCGCAGCTGCTGGTTCCCCTAGGACTTTTCGGACTTCAACTAAATCTCCCAAATATTGCACTTTTATGCTTAGCCCTGCTCGGTGAGCTAGGCTAAGTTGCCTGGCCCAATTTATCTATTCAAAATTTTATATCCCTTGGAGTCCGCTGGTTTGGAGAAACCCAAAGGTACAGCTGGGGCAGAGGTGGGGGAAAATACTGTTAACACTGTAACTGTAGACTTACTATAAAACATGTACTAACTGACTGCTATCTAGGGACTCACATAGATCTACCATACACTTTGACTGAATTACTACATGACCCTAACCAATATATAGACCGCGTATTACACTACTTCAAACATAACATTTTCAAAAAATTTTAATGTAGGAAAATACTGAAAATATTTGCAAAATTGAGCAAACTTATGGAAATATGATAAACTGATGATAAGAATTCAACTGATACGTCGCTTAATCACGCGAAATGCGATTACTTTAAGAATAACTAAATAAATAGTTGCGATTAAAAATTTTGATGATCACTTGTAGTTTTTGGAAAGTAGTATGATACATCGGAAAGCAGGAGAGGAAACACAAGGAATATGGTAAATTCGGTTCAATAGTTTTGAGCAAACTTGGGGGAGGGAGGTGGAAAAAATAAGAAATCAAAATATTTGTGGAGCAATATTTCTATGATATCACATATTTCATAAAAATATTTGCTATTTCGGAATTTGAAATTCTAGGAAGTATTTTTTAAAAGCTCGCCCTACTGGAAATTTTCAGTGTTGGATGGGAGCAAGGGGTTTGCTGTCAGTTTCCTAAGCCCCTCTAGAGTTAGGCGAATATAACGAATGTTTATTCTATGGCAAATAAATAGGGAGACCGAAAGTCAGAGAGTAGGGAGGAATCTACAAAAATTCTACCAGCCATTTTAGAATCGGCAGAGACATATAATTTAGTGAAATTCAATCATGTCTGCCAGACGACCTGTGTGTTTACCGTTATAAAATATTTGCTCTAGTTAAGTGGATTCCAGATGGTGTTCCCTAGATCAAAACCCAGAGGGACCTTTATTCCCCGCTCTCTACTGATACTTCAATGGCAACTTCAACCACTTTTGATAATGAACAATGAAGTTTCATCACCAAATTATCAAATGTTGGAAATAATAATTACTTTGGGCAGAAGCATTTTCAAATATTTGATGTGATATTCTCTGTTGGAAGTGCTTAGTGAAATTAAATTTTTATTTTTACGCTTTAAAACAATGTACTATTTAACTATAAATTAAAATTTTTATTTTACTATTTACTTCCTGCATTATTTAATATCCTACAAGATCTTCATCATGGATAACTGATTTTTTTTTTTTTTTTTTGGTTTATTTATTCATTTATGGACATCACATCAAAGGCGATTTGCCCTATCAAAAATTGTACAAAGTTAAATAACAGAAGTAAAATAGTAACAATAACAAATACCAGAAAAAACAATGATAAATAACATAAGTGAAATTGATAAGCATTTTATAAGTAAACATTAAAAAAAAGAAAGAAAAAAAAGATGGTTATGAGTATAGTTGATGGATGATCAATAGGAAATGAATGGATGAAAATGGTACTTTTGCTAATAATTGTCGTAATTACTTTCATCAGGGTAACCATATACATGTGTACAAACGCATATAAAACAATTAATGCATATAATTTGAGATCCTGTTGCACACCAGAGACTTGATTTGTATGTTAAATTTTGTCTTATATTTGAATTTTGTGTAGGTATGAGAATATGTTCTTGATGTATTGTAATGGCAGGGCTACCCTCCGTCAAAAGTTGTTGTAAGTCGTAGGGGAAGTCCAGGTGTTGTATGGATAACTAATCACAAATTTGTTACTTTTCAAAATGTCATTAGGTTCGGAATGAAAGGTTCTGGTTTCATTTTTTACTTCCCTGTACTAAGTAAAGTCCATTTTGACTAGTTTCGGAGTGATATCTTTACGTATGTATGTACTCAAAAACTACTAACCTTAGAAATTTCATATTTAGGTTTGTTGTGTCGCCTAGTTGTGCATCTTCCGTTTTGATTAAAATCGACTAAGAGAAGGGAATGAAATGACAAATTGTGAATTCTCCCCATGGATTAGAGATTGAACAAAATTGATTATGGCCTTCCTTGTTCATCATAAAAAGATCTACTCGTATTAGTTATGGTCTGTGACATTTTCCGCTCAAATGCACTGGAACGGAGACATCGCAAATCTCTTTCAACTAAATGCAACCAAAAATTTTGTTTATTTATTTTAATACTACATGGAAGTCATTTATTGCCCACATCAAATGTTTCTGAGAAAAATAAATTGTTGTGAAGCTCTTTTTGCAGGTTCAAAAACTCTGTACTCCTGTAGGTATGAATTCCTTTCGTTTATTAGAGTTCTGCATATATTTAAGTATTATTGTCACATTGATAGATTCTAATGTACTTAATTTTTTTTTCATTAAGCAGTTGCAGTTTTTCAATACATTAACATATTAATTTTATTACCATTTTTTCGTAGAAAGTGGGTAACACCTAAATATATAACTTAAGGAAATAAAGGACTTTTTAAGTAAATTCATGTGCAAACATAACATATTCGTCTGAAAGAAAGAAATTATATTTTTAATTACAAAAATAATACTTTTTATTTTTTTTTTAAAAAACCAAACCAGAACATAATTCTGTTAGATGCCTGCTAACGTAAGTCATACAGGGGACGAAATGCGTGACGTCATTGGTGTATTAATTCTGCATCAGCTGCCCTGGATGCGTTATTCAGAAAGGCCGGTGTGAAGTGGAGAGTGTTTCTGAAAAGGTATTTGTAGGCCTGAAAGTGTGTCGTTAAAACTGCACGATCTTGTGGCAGCCTTGGACCTGCACCTCTTCTCTTAAAAACTTATCTTTTCAAATAAAATAAACATATTGTTTTAAACGTTATTTTGGTATGATGAGAGGTTCAGAGTTCCTTTTAAATGGTATATTCAATCTGTGTTATTTTATTTCCGTGTGAAGTTAATTAATTAGTGTTTATACGGGCAATTTCAGTTGGACAGAAATGGTATTAGAATAATACACGATTCGCGATGAGTTAAGTGTAATGCTTTTAGCAGATTTCCCTTAGGGGAAATTAGCTATTAAGGGCATGACGCGATTTTTCAAATTTTTCTCAAATGTTCATCGATCCTACCTAGGAGATGACGGAAAATGAGCTTTCAAAATTATATATATAGCGATCGCAATTCTTGTTTGATCGTGGACAAACTCGATATATTTCATGCAAAACTAAAGGTGAAGTTCGTTAATGGCTAGAATTCGACCAGGGGGAGGGTGTAATTTCGAAAATTCTTAATATTTCCGTTATTATGTGTTGGATCGAAAAAGTGTATAGAATATTATTGTACATTTAATTGTCTATAAATGTTGTTATGTACGTTTGTTCACTATCTTCATTATTAACCGAGATATTTGCATTTTATACTTTTCGGCCTTCCGTAAACCCCTACTCAAGTCATGTTAACAGTAAACTGTTATATTATGATGAACATTATTTGAAGTTTAAATACTAAATATTGTTCTCATTGAACTTTCACATTTTGAGATAAGTTAACGGACTTTTATTTTGGTAGCTTAATTGAACTCTCAGCTCTTTTTACATTCCATTTATTTATAAACTTTGTATACGTACAAAATATAATCTATCTGATTGTGTCTAATTTGTCCCACTACGTTCCAAACGTGAATCTTGAGTAACGGTCGATGAGGGGAAACCCACGGCTAAGCATGCTTGTGGCAGTTTCATGGAGGCGTGAATGTTTACTATATCCTCTTTATTTGAAAGAAAAAATAATAAGATGAAGTTTATTCCCTCTCGTTTCTTATCAATGTTGGATAACAAGCTCACAGCTAGTTACTAGATATCGCAGTTCCAAATGTCTCATATAACATTCACAGGTCATATAACTGAGTTATTCATTTCCACGTAGTTAAAGACTACTTCCAGATTCCACCTGTAATGTCATCATTTATGCAGGGGCCGACATACGCCTTAATATTACTTGCTAAACTTTGCTCAACTCTAAAGGTATTTCCAAGACCCTTAAGACGAAATCTTAGCTCATCGAGGGCAGCTGAAATTATTTGAATCTGTAAAAGAAATCATTTTAACCTAGGTATATATTATTTATATTCTGAAGTAAACTCGTATTTCAGATAGGGTTTGTCAGATATTTCAGTACATTGTTATGGAATTCGGCTTGTATGTAAATTAAGATTAAATCCAATCAGGTGAGGTCTTACTCATGACGAGATTTTCGAAATTTTTCTTCAAATGTCCATCGATCCTACTCAGGAGATGACGAAAATGAGGTCTGTTCAAAACTGAATATATATATATATATATATATCTATCTATCTATATATTTGTGTATTACCGCTCTAGCGGTCGCAATTTTTGTTTGATCTTTACCAAACTTGACATATAATCGTTTTGTACAAAAAGACAGATCAAGTTCGTTAACGGTTGAAATAGTACCAAGGGGAGGGGGGTTTAAAGGGGGAGAATTTCGAAAATTCTTACTATCTTCGTTATTATGTGTCGGATCGAAAAATCGTATAGAACCAATCTTATTGCAAATTTAATGTTCTATAAATGTTGTTATGCACATTTTTTCACTATCTTGATTATTAACTGAGATATTTGCATATTTTAGTTTTTGGTCTTGACCCCCTTTCCTACTCATCTCATATTAACAATATTCTATTATGTTATGAAGCATTTTAATTGAAAGTTAAATACCAAATATTGTTCTCATTGAACTTTTAATTTTTGAGATAAATGCAAAAACGTGACGCACTTGGGAAATCTGCTTAGTTAACGCAGTCCCTGCGTGACGGACTTTTTAGTGATGTGCTGGGCAGGGTATTGTAAATATAAATTTGGGGCTCAGGTTTGTTATGTGAGTTGATTGAAGCGTTGCCCTTAATCTCACATGGTAAGCCTAGAGTGGCGAGTTCGGTACTCGCCTGGGCAAAGGAATTTATTTAGTGACGGAATTCATTAAATAAAATCCTTAGTCCCACCCTGGCTAGAAAAGGGTGGTAACCTGTAGATAAACCGTCCCAATTAGCCTAAGTTGCGAAAAGTGGACGTTAATAAATACTTTAAATTTAAAATATAAATATACATGTACATGTAGGTACGTTCAGCTAATTATTAGCAATCCCTCTTGTCCTTTTGGGAATAGTCTAGAACAAAGCCAAGAATCTAGTTAACCCCGGCCTTAACTCTCTTGTGTTAACGAAAATTCATGCATTTATATATCGACATATTTTTAGTAATGTTAAGGTAAATCGGTTATTAGGACGTTTGAACCTTCTAAAAAAAATGCTCTAATTCTAATATTTCCTTGTTTCCCATTTCCCAAGATACGATTTCTCATTGTTCTTACACTCCTGCATTATTGTGTGCCTTGCCTTTGAAAGCCTGACGTTATAGAATAGCCACGTGTTGTTGTATCAGATGATACACCTTATATGTATAGTTTGCCCATATGTAGGCCACCTATTGGATGAGCCCCTTACAATACAGTAGCTGCTACAGCTGTACCACCAGCACAGACAATGCCCGGGCACCGTTATCCTTCTGCTCTAGGGAAATCTCTCCTGGAAGTCTTCATTGTCTTCCCTGGATCCCACACCTCCGTTCCTCGCCTTCTTCTAACGCCCTAATCATACGGCGTCCCATACTCCTCCCTATTAACCCCGTTTTGTGTCTGGGGAATAGGATACTTCCTTGAAACGCAAATCCGCGATTCAATGGTATATGTTCATTGGATTACAGTCTCATGATACGCGGTGTATGTGTTTTAGTATACAATTTCACCTGGTCATGTGCTTATGATATGGCATTATGAGCTTTAGTATGCATTAACCTCGTTTAGTGTTTGAGGAATGAGATTCCTGCTTGCAACGCAAAGCCTTGATGCATTGGTCCTATGTTCATTGGTATGCATTCTCACCTCGTTAAGTGTTTTAGTGTACAGTGTCATCAGTTTTGTGTTTGGAGAATAAGATATGTGCTTGCAACGGAAATCAGTGATGCTCTGGCATATGTTCATTGACTTGCATTCTCATGGCCTACATTGTATGTGTTTTAGTATACAATCTCACATTGTTATGTGGTTATGTTGTGTCTTTATGTGTTTTAGTATGCATTGACCTCTGTTTTGTATTTGGGGAATACCATTCCTGCTTGCAACACAAACCCTTGATGCATGGTCTATGTTCATTGTAACAGATTCTCACCTGGTTAAGTGTTTATATTGTGTCGTTATGTGTTTTAGTGTACATTGTCATCCGTTTTGTTGTTTGGGGAATAAGTTACGTGCTTTCTACGGAATGTCCAGATGCACTTGTGTATCTTCATAGGTTAATATTCTTATGATCTGATTTGTATGTGTTTTAGTATACAACCTCACCCCGTTGTGTGTTTATGTTGTTTAGCTAAGTAATTTTATACATTGACTGCCGTTTTATCATTCCTCAATAAAGTAAACTGCATGTAAAGGAAAGTCCAGATGCACTTGTGCATTTTCTTTGGATAACATCCGCATGGCCTGATTTGCATGTGTTTTAGTATACAATCTCACCCCTTCATGTCTTACATTAACACATTTTACAGTTTACACATTGACAGGGAGAACGATTATGGTGTAATACTTGGAATAAATTATTTAGGACATTAAACGTATATTGTATTAGAAAAAACAAAACTACCTATAACAGAATCCATTCCTGCAATTCGGTTTAGAGCAAACAGACGTACAAAGTTAGCTTATTTTCCCTGTATGCAGTAAAAGTTACTTTTGACTTCCCAATTACTAGTAGCTTCCCCATTTATATTTCCAAATAATAACATATCCTCTATTCCCATACATTATGCATGCAGTAGGTAGTTATTTCTAGTACCCCAGGCAGAAACCCGTTCGCCTGAAGCCTTACTCTCAGATTGAGTTTTATTGGTTGTGGACAAATAATGATTCGACTGAACGAGACTACTGATATGGTCTCGAAATAGAATTTTGCTCTGATTGTAAACCGTTCGCGTAATTTCCAATTAGAAATGAGATAGCTTATAGGGTTAGGAGGATAAAAATAGCTTCCGGGCATCTGCACATTTCTAGTTACGTCAAGCTTAATCCTATATGTTTTTTTTTCGTAATAAACAGAGCACGGGTAAATGTTCAATAATAATGTTGATCCCGACATCTGTTTTCAGATTAAGATACGCTATCAACCTGTTTGTCCCCATCACGTCAAGTTTACTTAAAATCACAACGCTCGGTGAATGATTGTCCATTGTTAACGATTATTTCCTATAATCACTTTAGCAATATTCCTTCCCCCCCCCTTATTGGGGGGTGGGGGGGGTCGATTTCCATCATATCATTATACCTCCTTGGAAGTCTTGGATATTTTTCTTTGAATGACCATCCATTGAATTTCAAAACGGAGGATATGTGGACTGCCAAAGATAAAATTTTCCGATTCGTCACAATTATTTCCGGCCTTACTTAAAATAAATATATAATTCGGGAATTGCCGACTTACTAACTTGAGACGCACAAAGCGCAAAAAATGTTGGTTTCGGTGGTGAGAAAACCATTTAGACTTGTGATTTATGGATATGTAGCCAATTAATATCAAAGGAAAGTACATACGATTTTGTTTTCTTTTGAAAAGAGAGAATTTTTAAGTAATTTATGATATTGGGGGGGGGGGGGTACACCGTTATGTCCTAAATATTAGTGGCTATATATTCAGTCCGAATTTTCAACCCCTCCTGACGTCTATTTCGATTAAACTTCGTGATATCTTTTTTTATTTTCTCCAACCTCGATATCCATCGCAGCCTGATGTTCCTGTAGCAGTACGGTTTGCTTCCTGCTTCACAGTACATTCCTCTTTTCTACAAAGCTACTGAGCAAGGAATGAATGATTCTTTGAATATAAAGGTAATAGAGATTTTCTCCCCGAAAGTGACACCCGGGCACACCTTAACTCTTCTACTTCTTCACAAGCAGTCCTTCACTTGGTTTATTTATATTTATTTTTAGATCTTACTTCATTATCCTTAAAGGTATTGTTCTTGCAGAATCTGTTGTTGCGTTATTTTCGTGAAACTCTAAAACTTTTCTCTTTGTTTCAACTTCGGTCTTACTAATTAAAACTTGTACGGTGTTCTTCACTGCACTAACTTCGTGCTTTCTAATTGGCTACAAACTAAAGTCTTGTTGCATTCTGTAAGTAACTAAAAATAAACCATAAACTACTCCATTCATTAACAATCTGATGCAATAAAATAATGTTTTTTGTATTAACCAGGGATATTGGCTGATAATTGCTAACTTTAAGTGGAGTGTCGTTAAGCATAATATCATAATTTGTTTATGTTACCTGTATTACTGAGTTAAGTGCATTATGCAAAATTAAGATTGGTTATATCGGATCTAACACAAATAAGGACTAAGACGCAGCTTCCATCGGTTTGACTGAATAAAATATCTTAGTGAGATGTTTATACAAATCTTTTCTATAAATTACTTATGATTATTTTCTTGGACATTATCTGAGCATCATCATTAGTTTTTACAATAACACAGGACTAGTGCTTTATGAAATGGTGACTAGATGTATTATGTATGTATTTTTAAATGCTTTGTCATGTATTTACTCAGGTTGGTCGTGTGAGTTAAGGCGTTGGTCTTGATCTTGCGTGGTAAACCTTGAGTGGCGAGTTCGATTCACACCCTGGGCAGTAGAAATTTATTTGGCAACGGACACATTAAATAGATTCCTTAGTTCCAAAAGGTCGGTACCCTGTAGACAACCCGTCCCAGTTAGCCATAGTAGCATAAGGTGGACATAAATAAATGAAAAAAAATAATTAAATGCTTTGCACTTGTGAGTTAACGTGTCAAAGTTTATTCGGTTCTTAGAAACTGTTATGGGCTGACCATATTTAATGCTTCCTTTTCAATTAAGAATGGACTAAGTCTCTTCAAATATTTTGCTTCATTTGGTCTTTTTTTTTTTTTGAACTTTTTCCATATTTAAAGTTATAATGTTTGCATCAATTCGAGAGCAGACATTTTTTAAGCCTTTCATTCGAAGTCTTAGAGTAAAAATTGTGATGAATTTATTCTTCTTATCACGCCTGTCATGTTGTGTTGGGATTACAAGACACTATATTTTGAGTGGTATCTTCGTTATCTTGGGATGAATCGAATGATGGTAATTAATTAATATATATTTTTTTTTAACGGGGGATATTCCAAGAAAATTTCACCTCCCTTCACTTTTCTTGGAATATCTCAGTTCAAAAAGTCCTTCGCCTCAGCAATATTCTCGTATGATTTTTTTTTTAAGTGCGGAAAACCTTTTCTGAAGCGTCCTCGGAATTAATTCTCATTAAAAGTTTTTCCTGAGAGGGGACTGCCACCTTCTAATTTAGATTCTAAGAATCCATTATCCCAGAGGATAGAGATAAAATTGGTCAGTGATAAATTATTATTGAGTCCTATATCTTGACGTTTTTCCCTATATTTAATTATAGCTAATCTGAATATTTAGATAGAACGTCAATAAAATTATGAACTCTTGTTTCTCATAACCAAACATAGAATGACTGAAGGAAAACTCCGGTTCTTTCTTGATTTTGAAGGCATTAAGTCAAAATTAAAGAGTTGGTTTGGAGTGTATCAGTTTTCGACAACTTGGATAACCATTTTCTGTGCAAGGTTTCTTGTAGAGCAGGAAGAATCTACCTTGTAAAGTAGTGCAGTTGGAAATTGTGATTTCCAAAGTAGCTTCGACGTGGTGGCTTCTCGTAGCTTTTCTAAAACCTTTTGTGTAATTGTTCAAAACTTTTATTTTATCTTGGAGCCCCCTTCATAGATAACTACATTGTCAAAAAGTTGTTGACTACATTTAAAAAAAAGTATCTCTTTTACATGACTTGAGCGTAAGTCTTTTTCTTCGTTATTTATTTATTACAATATACCGCATCTACTATTGGCATTAGCGGTAGATAGATCTATATTTCTTGGAACAATCTCGATTCAGTTAAAAAAGCAAAAAGCCTTTTAATGTCTTCTTCGTCGTCTCTGAGGAGTTCTCTTAAGTTCGGTTTAAGTTTCAAAACTGTTCTTGGAAAATCGGATTTCGTACAATTTGGCAGAAGATGTGAGGCGGTAAGATGGTCATTACAACAATCGCAGGTTGGTGGGAATATGTAAATAACTAAGTGTTAATTTTGTGTGTCCAATTGGGACACGGGCAAGAACGACCTCCTCTTTTCAGATTTTTCTAATTGCAGTATTCCAACACTCGGCAATTTCTTTGATTTGCTGAAGTTTATTGTCGTGTTTTTTCGACCAGTCTGACTTCCACCTTTGAAGTATGAGCTTTTGAAACTCTCGTTTCGAGTCGTCTGGGGAGATAAAGGGGCTTTTTCTTTCTTTGGAGGGGTTTTCAATTTATTTGAATTCCATTCTAAAACTAAAATGGTAATATTGTCCACCTCTTTTTAGAATGTTAACAAAGTTTTGAACTTTTTTATGTTTTTCTGGGATGGGGATGAGTTGAAGATGTAATTAATTGACTCACCTAGAGGCGTCAGGTCGAATAATACAACCCCTTCCTCTCAAATATCTGTTTAGGTATGGTTTGTTCTAATACTAGTCTTCCATGTCAATCGGATTTTTGAGGTATTCCTGATGTTCTCGAAGCGGTTCATTAATATCATCTGGTTAGTCCTTGTGTAGCTTTGATTCAGAAATATATTTTCTTTAGGAATACAATACTCAATTAGCCAAATCTTGCAAACTTTTTTTTTTTTTTTTTTTTTTTTTTTTTTTTTTTTTTTTTTTTTTTTTTTTTTTTTTTTTTTGTGGCTTCACTCTATGCTGTCTCCTCAGGTGTATTTTTTTTGGGATGGGCATCGAATGTCATTGTGTATGTTGTCATCTTGGGATCAAACTAAAAAATGATCGGTAATAAAGGGTATCCCGTTGAGTGAGCCGATAATCCGGATCGTCTTCACGAGGTTTCGCCTATGTGAACGGGTCATCTGGAAGAGGATACAGCCCCTCCTTCGGCAGTTCTATTGTCATCGTGTATAGCTCCGGGGCAGGAAGTGATTCACATCATCTGAGAAGAGAACGATTCTCGGCGGATGAATCAGATTTCTCTGTAGTAACAATAGTAGGAGAGGCATTGTCTCTTCGTGACCTCCTTACCTCGGCCTTACACGCCTCCGCTCGCAAGCCCCGCGTTTTGCCAATAGTTTTCTGCCTATTTCTTCTTGAAGATGAGCCTATTGTTTCATTCAAGGAGATGCGCGAGTCCATTGATGACTACAATCTGTGGAAACCCATTAAAATCGGGGATTCCTTGAATGTTTCTGTGTATCGTCAGGAGTGCCCAAACCAACCCTGTAATACTAATACATTATACACAAATATTTGCCTTTGCCTATAAATGAAACGAGCTATATGCTCCAAGTTAAAATATTTTTAAAATAAATATTAGTTTCCAGTTTTTATTGTCTTTGCTCTTGCATATTTACAACTCCAATTACATTGTATATTACAGTATGCCCTGCGTTTATTGTTAAGCTGGTGATTATTTATGTTATGAGCTGAAATGACTATTTATTAATTTTTGGTATCATTCCTCTTTAGGCACTAGTAACGAGAAGTATCTTCTATCCAATGAACAAAAACGGTTGTTCAATGCAAATCAGCTCAATGCAGAGCAATATAATTTTAGGAAGGGAAAAATTAATTCTCAAATGGAATGTGTTATATCAATTAAATTTTATAATATCAAATATTATGCCAGTTAAATTCTTTAAAAGTTATTAAATTACATTTATACTTATATAATGCATTCGTTAAAAAATTATTGTTTATTTTAAGAATACATAATATAAAATTCATCATTTGAAGTAATTATATACAATAAATTCGTTTCGTTATCAATCTTATTGCAACCCTAAATATACAACATATATTTTTCTATTTATTGACATGCAAATTTATTAATCTATTGATGACAAGCTTTAGAAATGATGAGAAATCCACCTTATAGAGAAAATGTACCTTCACAAATTATTTTAGACCAATATTTATTACAAACATTTTGTAATTTTATTTAATAATTGAACATTTTTGAAAGTTTCATCTTGTGTATAAAAACATCCTTCGTGCATGCTTAAGTTCTTTAATTTATTTTTAAACAAAAGAGTATTTGTTAATAGATTTGATACATTCGGGCAAAACGTTAAAGAGTTTTACTCCTGAAAATTATAAGCGTTTCTTGAAATATGTTTGGTTGGGATTTCGATGCCAATTTTTGTATCTAGTTTTATGATAATGTGTTATACTATTTTTGTTAAACAAGTTCATATTTTCTGATTAGGGATCCAAAGTTAGTAATTTAGACTAATACGGTTTTTTTTATATAGTGTTTAATATTGTGTATGAGCCCCATTAACCAGTAAGGCCTGGGACTAGTTGGTTCCAGTAATCAAAGGGCCTCGTCTTAACCCGATGGCCAGGGCCAAGCTGGCCTAAAGGAAAGTAGCCAGCTTGTGTATAGAATCTAGGAACTTTAACCGTATTGAAAGGGCTGTCAAGAGTTGGTCACTATATTCTCTACCTATTATTATTAAACTGATGAAATATGAGTCTTATTTGGTCTGAACTCAATTAGACCTTCACGTTACTTACTTTCACGTAAGTGAGTGTAACTACTTTTATAGAGCAAGTCTCCCCTTCCGTCCCCAACCTCAAGAAATATATTTTCTATTAATAATTTCACTAGGAAAAGTCATTATGGTGTCATAAGAAACTAATTCCTAACTGATTGCTCCTACGGATATCTAAAATTTGTTGAAATATGGAGGCAAAAATACCTATCTGACAAATGCCTTGATGCAATTTTCGCACTCATATCTTATTTCACTTATTTATTTTGTCTTCATTTGTTAATAAACCCCTTTAGAAGAACTGAAAATTGTTCATTTTGGGCTTACGTTATTAAGGGATGTTAAATTCCTATTAAAATTGTCCAAAGCTACCTTATTCACAATAATTAAGCTTTGAGACATTTACTGTTCCCGAAAGTAGAGATTATCACATTTTCCTAAATTCAATGCTGCCACCTAATTAATCCAGAGTTTGTAATTTCATAATCTTCATGTCTGCCTTCACATTGTTACGTAGACTTTTGACATTTTTTTTTCAAATGGAATATATTATTTATCAGTTATGTTGAACATTTTGAGTGGTTAATATCAGTGTAGGCTTTATAAAAAGAGTAGATTTCATAACCTTGCTATACAAGTATACATTTTAAGTTTTTTGTATTCTTTCATACGTGCCAATTTTTTTCCCTCCATGTTGTATAAGAACTTTTTTTTTTCCTGAAACTTTCTTTTCCCTATTATTTCGCCTATTTTATCTGCCTGCTACTATATTTTCGCTGGAAAGGCGGTATACCGTCTTGCGTAAGAATATACTTTAAGCGTGACATGACGCAGAACAATGCTTGCCAAAAAGTCTGTCATTCTGTTTTAGGATGTTAGGTAATACTGAGGAAAGAAACTGACTTTTGTTTCCATTTTTTTTATAAGTTATTTTTTAAGTTTCCATTCATGAGGACATCAATATATGAAAAAGAATTTCGAAGTGATAAACTTTAAGAAGGTGGTTAATTTATAAGAAGATTTTCACTATACGAACCAGGTTCAATATTTTTATTAAATATAATACATTATATTCATCGATCTTAGAGTTAAAGTAGAGTACAGTCCAGCAGTAAGTGGACGTTAATGAATTACAGTATCAAACTCAGGTGAAAAAAGAACTTATGCTTGTTACTATATTAAAATTATAAGCCTGCATTTTTTGTACTGAACTCAGAACTCTTTAGTAAATTGAATATGAAAATAATTGCCCGTGGCACACGGCGTTAGGGGAGGGTGAAAGTGTTAACTTCAACGTACCCTGCCTTATTTATCTTTGTTCAAAGATAGCTTTTACTTTTCTGTTACTACTCTAGCGGTCACTATTCTCATTTGATCGTGACCAAACTCGATATATAAACGTTTCATGTAAAACGTTCATTATTGGATTATATCGAACGATTAGGAGGGTGGTTTAGATAGGATTTAGGTATTAGGGGAAATTTCGAAAAACCTCTGTTATTATACGTCCGATCGAAATATTGTATAAAAGCTATATTATTGCAAATTAAATGTTCTATAAATGTTGTTATGTACGTTTTTTCACTATCTTGATTATTAGCTGAAATATGTGCATTTATTAGTTTTCGGCCTTCAGTAACCCTCCACTCCCACTCATTTAATATTAACAATAAGCAGTTATATTATGAAGCATTGTATTTGAAGTCTAAATACCAAATATTGTTCTCATTGAAAGTTTTGAGATAAATACAAATACGTGACGCACGTGGAAAATCTGCTAAGGCAACGCAGCCCCTGCGTGACGGACTTCGTCTTTATTCAAGCATGTACTCCAATGTCTTACTATGTTGAGTGCAAGTGTCCTTGGGAGGATGATAGAACAAAAAAAAATATTTAAAATTATTAATCGATCTTCGGCTTGACTCATCTGCACATCTTATTACTGTGATATTGTGGTTTTTACTCACTACTCCAACCTCCCCGCCCGTATTTAGTTTACACAGAAGTGGAGACATATTCTTTACTTACCAAATTTTGAGCTTAGCCTACACGATGTGTATGTCTTGCGCAAACATATGCTCAATTTGTGGTATATATGAAATCTTTATCGTCTAGATATATATTGGGATAGAATCTATCCCATTAGTCTAGAGCTTCCGCCTCTACTGATAAGAAAAATCCTTCCTTATCAGGAATCGCTCTTAAGAAAAAACTCGGAAAACTAATTTCACGAGAAATGACTCAAGGTGGTGATTGTAGAGTGTGCCGCATCACTGCCCCATTCACAAACGGTCAAGCCAGAAGCAATAATTGGCTTCAATGGGTGTTCTGAGTCATCACTATGTTAGTAAACGTATTACAGGAAATGATCTCCAATGATGGCATTACACAAAGCCGTCTCTTTAAATAGCTGTGTGACTTTTAAATGAATGGGTTAGTCTTTATATTGGCTGAATGACAGATTAAATGGAGCTCTGGGTAGTATTAAGAAATGGCTAGTGCGAAAGTGGTGTGATATCACTAGACCTATTATTTCTATCCACTTCTCATTTTAGCAGATTTCCCTTAAGGGAAGCCAAATCAGTTATAGAGGTTGTACACATGACGCGATTTTTGAAAAATGTCCTCGTGTCCATGGATCCCAGATGATGAAAATGACGTCCGTTCAAAATTCCAATAGGAGGGGGAATTTAGATATTTTTTAATATCTCCGTTATTATACATCGGATCGAAAGAGTCTATAGAACCAATCTTATTGCAAATGTAATTACCTATAAATTCTGTTATGTACGTATTTTCACTTATCTTGATTATTTACCGAGATATTTGAATTTTTTTAGTTTTCCTCCACTTCTTCTCGTGTCATATTAACAATACGCTGTTATATTATGAAGGACGTTATTTAAAGCCTAAATACCAAATAGTGTTCTCGTTAAACTTTCACGTTATGAGGTAAATGCAAATACGTGTGACGCACGGGGGAAATCTTCTTAGTTAATGAAACCATCTCAAAATGGAGAATATGTGTTAACATGAGATCTCATGTGTATTATGCAAGTACGTGGCAAATCTCCTTAGCTACTCAGCCCCTGCTTGACGGACTTTTATTATTTTGGGTACCAAAAAAGTTAAAACTTTTGTGCTAATATTGCACTTCCTTGAAACTTCTCTCTCAAGAAGAAATGACAAAATTTACGTAAGTCAAAGGTTTTTGTATTTTATCATACTTCAATATAGCAATAAGTTTATTGTTATTATTTGTTAATGCTCTACATAAGAAGTTCTTGGCATGAATTAGATCGAGTTAAAATATCCCTGGATTTCTCAAATGTCTTTCATTTCCGGACTTTAATAAATCAACAAAAATTGCAAGAGTTTTTAATGTTATTTAGTATGTAATAGGGGGCTCAGGTTAGTCGTGTGAGTTAAAGCAATTTGGTTTAATGTCTCCCTTGGTAAACTTAAAGTGACAAGTTCGATTCCCGCCTGAGCTATGACAATTCTTTCTTGACGAACTCATTAAATAAAATCCTTAGTTCCACTCCGCCCAGAAAAGGGTGGCAACCTGCAATCTCCTTGTCGCTCCACTTTTTGCTACTATGGCTAATTGTCGGGTGATCTCCTGCTTGCTGACCTTTTCTAGCCAGTATAGGCATAAGGATTTTATTTAATGAGTTCTTCCGTAAATTCACTCCAAGAGCTCATGAGTGAATCAAACCTACCACTCTAGCATAAAAAAACGGATTTTGCTGTCTGCGATTGTATAATAATGCGGTTTTTTATCTCTATTGTCCACGGAGTGTGCTGAAATTTTTCTGAGTTTCCCCGCAGTAGCTCTATTTGAGGAACCAAGTTCAGTGAGTTATTTTCTAGGCAGACCATCAGTCTTCCTTTACTAGAACAGTCCATTAAAGAAAGATAGATTGTGGTTGTTATTGCTCTAACGACGAAAATGCAATATATCCCCCTTGTTTTAAGTGAATTTAGGTATTAAATCAACTGGTAGGCTAGTCGAACTTGGAGCTTGACTCCCTGAGAGGTTGGGGGTTAATAAGAAAATGTGTTTAAAGTTATGTTCCATTGTGTATTAGGAAGTATAGCAGTTTTGGTTTGTTATATTTAGTTATAGCTTGTAGTTACCAATGTGTTAATGGGACGCTGATAGATTAATGCTGATATAAATATTTTTTATTGATAAGCAAAAATTTTATTTTGTAACATCTGTTCACATTTGTAATTGCAATTAACGCCTTGCTTTAAGTATTTGTTTACAATAACGTTTTAAAGAATAGCTAACTGATACATAAATTATTAATTCCATTTTTTCCCCCTCGACACTATCTATTGCAGGTATTCTTCGAATTTGAGAAAAATGTATAAGGCGACAATTACAGTAAATTACTGTGGGCTCAGGTTAGCCATGTGAGTTAAAGCGATGCCTTTAATCCCACATGGTAAACCTAGAGTGGTGAGTTCGATTCCCGCCTGGGCAATAGGAATTTATTTAGTGACGACCTCGTTAAACAAAATCCTTAGTCCTACCTTGGCTTGAAATGTTCCGTAACCTGTAGACAACCCGTTCCAATTAACCATAGTAGCAAAAAGGGGGTGCTAATAAATTAATATGTTAATAATTGTTTTAATTTGGCATTTGTCGTTCCGACGCAAAATAACTGATATTTATTTAGTATTTGGATTTCTGTCTTTCTCTGAATCCTTAGATTTACTTGAAACACTGAAACATTCCGGATGGTATCGATCAAATACAAATTGAGTCCCCGAAGTACATAGTATGTTCGTTTTGTGGCTTCACATCAAGAGTTTATTCATGTATGTCAGATAGTAGAGGCCGATGAATAAACATGGAATGAAAACTGAATAATACAAATAAATCCATTAATATTTTGTATAACTGTGTTCCATGTGTCTTTACTCCAATAACGTGTTCACAACAATTAAACATATTAAGGATTTTAACTACATTAGTAAATTGACTTTTCAATGATAATTTTCAGTTTCAAAGAGAATGCTAAATGGTTCAAATGGTAATTGAATCTTGCTTTTCTAACAGGGAAAACTGGGCTGCTAGAAGTCAAATATTGACTCGTAACTATTTCCAAGGTAAGCTAGCTTTCTCCATGAAGTGAGTTCCAGAGTTTTTATGAAATTGATATCATCTCTAAAATTGACCTTCACTATAAAATTTAGTTTAGATGGAAAATTAGGTTTGAGTCTTTTCCTGGAAGAATGTTATATATTTAGAACGGTTCTTGTGTTTCTATTTCAGTGTAAGTGGAAATTATTTTTCCGGAACTAGGTTACGTTAATACAAACAATATTTTCATAATGGAGAATGTGAAAATTTCAGTTATTTCAGTTTCATTAGTTCGTGGAAATATAAATGAAATTGCAAGCAGAATGTAAAATTCTTCGTTTTTAGTTACATTCATGTTAGCAACAGAGATCTCATATACACAGAAATATATTCCAAGAGTACTAGAATATTAAAATGTTAAACGATTTAGAATAATTACCTTTTAACTCATATCTCCTGCTCAAATAGTTATGGGAATTTCCCCACACAAGATACATGATCTTATCACAATGTTCATAACACATTAACTGATAATATCATTAAAAAAAAATAATAATAAGTATTCAAGATATAACTTTCACTGAGTGACTACTGCAATTGCACTGATGAAGGGAACCAATGGTGCCTGAAACAGTTAGCATACATAATAAATAAACTCCTCTATCTCAAGAATTTAGAATTTATAGCCATTATTTTCTATCGTGCAATAATAATTTAGTTAAAACTCAACTCTTTCTTTTTTAATTATTTAAATTTAGCACGCACTTTTTGCGGTATAAACCGAGATATCAGCATCCTTGTATACAGGATGGAACTGTGTTTTTTATTAATTGAGTCTTTCATTAACACAAGTAAATCCTTTTGTTCATGCGGGAATCAAGCCTCTAATTTTCTGTTAATGCTCTGTTTTTTTGCTATAGTTGATTTTAGCAGATTTCCGATAAGCTATTGAGGTTAAGCTATTCAGCTAGTGAGGCCGTACACATGTCGCGATTTTCGAAAAATATCGTCACATGTCCAGCGATCCGCCCCACGAGATGACGACACAGAGGTCCGATCAACACTATATATATATATATATATATATATATATATATATATATATATATATATATATATATATCTGTTTTTTTTTGTTATCAATTTTTGTTTGATCGTTACCAAGCTTCATATTTAAACGTTTTATGTAAAAAAAAAAAAAAAGATCAAGTTCGTTAATGGCTGAAATCGGACCAGTGGGAGGAGGGATTTAGACGGGGGATTTTTGAAAATTCGAAATATCTCCGTTAAAATGCATCGGATCGAAAAATCGTATAGAATCAATTTTATTGCAAATTAAATATACTATAATAAACATATACATTTATTCTGTATCTTGAATATTAACCGAGATATTTGCATTTGTATTGTGTGTGTGTGGTCGGTAGGAGTCGGCTATGTCGGGACTTTTCGTCGAGAGCTAAGGCGGCCGTTTCCGTAACTATTCGTCCCTCGTGAATAAGTTTAGAGATTCCTTCCTACTACTGTTGTAATTAGGCAGATTACTCTCTTGTAAAACGTCACCGGGGAAATCTCCTTAGTTTACACAGCCCCTGCGTGAAGGACTTTTGAAACTTAGTACTTGTATAAACCGAGATATCAGCATCTTTCTATACTGGATGGAACTGTGTTTTTTATTCATTGAGTCTTTCACTAACAATTAGTAAATCCTTTTGTTAATGCGGGAATCGAGCCTTTAAACTAAGATTAATACAATGAAACTTAAGCCGAACTCTAATTTTCTGTTAATGCTCTGTTCATTTTTTTGCTATAGTTGATTTTTTCGTTTTTGGTGTTAATGTACTTTTTTTTGTTATTATGTTGATTTTTTTTCTCTCTTCTGTTATCTGAGAAATATCGCCTCGTAGCGAATGCTCCAAAATAAATAATTAAGATAAAAATAACTTTATATATTTTCTTAAAAATTATAAAAGATAAAAGAAAGGTAGAATTGTGAGAGAAGGTGAAGAGGGTGGGAGAGGTGAAGGACCACTTGGTCAAGCACTCTTTTTTGAAGGAACACCCGTCCTCGAAAGACCAACATAGTTTGGTTGGCTTTTCCATGATACAATTATATCAAACATATACTAACATGATACATTCTGTATGTATAATGAACTCCATTACTATTGTATTTTTTTCTTTAATGTAAATAAATAAATTTTAAATTAGTAGATTATGTAGTAATGCCCTCACTCAAAAAATATATTTCATTATCTCGAATTTTACTGCCTGCTTTCTTGTAGTTATCCCTCATGGTTTTTGGGTCTTCCCGTGTTATTTAAAAGTCAATGAGCATTGGATTTTATTGTAAGAAATGTTTGGAAAAATATTAGCTGTCTCCGATGACTTTGGGTAGTTTTGAACTCTGTTATTAGAGATTCCTCTTACAGAGCAATATTTATTATTAATTATTTGGTTTAATTATTATTAAAATGTCTCAGGATTTTAAATGCAGGTAGTTCCTTATTTTATTATATCAGTGTGTTTTTTCTCCCTACATTTGTGTTTCGATTGCCTTTCTGATGTCATCTAGTATATTCTGGCATTATTTTTATTTTTGTGATATACAATTTAATTCGTATGTCGTGTTTTCCTGAATTTCAGTAGACTGATCGCCGGTGATTTTAGGTAGTTTTAGACTCTCTTATTAGAGATTCTTCTTGCAGAGCAATATTTTTTTAAGTATATTGGAACTCAATATTGTGAGGGAAGCATATGTTACTGCATTTCCCTTTCTGCAACAAGGCCTGAATAATGTACGATCTCAATTGGAAATTCTGAAGAATGGGGAAAATACTCTTCAAAAAATATTTAAAGTTCCTTAAGATTTTTTTTTTTTTTTTTTTTTTTTTTTTAATTGTAATATAAACGTTTTTTTTCTGATAATGATTGTTCTGTTCTGGAATCAGCATAATCATAAATGTGAAAATCCGTCACGTAGGGGCTGCCTAATATAAGCATAAGCAGATTTTCCGCGTGAAGCTTTACAATAGAGAAATTTCACGAGAGCCGAACAGTTGCGGAAACGGGCGAACTAGCTTTTGGCGGAAACTTACGACTAGAACCGAAGTACCGAAATTAGCTTATCTCATCTCGTCCGTTATCCGCAGACATTTAATAAAAATGTAAATATCTCAGTTAATATTCAAAATAGAGAATAAATGTATATAACAATATTTATTGTAAATCTAATTTGCAATAAGATTGATTCTATACAATTGTTCGATCCGACGTATAGTAACGGAGATATTTCGAATTTCCTAAATCCCCCCTCCTACTGGTTCGATTTAAGCCATTAGCGGATTTGATGTTTATTTATACATAAAATGTTTAAATATCGAGTTTGGTTACGATCTAGCAAAAATTGCGACCGCTAGAGCGTTAGCAGGCATATATATATATAAATATAAAATTTTTGAAAATCGCGTCATGAGTACGACCTCAATAGGTGATTTCCCTCAGGGGAAATCTACTAAAAATATTAAGCATAATGACCACGAACATCTTAAGCTATTCTCATGAAACGAATATTCTCCACAAATATTTATTTCATATAGCATATCTCTGAAAGCTAATATTGATGCAAGCTGTTCCTTTTTCTTGTAACAGTTTGTGAAGTGGAAGAACTACTGGATATTTATTTTTTATATTTTATTTACTATAATATCATATTATCAGCTTCTCTATAATTAAGGACCTAAGAACTTGAAGTCATATTATTTTTATTTGGGAAAATGATATTCTTTTCCAAGATCCAGCTCAAATGAAACTTCATCATACGAATGACAGATTCATTTTTATTTTTCGAAAACTCTCTAGCTGAATGAGATTACCAACTGAACCGATTATAATTTTATGTTATTAGGTATTACTACATGCTTTTTGCCACAGTGGAATACATTTAGTGTTTATAATGGGCTTAATTGCTTGTGGTTAACGTTATATGTTAAGGTTTTTTTTGTCTTCCACAGAAGACGAGGGAGAGAAACTGCGAATCTTTCCAATAAATAATTTTTTTTAGATATTAAAACTGTCTTGCATGAATAAAATTTTATTGCTCACAAGCTATTATTTCCATAACATTAATTGAAAATGTTTCGCTGATTTGAAAGTAGCTATATATTTGTAAAATAGAACTCGGAATCTCCTTTTATGAGGAAGGCATAGAAAATAAATTTATTGGAATCTCCAAATGGAGTGTCCAATCGTCTTAAAAGCCTGGACATCGGTGAAGCAGGTCAATAACAGTTTTACTCCAATAACATTCCAACCGGTTCGAGTTACTGCACTACTAGTCCCCGTGTATTCCATCTTAACTTACATTGTACCCATTAAAACTATGTTGGTGGATATAGCCGCTCACATTACATTTTGTGGATTGAATGTCAGATAAATTTGGATTAATTTCATTCATTTGCTAATTATATCATTTGTTTGGTACACTTTATTATTAAAATCTCTGATGTTTTTAAATGAAGATAGATCCGTATTATATCAGTGAGTTTTCTCTCCTTCATTTGTGTTTCGATTGCCTTTCTGATGCCATCTAGTATATTCTGGCATTATTTTTATTTTTGTGATATACAATTTATTTCGTATTTCGTGTACTTCTTTTCTTTTTTTATTTGCCAGTGATTGTGAATATTTTCCTGATTTCCAGTAGACTAGTCGTCTGGGTGTGAGTACCACTACTCCTAGGAGCTGGAAGGCCTGTGCTCAACAAAAATAATCAACAAAGAGACATTATTTAATAATCAATGTATATACCAACAAGGACATATTTGTTTATTTTATTTATTTCATGGTCTTATACTGAGATATAAAGGTTAATTCATTGTTTGCGTTTTAGATTCCAATAAAAACCATTTATTTGATTTGATGAGTGTTTTGATATTTTTTCCATCCTTTTATCACCTTATCAGCTATTGAGGTCGTACTCAGGACGCAATTTTCGAAATTTTTCTTCAATGTCCATCGATCCTACCCAGGAGATGACGAAAAATGAGGTTGTTCAAAATGGTATATATATATATATATATATATGTATATATATATATGTATACAGCTCTGTTACAGCTCTTATGTAAAATGAAAAATCAAGTTCGTTAATTACTGAAATCGGACCAGAGGGAGGGGAGAGGGTTTAGAGGGAGAGAATTTTAAAAATTCGAAATATCTCCGTTACTATACGTCGGATCGAAAAATTGTATAGAACCAATATTATTGCAAATCAAATGTAATATTAATATATACATTTGTTTTCTATCTTGAAAATTAACCGAAATATTTGCATTTTTCAGTTTTCAGCCTTTTATTTTATTCTTAACAAACTTTTAAACACAGGGCACCTAAATCCTTAAAGTGTGTTTACAATAATATATTTATGTGATACAGTATATTGATACCATGTCCTAAAAAAGACCATGTCATCACACCTCTAGGTAAAATTTTTAATTTTCCCACTTTCAAAGTAGTCAGTTTTAATCCTAATTTTATTATGGTTGGTTTCATTATTTTTAACGATTCACTGTAAGTTTTCCTGCCCTCTCCCTTTGCTGTTACTGAGTGAGTTGGTAGTAGTTATTTGATTTATCAATGGGTATTGTTACGTGTTTTGATAAATTTTACTGTTATGATTCCCTGGAGAAAAATACAAATGAGCTTTAATATCGAATATTTTCATTGTGGTGGTAAAACCTTGGGAATTTTTAAATGACTCTACTTTATAGTCCTCCGCAATTAATAGCATAAGCGTGAAATTATGAATTCCTATAGGATTCGCAGGAATCGAACCTATGACTCTTGGAGTTGCCATGCGCATTTTTACCAAATCCTTGACGCTCGTGGCTCAGTTGAACAAGTTGTAACGTTTTCCTTGAATCCTCGAATACCTGTAAAGTTTATTGGAAATATGTACAGCTCATTTAAAGTATATCTTAACTAATCTGTTATGACATGTGTATTATTATATAATATTCTGGGAAAGCTATTATTAAATGCTTTTCTTTTTTTCTCTCTTTTTTGTGATAATACTGAATAAAATTCCCTGTTTGAAGTGTTCGGTTCTCGGAAACTAACCTAAATCGACCCGACGAGGGGCAAGAACTAAAGTTAGTAGAACTTCCTCCTAAATATCTTCTTGGAACTAGGGCCAATTTAACTTGATCTTATTGTATTTAGTGACATTTGTTTTAAAGGTTTTTATAGGTTTCTTTGTGTATACTAGTTTTATTCTTTACTCTGGGAAAACTAATTACGAGTTCTAAAGAAATTTAAATAAATTATTTAACTAAATTTATTTATTTAAATTCACGAACTCCCATTTTTATTTGGTTTTCAGCCAAACCTGTTTTAAGTCTAGATACAATATTAATTAAAAGTAAATTCAAATGCACCATTTTTATTTCGATCCTGAATGAATAAATGTTCTGTCTTATACAGGTAGTTGTTTGATTTCTTCTTGGACTACTAAAATTATAGTTATTAATATATAAATTATTCTGATTCTTTATAAATTGGAGTAGTAGATATAGTAAATAGTTGGCTATAAAGTCAACATGATATATTCAGATGTATGTCAGTAATTGTTTTTCTTTCCGGTGAAGAATATGTCTATCTATCTGTTCAGCTCAGTCTGGTTGGCAGACCTATTTATTTAGAATTCAGAAGTCGTTTCCGTTGGAAGCTTATTAAAATTAACTGAAAGATTTCTCATTACAGTTTGTATTTACTCACGGTAGTGTTAAGTATTACCACTATTCAGATTTCTCTATTGTAAAACTTGACGTGGGAAATCTGCTTAGTTTACGCATCTCCTGCTTGACGGACTTTTTGTATTTTTATCTATTCTTACTTTCCTCGCTGTTTTATAACCAGTCATATGAACTCCTTCGAAAGAATTATAAGATATACGTACCAAATTTAAGTTATTCTCATTTGGAACTATAATAAAACAATAAAATGTTTTGAAAAAAAAGCTATTTACCTCTCTCATCTAACCCATTTTGCCCAACTGTACAAAATAAAAAGAAATCTGACAATTCTAACTTTTTTATCTATACAATAATACATATAAAAATAAATAAAGAACTGTACAAAATACTATATTCGTGCGTTGTAGCGTTACGTGACGACCTCATACAGAAATCGATTTAAGTAGGTCAGTCTGGGTTAACTGTCTTTATTCGAATCAGGTACTTTGACCTCTGTATTTCATCTTCATCTTCTCGCCCTATTTCTAAGTTTCGTAATGCTCCTTTGGAATAATTCCGTTGTGGCATTATGGTTCAGTTACTAAAGCGTTTAACTTTTTTTTTATTTATATCGGTTAACTTTGCAGAACACTTTGTATAAGTTTTACCTGCACATAACAGTTATACAATGGGACGGTTAAATGAGAAATATATTAACTCATGTATATATAACATTAATTCGATTAGATATTATTATTAGGTTAGCATTGGGGGGGGGGTGGAATTCTTGAGGATGAGTCTGGTTTTCTGGTGATTATAAAGATTACAAATGTTAGCCTTTCACACTCTCCGATCACATGAAATTTAAGTTTTAGTTGAACTCACACATTAGTGGTTGTGCTGCCGGTATATATATAAATACGATGTGATGACTATTGAATGAACCTGTTTATAATTTTTAAATTGGTTATTAATTTTAAATAGTAACGTTAAAATCTGAGTATTGTCATAACTTACTTTTTTCTATTTATACGGCGAATGAAATGGTTGAAGTTGTTTGAATTGAAGTGTTATATGGATCTGGTTCCTGGTACGTTATTGACAGTTTTCAATAAAGGGACGTGTTACGCTGCTTTTAGGGTGAAATCACTTGCTTCGTCACAACCAATCTAGGTGAAACCTATTCTTTTCGAGCCCCCTTATTTTTCCTAGTCATTTATACATAATATTATGCGCAGGTTACGTAAATTACTTCCTGTTAGGTGTCATTTATATTAAAAAATGTCTCTCTCGGAATTATTCTGTTAATTATTGTGTTATAGGTTAGATTTAATTATGATTTTTTCGTAGACGTATCATCGAAGTAAGTATATTTCACTAAAAATCAAAATAGTTTTTGCTATAATATTTGTTTTCCACTGAGGATACTTTTCTAAGTGAAAGCTTAGAGGAACTTGCTTTCTTTCGGGTTGTTTTTCAAAGATGACATTGTTAGGATCCAATTCTTCTCCAAGGGGGTTTCATCCCTTCTCCAGGTTGAAAAATGCGTTAGGGGTGGTTAGGAGACATCTGGCAGACTCCGGACTCGGGTCCAGTTTGGACACGGGCCGCTGCTTCCACCTCTCAATCGCCGTTCCCTAGCTGTCAGGAGCCTGCGACAGCTATTCATGGCTGACTGAGCGTGTGTGTCTTTGTATTTGATAAAAAATGCGCGCAGTGTGTTTATGGGCAAACAGCTCCAGAACCTACGGGGGAGAGTGGAAGATGGATTGCATTATAATAGGGGATTGTAATGCTAACACGGCCATTGTAGCAGCGCCCCCTCTAGGACGACTCTCCCGTCCCTCTCATCTCGGCTGGTGGGTATCCACCCTTGGCAGACCCTATGTCATATTTCCGTTATCTTACTCCCATTGTCCTGGTGGCCCATTCCTTTAATGAATGGGAACGAGTGCATCAATGGCACCTGCAAAATTATCTCGCAGTTATCTTCTTAAGTGCTCTGTGTTGTAGATTAGATTTTATTTCTCATTATTAACTTAAGGTGTACTCCAACAGAAAGTGCCTTTTACTTTTAAATAGCTACTCTGTAGATAACCTTTTAGCATTGTTAGCATAAAGTGATTAATTGTTTATAATAAGCAAATAAAGTTCTATTTGCTAGGCCACATATTTCCAAAGGAATGTGATCTCAAAATATCCGGTGTCGGTTTGTTTCCGCAATGCCAATTTCTGATTCCACTTTTCCTATCTGCTTTTGGCTACCTCGTTACAAATCCGTCGGAGACTTGATCAAACTAAATTTTAACATTGGGAAAGATAATGGACGTTGCAAAACTTCGAGGTAAACAAGAGATAAAATATAACGTACTCACGACTGAGTAGTACTCAGAAACATTGAAAGTGGACCTTCAAAAATGAAGCATGTGATTGGTGATTTCGACAGATCAAATCGACCAATCAGAGAGAGTACAAGGCAGTGTCAAAAGTACTCGGACGATTTAGGTGGGACTACGAAAGAATCCGTAACATACTTCGGTTTCTCAAGCAACAAATGTTGACAGATTAGTAGTGAGGTTTTCTAAGGGAAAGCACGAGGCATTAAAGAACAAGCACTATGCAAACGGAACCGACAGCCGAATACTCTGAGATGAAAGAAATAAAGGTTAAATTTAGTATATATAAATTCAAACATAGGAATATTCTTAGTTTTCCAAAATCCACCAGCCTATTCGTGCATATATCATTTTTAAATTAATTTTAGCTATTTGAATATATAGGCAACAAACTATCTTATTATTAAATTAAAATTGTCTGTGTACTTTAAAAGTTTTGGAAGGTTGTTTATTTTTTTGTCCATATTTATTTTAACTAACCTTGGTAATGGCGGATATCAATATCGTTGTTTCCATTGCTGGAATGGCCGTGAGTGTGAAACTTCGCTCTCGCCATTGCATTAATAATATTGCTGCTAGGGAATGCTGGTTAAAAAGAAAAAAAAATAGGAATATAAAGAGAAATAATAATCGAAGAAAATAATATATTAGAGAAATATTACTCTGAACATTAAGAGAATTCCTTGAATAAAAGGAAAACGAGACTAAAAAAGAACTATGAAAGAGATCAAATGAAGCAATTATTATAACAACACAAACACAAGCTCCCACTCTTTTGAAGAGTTCCTAAAGGACTGCATTTTAATATGCTACTTGAATTGGTAATATTTTATTAAGAATATATAGAATAATATATTTTATTTTATACTGTTCAGCCTTCTTTATCGAGAACAGCGTTAAGAATCATTATATTTATTGAATTGTTGCTATTTATGAACTTCCTCTTGGTGCTTCTAAAGCTAATTGAAACGAGGTATTTATAGGTTACCACTTTTTTTAGCCAGGGCGGAGCTAAGAATTTTATTTAATAAGTTAGCCACTAAATAAACTCCTAATGCCCAGATGAAAGTGGAACACACGACTCTAGGTTTGCCAACTTGATTAAAACCAACGTCTTAACTCACGTGGTATTGTATTTGTGAATTATTAACGTCCACTTGGATGCTGCTAAGGTTAATTGGGACGGGTTGTTACCTCTATTTTCCAGCCAAGATGGGGTAAGGATTTCATTTAATGAGTTCTTCAATAAATAAATCCCTATTGCTGAGGTGAGTATTGAGGTGACCAGGGCAATAGTCGTATAAAATGGGAAATTCCCGACTTTTATTATTTTTCCTTTTTTTGCTTCAGTGCTATTATTTATCAAGGTTCAGGGTCCTGATATCAGTGATAACTCCAATGTCATCAAAGGATTCATCATCCCTGTTAATTTTACACCCCCTCTCTCTCTTTCTCTTGCTAATTTTCAGATGATGTCACTCACGAGATATCTTAATGGTTTGAACATGAACACTTACAAAGAAGGATTTCCTCTTAATCGTAGACCAGGACTATATTATATGCTGGGGGTTTGATGGGCCATTTACTCATCATTCATGAGCCCATCTCTTAGGAGATTTTGTTTGAAATATTCAACAGTTATTTTTTATGTTTTAATGGACCATGAAAATGGTAGTATAAAGGATGAAATGTTATTTGTTTCTTAACGTCCACTTTATGCTAATATGGCTAATTGGGACGGGTTATCTACAGATTACCACCCTTTTCTACCCAGAGTGGAACTAAGGAATTTATATTTAATGAGTCCGTCACCAAATAAATTCCTATTTCCCAGGGCGGAAATCGAACTCGCCACTCTAGGTTTACCACGTGAAATTAAGTCCAACGCGAAATGTTAAGAACTTATTAAAACTATAACTGTTTTATTTACGCTATTGGTTTTACTGTGCAAAAAGTTCTTTTAAATAGCAGAACAAACAGTAAATGTTTGGTATCTCTATGTTCGCAGGAATCAACTCCTAAACTTTGCTGAATGTCAAACTTATTCCGATCCTAGGCAAAATATTAATTAAATATAGTTGTTATTGATTTTTAGATGATTACTGATGGTTTTTAGCCTATAGAAATAGAGTAATGTCTTATTCATTGGTTAATTGATAAATAGGATATCATATTTTACTTTTAGGAACATGTATATTTAATATTTATCTTTATCAACCCTCCAATTATTTCTTTCAGTCATCTACTTGCTTCTTCTAATTATCCTATGTTGTAGGTAATATATGATTTTTTCTTTTAATTTATTTTATTTAATTGAACCATCTTCTTCAGTGATATATTGATAAATCAAATAGTCTTTAAGATTCGCTTTACTAAATCAATGGGAGGTCTGAGTGAGAGGCCGTTTGTACACGTCTGAGGGCTGAAGTGGGTTTGGTTTTTTGCCCGTTTTTTCTTCGTCCCAGACTACCCGGGCTCGGGCTTCGGGAACAGTCCATTTCCTCAAACACCTTACTAATTATTGTCCTTTCCAAGGAGGCTGCCTGCCAGGAGCCAGCCACCTTAAACGTTTAGTACTCCTGGTTTCTCGACTAAGGCGGAAGTTCAAAAATAAAAATAAAAAAAAAGATTAGGTCTCGCGTTCATTACTGTCGTTTTTTTAAGATATATGAAATGGCTAGTAGAGAATTGTGCATTTTATATTTTTTTTACTTTTAGAAATGAATCATAATTTATTAATCCGTAGAGACCCTTTATATCCTGAAATTTAAATTTAAAGTTCATTGTTTTACCCAGTATCTCTTATAATCCCAATCATATTGCTTACAACTGACTTAACAGTATATTGATTTAAAGGCATTCATTCGACCTATATTCTATTTATTAATAAACTTTTTGAAACAACTTCCCCAAGCCAGCAGCCTGTATGAGTTTAGATTGTTCACGAAATTGTTGTACCCATCCATGGCATTACGGCCAATTGTGGCAGGTTATTTACGGATTATCACTATTCTCTAGCCCGGAGTGGAAAGGTTTTAGTAGTGAGGCCATCACTAAATAATAAATATCTATTGAGTAATACAACTCATATGTATACAGCTGTATAAAGACCAATGCATTCCAGACACAGCTAATCTGAGCTCTTGAAAGCGTTATTTCGTCTCTATTTCTATTCAAACAATTTTAATTAATAATGCAATCCCCCTCGCCACCCCACCCTCTAAAATGAGTTAGTATTCTATAAAATGCAAATCCATATGTCCATGAATAAATCTTCCCAGATGAATAGAAAGTACTATTCAAAATGCTACATTTATTATATCCTGTGGACTCGGTCGGCCATGCGGCATAAGGTATTGTCAATAAAATCGTTAGTCACTCTGAGGTTTGAAAAGTATGGTCAACTATAGATAACCCTTCCCAAATTGCCACCACATAAAAGTGGACGGTAAATAATAACACATTGTTATTTTATTAAATGTAAATGTTATTTATTAAAGTTAAGCTATGCTACTATAGCTTACCGAGAAGAATTATATACAGGATTCCACGCTTTTTAGCGAGTGAAAGTCTAAAGATTTCCTTTTAGCAGTTCAAAAGGAATCTAGAATAATAATATAAAATTAATACAATTTCAAAAGTAAATAAATGGCTCCCCGTTACTTAAAATTACGATTTCATTGTACGAGTATAATTTCTAAATAACATTATGAGATATTGACACTTAAATTTAAATTATGACTCACAATTTGTCTATTTTTATATTCCTATCTTTTTCTACAAAAATAATTTTCTATCTACTTTATTTATTTGCTTTAATCCCCGTTTAAGGTGATTAGCATGAGTATGTAATATATCTCTCTTGGCCGTGTAAAACCGGATTTTTTATTTACACATTATGGAAAAAAATCCCTTATATACCTGAGGTTCATTCACTTAAAAAAATTTAAAAAAAAAATAGTTAAGTATATATATATAAAAAAAAAAATACTGTTCAAATAACTAAGATGGGAACGCCAAAAGTCATGATTTTTATTTTAATGCCGTATCACCAGTTTTCTTAAAATTCGTTTTTCCACTCATCCAGAGTAGGAATTTACTCAAATTAATTATACCATAAGGAAAATTGCTTTTAAATTCCAGATAGCAGTGAAACCTTGTTGGCATCGCCTTGTTTCATATTTACATTTATATCCCGTTTTATAAACCTCCTATGACAAAAATGATGATATCTATATTCACTCTCGTAGTTGAGGTGCCTGGGACAGCTAAATTTTATTTAGCTGTGCGGTTACCGGGCTCGAGGATTGACTCGTAGCCATTCTCTAGTCCCCACTCGGCATGGTGAGGGAGTTGCGGAAGTACTTGAATAAAGGAGTACTGTATGGTACATAGTGGCATGACAATATGGTAGGGATCGTCCCATGGTGTATAATTTACTGTTTAACCAAAGTCATAAGGCAAGCCTTGGCCTTCAGCCAAAGTTTTCAAATTGTTTTTATAGAACTGACAGATTTACTTGTGAAGTTATTGATTTATTAGTTCTACGAACAGTTCCTTTTCTACTAATTTTTGATACTCTAATTTGTGAAAGAAGTCTTGCTTCCCTAATAAAAACATTGAATTCACGTATTGTTTCTAAAATATGGCTGTTTGAGAGTTTATTTAATTAAGTGACTTTCATTAAATAACCTCATTAATCTTTTAAAAGGCATTAAACTGTTCCTGCTTATGGCGTCATTCTATAAGAATCCACCAGCTAGTTAGTTCAACTTGCGAAAGAGATGATCTCAGATTGTTTCTAAGAGTTCTGTTGTAGAGTTTTGGTTCTGAGAATATAGTTGGTCTTTGGTTATGTTTGTTTGTGGTATGTCTGAGCGTAAGTTGGATCCTGTTTGGAGCTAGCTGATACAGCCAGTTTGTTCCGTTCTGTTTAGTAGGACTCAGCAGATGGGAGCCACTCTCTCTATTTGCTAATTCAGCTTCCTTTTATCCATCTTATCACAACCGCATCCCATACAACTTGCTCCAATAGTAATTGGACTATTTCAACAATGTCTCAAGAGTGGCTGTATCCTCTACTCTATTATGATAAACCAGTTAGTACTTGTAGTAGCTCGAATGACGGAGTTTCTGGATTGTTTTAATAGAGAATATAGCTAATTTTAGCTGTTGCGTCGAACTCCTCTGCTATGCAAAGCATGTATTCAAAAGGCCATAGTGATTATTGATGAGTGTCGCATTTAAGTCGTGACGTGTCAAGAAGACCTAGAACTGCCCAAAGGGTCCTGATATTTAATACTTAACCCATAATAACGTAATTTATGATTTCCTCATACAAATTAAAGAAAATATTGCAATCACGAAAAAAAATCGGTTTTCAGATTACCTCGTTCATGACGCGATTTCCGAAACATTTCTTCAAATGTCCATCGATCCTACCCAGGAGATGAAGAAAATGAGGTCCGTTCAAAACGATATATATAAGAAAAATCAAGTTCCTTAATTGCTGAAATCGGACCCGGGGGGATTTCGAAAATTTGAAATATCTCCGTTATTTTACGTTGGATCGAAAAATTGTATAGATCCAATGATATTGTAAATGTAATTATCAATATATTTTGTTATGCACGTTTTTGCTCTATCTTTATTATTAGTCGAGATTTTTGCATGTTTTACTTTTTGGTTTTCAGTAAACCCCCCATTCCTACTCATGTCACATTGACAATAAGCCGTTATATTATGAAGCACATTATTTGAAGCCTAAATACCAAATATTATTCTCATTGTTCTTTTACGTTTTGAGGTAAATACAAATAAGTGGGAAATCTGCTTAGTATATACAGCCCCTGCGTGACGGAAGTTTTTATAAAAGGATAGGATTGATCATTTATGAGGCGATATTTTAATAAATCCATTGTCAAATTACTTTTAAAAATTTAGACTCATTTTCATTATAATTCTTCTCATTGAATGCTTTGAGATGATGAATTCATTGGATTAATAAACTTTCTTTACCATCAAATTGTCAAGGAACCCCTAGCCTTAAATATTCAGAGCCACTACAAAATTCAAAAATTTCTTGAGTCTAATGTATTGTATTCCATATCGAAATTAAATCTCTAAATGAAGTGCATCAAAACATTTTGTGAATATAGATGGGAGGAGGAAGTCATTAGGTTGTTATGTGTGTCAACATCAAATGTTTGTTTGTTGGCTTCCTTAACTATTGTATGTGAAACCAATGGCTTGACTACTGATTCTTTGGCGTCAGAAACATGACTCGGAGGTTTGAGAAAACCTTAAATACAAAATCATGTATATCCTCATTACTCTACGTCAGATCGAAATATTTGACCAAATTTAATGCAAAGACGAATGAACTCCAATTGTCCACACATTTCCCCCTTACCTCATTTGATATTCCAACTGAGACTTGGCTTTGCTGAGCTTCTGCCTGACGGACTTATTTCTGTTCCCCTAACTCTGGCTATGATTTCTCCGTGATTGGACTTTATTCTTCTTTTTATCTGAGACATATAGGGCGGTGTATGTCACTCGCAGTAGAAGTTTGTGACTTTTATTTGCGGTTGAGGAAATTCCTTACTTCCAAACCCGCAAACTTTTATTACCTAGCTGAATGTCTGTAGATATAGAATATATCTAGGGATCCCAGCTGACTTCTCATGGAATTAAACTAGTTTTCACAGATATCCAATTCCGTGCGTGTCTCATATTTATTAGTAGCTTTATTTGTTTTCGGTTTATAATTAATTGAGCCGTGTATAAAGTTTACGAATACTAAATTAATTTTAGTAGTTTTAGCTTTTGAAAGTACGGAAAGTTTCACACTTAGGGCACTTTATTATAATTATTTAATTGAAATGACTCGCAATATCGCTCGTTTGCAAGTTTTATTCATGCAACAATATAATTTCTTCACTTAACTTTCTTCTTAGCTACCTATAAGGTGTATTTTCAGTAGCTTCTCATATAAGTGCATTTGATCTTACCACTAGAGCAGTTACTTGAAAGGTTCTTAAAAGTTACGCTCATGGTTAATATCGAATCTCGCACATACACGCACATTTTAGCAGATTTCCCTCAAGGTCGTATTCTAGCTATTGAGGTCATAACCATGAGGCGATTTTCGAAAAATTTCGTCAAATGTCCTTCGATCCTACCCAGGAGATGACGAAAATGAGGTCCGTTCAAAATTATATATGTGTGTGTGTGTGTATATATATATATATATATATATATTTGTCTGTTAACGCTCTAGCGGTCGCAATTTTTGTTTGATCGTTACCAAACTCGATATTTAAACGTTTTATGCAAAAAGACAGATCACGTTCGTTAATGGGTGAAATCGGACCAGTGGGAAGGGGGGGGATTTTCGAAAATTCGAAATATCTCCGTTACCATACGTCGGATCAAAAAATTGTACAGAATCAATCTTATTGCAAATTAAATTTACTATAAATATTGTTCTATACATTTATTCTCAATCTCAATATTAACCGATTTTATTCTCAATACATCTTCAATATTAACCGAGATATTTGCATTTATTAAATGTAGGCAGATAACGGACGAGTGAGCTTCCCGCCAAAAGCTAGTTCGGCCGTTTCCGTAACTATTCGGCTCTCGTACGAAGATTTATCTATTGTATAACTTCACGTGGGGTCTCTGCTTAGTTTACGCAGCCCCTGCGTGACGGACTTTTTTCATATATGCAGTCATCTAGGTGCATCGAAGTAAAATTTTATGGCCCTAGTCCTTCCGTGCAACCTGTGTCATTGGACTCTACGTGAGAAGTTAGCCAAAAACTATAAACGTATTTAGCAGTCCTTGAAAGGATCAGGAACCTCTCCTGTGTTACTTAGATCTTTCAAATAAGGTTTTGTACTGTGCTTAACCAGAGTTCGTATTCTATATATGTGTGCAGTGTCTAAATCACCCCTCGATGCCTACTGGTAAATGCACACAACACAAAAGCCTACTAATCTGAAGAACGATAGTTTTGAAGAAAAAAAAAAAAAGAAAAAAAAACCTGTACTAGTTGTCTGTGAGTTACGGTGAAGTTGTTCCGTCCCTGTCGTCTGGTAATTAAAATATGTCCATGATTTTCTGACCGTTAATACTTTATAGAAGTTCTCTTTAAACCTTAGTTTTTTAAATTTTCTCATTATTTATTCATAATGACAGTTGCCGCATAATTAGTGCCATATTATTTTGATTGATGGGGATTTTAGAAAGTCGCTTTAGCGAATTATGAAAATAAAATAGCAGCAAGTAATCTGCTCAAAAGGAGTGGGTGATAACTACGTCGGGCTATTTATAATGTAGGCATGTCGCATAATGACATAATTACTCGTTAATTGCATATAACGGTGTTTTATATTTACTAGTTTTGCATTATTCAACTATCTCCTTGGGCTAGGTGAAGAACTTCGTCACGTCCTCTCGCACGTTGCATGACAGCCGGTTTACAAATAGTTAACAGCTGTCATTATCGACATGTAAAATAGCGTGGATGCACCTACGGTAATTTATTTTCACCATTATTACAGGCATTGCAAAGTAAAATTGAGAATTATTTTAGTGTATTACCATAAGTATATTCTTTTAAATCTGAAGGAGGAAGTTACGAAAATATGAATTTCTAGTCGTATGGGAACCATTTTTATTTTCTAATATAAAATAATAATAATAAAAACTTCTGAACAATAAATAGTATTTAAAAAGTCATTTATTTGATTTCTGTTCTTTAAGATTTTAATAATGGATTATATAATTTTTCATTTTCTCTGTTTTTTTAAATATACTAAGGTAGTGGCATTTTTTGTCGATTTCTCTTGTGTGGTTAATTAATCATAACAGTAATTAAAAATCATAATGAATATTTATTTACACTCAAAGAATACTGGATTTGGTAAAATAAAAATATTTTCGGGATTCAGAGAAGCATTCCCTATCAAAATCGTATTATGAAAAAATACCTAAGTCTCCTGATTAATTACGGTTTCCATTTATTGTTTATTGGTAAGTAGTGTGCATTATTTAAAAAAAATTAACATGATTTCAGTGCATTCTTATTGACTTAAACAACAAAATTTTTTAATCACTTCATTTGAGATTAATATACAATATCTCCGTTTGAATACATTAGATCAAAATATGTCATGTAACATAATTTATTGATGATAGTTTAATGAAAGTATAAATCGTTCTAGATATTTTTTTTGTATCTTTAATATGCACGAAGAAATTTGTAATTTTTCATCCCTTCATCCCCTCCCATCCTCTTTGTTGATTTTGATAAAAACGTTCACTGGACAACTAGGCAGTACAACAGTCTTAAATATGAAATTTAAACATTCGAAGGCCTGTGGGTTTTGAAGTTTAAGAGATCAGTACAGACATTACGTCGAAACGTCAAAAGATCTTGAGAGGGGAGGTTCGAACTATTAATTCCGTTGAAATGTGAAAACCGAAATGGTTTGCGATATAAATACTTATTTTACTTCTTTCAAGGATGTAAAGGTTTTTAGTATGAGAATATTATTATTATATTTACGTATTTTTTCAATTTCATATCGTGTAAATAAATATTCATTCTCCTTCATTTCCTTATTACTTAATTTATATTAACTATTTTATTGGTATTTGTTAGTTAATCCAAGAAAGTTCTTTTGAAAATGTGTTCTCTATGTATGTATATGTATGATCATGTGCTCTTGTGTGTCGTTAATACAAGATTCTGAAGTATATTTCAATAGCTTTTTGTGTTCAATGAGTATAGTAAATTTTGAAATGTAATAATATTTAACATGAATTTCTTTTGAGCGAACCAATGAATATTTTTACCGAGCGCGGGCACGTGTTTCTTTATTGTCTCTCTAGTTAACCCTTTGTTGGCATCTGTGAATAGTTAAACCGGCCGTATAGAAATTGGCTTCAACCCTATTGGATAATCCAATTTGGAGATGTAACATAGAGAGAAAGGTCGGACATATTGATTAGCCCCACTAGGTCAATTACTTTTACCGGGATGTGGACTTTCTGTCCTTCCCTATTTGAAGATGGGCTTTATTTATCGTGCTTCGTTATCTGATAACAATCCCCCTTTGGGCTTTAATTTTGTGTATGCTCGCCGGCTCTATTTCCTTGTTACATATGTGTATCTCTTTAAATTCTTCGTAAAGAGCTTTTAGGAAATCAATATAGCACTGCTTTTCAGAAAGATTACTTAATGGACATAATTTATTTAACACTTAAATGTACAAAGGCAGAAATAACTTATATGAATGCCAATTAGATCAAAACTCTAATTCTCTAGGAATTGCACTTTAAAGGGAACCTTATTCGTGAAATTTTCACGGAAAAAATAAATATTACATCAGTGCCGTGTACTTTTCATTATACTCTTTGTGAAGACCATAAAGTCTCTCATATTCAGATTTCTAGAGCCTGGTAAATTTCTGACTCAAATTTCATTAAATACAAATTTTAATGTTCCTAAATATCAATTATTGTTCTCTAAAATGAAATAAGAGTTGAAGACTAGAATTACATTTATAAAGTCCAGTTTCCTGTTCCCCTTTTCCACGCAGAGTATCCCTCTAACGTGGGAATTTATTTGAATGTTGTGTGCTCCGTCCTTTAACGTCCAGTTCAATTCGACTAGTTATTAATTTTTTTTACTGTCTTGTTTCCGGTGAAGAGGTTTACCGTGTTTAGTGTAATATGGTCTTTAGTAGAGTTCCCTTGAAGGAAATCGTGACGCAATTTAAAAAAAAAAAAATGTCCTCAAATGACCATCGACCCTACCCAAGAGATGATGAAAATTAGGTCCGTTAAAAGTGATGTACATAGATTTATATACCTACGTCTGTTAACGCTTTGGCGGTCGTTATTTTTGTTTGATCTTTACCAAGCTCGATATTTAAAGGTTTTTTGTATAACCAAAGATCAAGCTCGTTAATGGCTGATATTCGACTAGGGGAAGGGGAATTTTTAAAATTCTTTATATCTCCGTTATTAAGCGTCGGACCAAAAAGTTGTATGGGTCTAATGTTGTTGCAAATGCATTGTTCTATAAATGTTGTTATGTTTTAGTTTTTTTTACTATGTTGATTATGAACCTAGATATTTGCATTATTTAGTTTTCGGCCTTCAGTAAACCCCCACTCCTACTCCTGTCGTATTAACAATCAGCTGTTATATTATGAAGCACATTATTTAAAGCCTAAATACCAAATATTTTTTCATTGAACTTAATAAATGCACACACGTGAGGCACTTGGACATCTGCTTAGTTAATACAGCCCATGCGTGACTGACTTTTGAAAGAGATTTTTCGAAAATCGCGACATGAGTAGAACGTCAACAAGTAATTCCAGTTTTCTGTATGTGTGTCATTAGATGAGGTTTTAACGATTTTCTCCTTTCCTTTTAAAGACGTGAAAAGGATTACAAATATGGCGGGCGCTTTGAAAAAGTCACAAGGTGGTAGTATTCGCCAAGTCCGGTCTGAAGGTTGCACAGGGAGATCGGGATGTGAGTCACGAGTGAATCATTCAACCAACGGACATTCCTTAGAGGGTATGAGGCTCCTGACGTCACAACGGTGAACGGCTACTTCGTACTGAGTTTCCATTTACGATTCTCAAGTCTTTCATTTTTAAAACGAACTCAAGTTTTTCCTTCCAGGTAAATTATAATGAGGACTCCAATATTGTAATTAAATCCAATTTATTGCAGTGAATATATCTGTTAATATTCACTTTATTTTATTATTATTATTTTTTTTGTAACAAAAAAGTCCTTATATTCAAATGAGTCACTCATAAATAATTAGTGTAGCCGCACTGAGGCGTGTTGTTCAGAGTTGGGATTAATTAAAAACTGCAAATCTTTCATACTTAGTCTTATGATTCTTCCATGCGATACTGACAATATTAAATTATGTATTCTAAGTCGTGGAGTGTTTACATTCCATTTAGAAATTTACATTTTTGCAACACACGTAAAGTATTTTTTCTTTGGTAATGTTTTGTCTATCATAAAGATTGATGATATACTTATTGAGATATGAAAAAAGATCTCACTTTGTCACAATCAACCTACTGAAATTGGTGTGGGGACTGACAAATGTATTGTGAGTTTTTAGACTTTGACGTTCGCGTTTTACCAAATTGAGTTTGTACTCATGTCGCGATTTTCAAAAAATATCCTCAAATCTCCATCGATCTTCATTCTCTGTGATCAATATTAACCGAGATATTGGCATCTTTATTTCACCCTTCAGTAAATCCCCACTCTTACTCCTGCTATATTAACAAGTCTGTTATATCATGAACCATTTTAAATATTATTGTTATTTATTAACGTCCACTTCTTGCAACTAAGGCTAATTGGGGCGGGTTATCTACAGGTGACCACCCTTTTCTAGCCAGGGGAGAAGGATTTTATTTAATGAATTCATTAAATACATTCCATTGCTCAGGCGGGAATCGAACTCGCCACTCTAGGATTACCATGTCTCTCATCGTTAACCTGAGCCACATGAACCATTTTATTCTTAGCTTAAATTCTAAATACTGATTTCAGAAGATCTTTATTATGCCATATACATGCAAATTCTTTGTGCGATGACGTCATCAATTAAGATGTTACATTTTTTTCTTGAAAATGTTTTTTGATCCATACCATATTCGACATCTAGCAGTTTCAGTTAAAACTAAAGATCATATTTTTTATTGGCTGAAATCGGACCTGGAATAGTAGGGGTTTAGAGAGAGGGGGGGGGAGGAAGCATTCGACAATTTAAACTATGTCGTTATTAAGAGTTTGATTGCATAGAATCAATCTTGTCAATTATGTTGGTCTGCAATTGTTGTTATTAAGTTAGTTATTGGTACTTTTTTTTTTTCAGTAACCCTCTCCCTCTCTACTCTTCGGAGTTTTTTTGTACAATTTGAGAATGTGTGGTGAGATGATATCACAGGTTGTTATATACGTGGGAAATCTACTTCCCTTTTTTTGGTTTTAGGGGAAGAGGGCTAATGAGGTTTTAATCAAAAAATGTCTTCAATCGTCCATCGATTCTGCCAACGAGCTGTCGAAAATAAGATCCCTTCAATTGTATTTATAACTTATCTTTTATTGTCGTCATTTCTGTTTGACAGTTACCAAACTTTATATTTCAACGTTCCATTCAAAACTGAAGATCGAATACGTTAACTGGCTGAAATCGGGGCATCAAAAGAAAGGGAGGGGAGGGTTAAAGGGAGGAGCGATAAGGAAAATTTAAATAACTCCGTTATTATGTCGGGTCAAAAAATGTTCCATAAAAATTCTTACTGCAAATTTAATTTTCTAAAATGCTGTTATTTTCTTCTATTCCTTAACTCTAATATTAATCGAGGCATTTTTTTGGACTATATATAGAGTTTCAAAGTGATTTATTATGAGTCAGGACAGAGAATGTTGTTGAAAATGTAATATCCAATAATTATAGTTCTACGAACAGATTCTCTTAGCTCCAGTTTTATCAGAATAATATTTTAGTTTTCGGCCGATATTTCACCAACACTTCTTCTACTATGCGATTTTTACTTAAAGTAACCCAATCAAACATGTCATGCCCAGTTTGAAATTGGAGTACTGACTCATTGGCTCTTTGTTACGTATAAAAAAGAATAAAATGTAGAACGGCTTCCTGTCATTGGGAAATGCTTAGTTGGTTAGTTAACCTGGGTGGCGACTTCAGTCCAAGACATCTTCCGGGTACTTATGGCACTTCTCGATTCTGATGGTGTGCCATTCTTGTATTCTTGTAGTTCTGACTTGTGCTGTTTCTAGCAAGAGTTAGATGTCCCACCAAATTGTTTTCATTCGTATTTTATCGTCAGAAAACATTCACGTTGATACATTTTCATTTATCTTTAAAAGGTTCTTTGTTGTTGTTTTTTCCCATTGTAGGATTGAGCGCCCCTTACTGGCTGCTTACATTAAACGATGTCCCAGTTATAAATGTCCTTGCTCGAACCTTAGCCATTAGAAGCGGTAAGCCAACTCGGGTTCGGGCGGGGCACATCTCCATAATGCCTCCGACCCTATCATTAACCATGGCCGCCATACGGATTGTCTTTTCAAATTTCAAACCGAGCTCTCTTATTCTTCTCTTTATATCCCTTAATTACGAGGCAGACTCACCTTCTTTGCATTGTCTGACGAGACCATACACACACTGTCTTCTCAATGCTCTAACGGTGTCCTCTTAATGCATACTTCTGTCACAAGTTTTAAGGGCATGTTGCTCTCCTTTGAGCATATGTGAGGACTCGTTGGAACTAACAATTTTTACCAGCTATATTCATAAATAACACGTCAGTTCATATATCTATGCATTGCACAAGTACAGTTCTGATGCATATTATTGAAAATACGTAATGCTGCACGTTTGTAATCCCAATGAAACCTTGATCAGTTCAGATTTCAAAGAAAGTTCGTTTCTTCTTCAGTTAAACCTTATGTTTATACTTCAGATATATTCTAAATCTAAATTCGCAAGATATTATTATTATATGATCCATTCCAGATAAAGGTAAATGAAATGAGATTCTCTTCCAGTACAGCAGCATTTATTTTTACTACTGATTTTGATGACCATCCCTGTAGCATCGTGTACATCACGAGTAGAATGTGTGGACTTGGGACTCGTGGAAGATGGTGACAATATGAGTAACAAAAACTGGTTGTAGAAATAAAAACAGCCGCATAGGAATACCTTGTCATTTCATCTTCCTTTAAAAAAAAAAAAAAATTGTAGACAGATCATTCCTTTGGAAACTATTTATACTTTACAATGATTGAAATTAAATCAATCCACAAAGTTTTGTTTCACATTGAGTTTCCTCACACCAACATTGAGGCGTACGCATTGACCACTTAAAACGTGGGGCATTCCGAGTTTAGTTGTATAATATTTATCAAGAAGTAATAAATGTTCACGTGCTGAATGTGTCATTGGATATACAAGTATATGTTATCGAGTTAGCTACCTGAAAACAAGTTTCAGTTTTTTCCTGCAGGAGACTATGAAAACGTAGCTACCACAAGAGTACATAAACCATACGTTAAAGTAAAAATTGTTGTTCAAGGAGCCGTTGTAAAAATTCACAAATATAAGAACTTTTAGTACAGCTCTTTGAATTACATGTTCTGTTTGCGAATATATTTTATATATTTTTGTTCTGCTTAATGTTATGATAATGTTTATCCATGACAAAATATTGAAATACGGTTTTTTTTTTTTTTTTTTTTTCAGGTAGTGTAACGAAACCTAACTTTGTTTTCTTCGTCATCTCTAAGAAGAGTATTTAAGTATTTTTGGATTACTGGTACATTAAACATAATTAATAGTTTTATGTTTTTGAGTATTTCCATGTCTTTTTTCAATTAATAGCCATGCTGATGAACTACCTATGAGTTTATTGTTGGTTCTGCAGACTCTTTATTTTCATTTCGAATGAAATAACTAGGTTTATATAAATAGTAAGATTATGATTATGCATACTCTATCTTTAGGCCTATGAAGTGTATAAAAGGCAATTTTAGCTGAAGTTATATGCATTTAATTTGAACTCCAGGAATTTAGTTTATACTGGGATTTGTTGCAGTTTTACCAATTTGTGTGACTCTGCTTTTCAGAGAATTTTGTCATTTACAATAAATAGCTAGTCATGAGTCATATTTACTTATCTTCATTTCTACCGATAAGTCATACGATTTTGCCTTCTATCTCTTACTTGACTCCGTAATCCACCCTTTATCTTAGGATGACTAAATATGCTTCCTGGCGATAAGAAAAAAGAACTTTCTCTGGAAAGTATACCTTTTTCCAAAACAGTAGGAAGGTTTTTATTTTCAAAGAATGTCATAATTATTATATTATTAAAATAAATGAAATTAACATTTGTTAGTCCAATATGTGATGCATATATCTGCCAAATCGATGTTCGTGAAAATGAGGTAGAGTCGGTCCGCTAATATTCCGAAGGAAAAGTGTCTACTTACCCACGAATTTTTAACACACTAAAACATAATTTTTAACTACTTAAACTATTTTGAGATATTTAAATTAAATACCGCTTATATAAGTGAAAGGAGCAACACAGTATCAGAATCAGAAAAATCATACTTATATTTCTACAAGAATCCACTTTGTACTGGTTGAAAAGATTTATTCTCTCCAATTACCAAATTTTAATTTAACAACGGGTACACAATTCGGATAAATATCTACATTATGACGTTTTGATACTGACATTTTTATCTATTTTTATAGACAGAAATTTTATGCAGCTTTTAGCGGAAGGTTTGGCAATATTCTCGATTGTACAATTTATGGTCTTGCAAATAATTGTATTGTGTTACGTTTTTAATAATTAAATATTATTCTGAGATGATAGTAGAGGATGATAGGCTATGAGCTATACAACTTCTCAATTCTTCAAATAGAGGATTTTATTAATATGCTGACCGTTTCGGGCGCCATTGGTGCCTTTTTCGGTGCAATTTTAGTAGAAGTATACTTGAATTTTCAAGATACTTACGTCATTCAAGATGTCATTCTCACTGAGTGCAGTAGTTATTTTGCTCCCTGCTCCAATTGCTCTAAAGAAGGGAACCGATGATACCCGAAACTGGGCGCACTTTTAATAAACTCCTTTATTTGAAGAATTGAGAATTTGTATGACCGATACCCAACCATCCTCTAGTATCATTCAATAACCAACGGCTAACTAACAACTGATAGATTGTTCTAAGACAGGGCTTCTTAAACTTTTGTAATCTACGACCCCATTTATGATTGCGAGTTTCTTGACGACCCCATACAAATATAAAAGAAAAATAAATTAATATTTTTTGATGATTTATTTATTAGGTAACAATATACATATACATATGAAAATATATAAGTTTAGAATTCGTTTTGAAACATACAAAAATCTAAAATTAAAAATTGCACAAAAAATTATAAAATTGTATTTATTATAGTTTCAAAAATAAAAGTGGATTCTGACCGTCTTAATTCTCTCGAATATATTCAAGTAGTTGCGTGGTAAGTATTAAATTAAAGTATAAGTTAAAAATTTAATGAGATGGATGTGCCTGTTTTTTATTGCATAACAAATCAAATCTTGGTGGAATGTTTGAAACTGCTGGACGTAAGACCTCTTCAACATTTTTTAACGCTGAACGATATTGGGATTTAATATGTGTTAAAGCTGAGAAAGTAACTTCACATAAATATGTGGTGTTGAATGGCAGAAGTACGTACATTTAACGCCATATTAACGATTGTCTAATCGTAAAACAGATAAGATAAAACATAAATTGTATTTTTATCTCTCGCGACCCCAGAATTTTGCTACGCGACCCCAAATGGGGTCGCGACACATAGTTTAAGAAGCCCTGTTCTAAGATAATACTCGATTTTTCAAAAATAAATAAATAAGATTGACTAATTACTTAAGAGATTATTATTACAGTCAAGCTACTCATGAGTATTTACTTAACATCCTTGACATAGATAAGTCCATTCGTGATAAGTCATAGTAGAGAGCAGGACCATCTTTATGTGCATTTAGTCATTTAAAAGTCAAGTTACAGAGAGATTGTATCAGGAATAACATCTCAATTTGACCCGCTACACTTCACATTTCGTTAGTATCTAGCAGATTTCTATTTTCTCCTGAATAGTGTTCTGAATAATGTTTAATCGTAATATTCATTAAAAGACACCGTTTTTGGTTTATGTAATTTATTTGTTTTCCTAATGGTTCTACATTTATCTTTTATTTTAAAACTATTACACAATTTAGCTATGTATAACTCCCATCTGTTGTTTGAAACAGTCAAATTAAAGAATTTATTGTAATTTTTAGTAAAGCATTGCGAGCCTGTCGACTCTTTAGAGCAAAATAGAGAGTTAAATTTTGATGCGGGTGTTGACTGTTTCCTTAGTGATAAAGTCAGCTGTCAGAACCGACTATGAGATGAAACTCGTTGGCGGAAACTGTGACAATCAGCTGTTATTTTCCATTAACCAGCTGGTATTTTACAATGTGCCATTGGAGGGCGAAAGGGGAAATTAAGAGAAAAAATATTCATTTTTTGTGTACACAAGGCGATCAATAAATATTCATTTATTAAAGAGTATTTTCATCATCTCAAAAATATAATGAATGAATTCTCTCATAACAGTTATACTTTGATGATTTATTGTGTTTTAAAGCTTAATTACAGCTAAGTTAATTTTAGATTAAGTTAAGGATGCCTTGGTTTATCATATATTATCACAGTTTACTGATTTTTTGAATAGAGATTCTGGATTACTATTAATAGAATCTTCGTCTGTAAATAGATAGATAGATTAAAATTCTGTATTTAAGTATAAACTTTTTACAGGCGGTTCGAATTTTTACAAAAAAAAATATATATATAAAAAAATAAAATTAAAACACATAGGTAGGTACAATACTTATCTAAAGTAATACATTAACATTGGTGATTGATAATATAAATACTTTGGCTATAATTAGTTTATAAATAAACAATGATATTGCGTCAGGCCCAGGGGATCTGTTATTTTTTATTTGTGATTGTTATATTTTTTAATTTGTTCAAGACTGTTTGCAATTCTGCTTTAGTAAATGGACTATCGAAAAAAGGGTGCCCAGCATCGTAAAAATAGACAGATTCAATTTTTGGTTTTACGGGATATATGCTTTTGTAATATTCAAACCAAGAATTTGAAGTAATTGGTGATGCTGATCTATCATTATTTTTACTACTGCACTTTTTGGCAACTTCCCAAAAATCAGAAGGATGTTTCATATTATTGAAGCCTTCCAAAATAGAATTAAAATACTCTTTCTTAGCTGTCTTTACGATGTAGTATCTATTTTTTGATTTTCCGTAGAATTTTGTCTGTAAATACATAATACAAACAAATCAATTTTTTATTTAACTTTATTCTTAAATAAATAATGGATTGTTTAGAAACTTTTGCAATTGAGAGCTTAACATGTCATTGATTTTCTCTACTCCAGAAAGACAGAACATTTGGACATATAGTAATGAAATTTACCCTGTATTGAGGTTAAATGTGTTTTTAAATTGTTCCTGGACCAAAAGTCTGGCAGCCTCTAACAAATAAATAAACAAAATTAATAAATACATTCTCCCCGAAACTCCATTACAACTTGTACAGCGTTATAGCTTATTTAATGTTGGAATTAAATGAAATACATTTATTCCATTAAATGTTTGAAACATTATAAAAGGATTCATAACTTTTTATTCTGCTACATCCGAGCCAATAAAATATACTATAATTAACTCTTAATGTATATAATTTCTAATGTATTACTAATTCCAAAGTTTTATATTAATTGCGTTACTTATATGCGCCTTGTAAATATCCAGCATACATATTAATCAATTGATTCATAAATAATTAATATTTTCATTACATTATATATGCTTTATAAATGTTAATGCGCCAACCCATAGAAATATGACTAGAAATGTTTTCTTACAAAAGATGGCTAGTTCATTATTTGATTTTTATTTCTTATTTTAATATTTACGATAGTATTAATACCGTTTTTAATAACCTTTTAGCATATTTCCCTTAAGGGTGGTGGTTGTACTCATGACGCGATTTATGGATAATGTCCATCGAACGTGTCCAGGAAATGACGAAAATGAGGTCCTTTCAAATATATATAAATATATATATATATATATATATATATATATATATATATATATATATATGTTAATGCTCTAGCGGTTGCAGTTTTTGTTTGATCGCTACCAAACTCGACCGTTTTATTCAAAAAGAAAGATCAAGTTCGTTAATAGCAGAAATCGGATCAGAGGGAGGGGGGGGTTTCGAAAATTTTAAATATTTCCGTTACTATACGACGGATCGAAAAATTGTATATAACCAACCATATTGCAAATTAAATTACCTATGAATGTTGTTATTTACACATTTTCTCTATCGTGAATATTAACTGAGAAAATTGGCATTTTTTACTTTTCAGACTTCAATAAATACCCATATTAATAATAAGCTGTATTATTACGAATCACTTTATTCTAATTTTATGTACTAAATATTGTTTTCAAAATACATACATGCAATTTCGTTTTGTGTTCTTCATGAATTAAGATTTTGTATGCTACGCCATCACGTGAGAAACCTGTTTAGTTTACGCATTTCCTTCTTAAGATGAAGTGTTACTATAAGCTGCTGATGAAGGACTAATAAACTTTTCACAAATACATATTAATGTGTTTTGTAAGACCGTCTTACGTTTAATGAAATTCTTGCGGAGTTTGAATATTTTTAAATCATTATCCTGTTGAAGTGCCATCATACTCCTCAATTTCTTGGTATTTATCATGTGTTCGACTAAAAGAAAATATCAGGGCCTTTTATAGAAATAGATTTATTTAAATTATAATTTAATCTACTACTTTTTTTGATTTAGTTTCCATACACCGGCTGGGGAATTCTTAAGTAAAAGCAACATTGTAAAAAATAGGGATTTTTTATTTAATATAATTAACATCTAGAGCATCTTAAGCCCACTCAAAAATGATTTCTTCCCTTCTTTTTTCCCTTACGTCAATAATTTCACCTTCACAATACATTTGTAATGAAATCTTTAGCCTCAGCGTTTTTCCTCCTGCTGGCTTTGGTGCCCGAATCCCATGCTCGATACTGTATATACCTACCAAGGTGGTGACAATAGTAACACTTCAGATATTAGTTTCCCGTTACCTTCTGTCCTCGACAGACTTCTTGATTAACTGATGTAGTCCTTATCTAATGAGATTTGTGTCTTTCCAGAAACTATGGCCATAAAGGACTGCCGACACAATGTCGTTCGACTCTGGTTATTCATCGAACAAAATATTCCTTGACATTTATTATATTTTAATAAGTCCGTCGCGCAGTGACTGCGTAAACTAAGGACATTTCCCACGTGCTTGTATGACAAATTAGTGAACCAAACAGAAATCAAGAAAAATACAAAGAACTCGTTTAATACTCGAGTTACGAAAAAATGCATAGAACAGCTATTGTAGAACATTAATAGTTTCACAATAATGGTTCTATAAATGTTTACGAGGAGACTCATTATAACGGAGATATTATGAATTTTTGAACGCTCTAAACCCCTCCTATTCCTAGTTCGAATTAGTCAATAACAAATATTACTTATAGTGTCGACTGAAACAGCTAAATGTTGAGTGTGGTATAGACCAAATAACTATTTACAAGTTAATAACGTAAAATCATTAATGATGACATTATCACACAACGTATTTGCATGTATCTCACACAATATAAGTTCAATGAAAACAATTTTTATTATTTACACTTCTAATAATATGGTTCAGGATGTATCAGCTTATTGTAAATATTAAATGAGTACAAATGAGGGTTTACTGAAGGCTGGAAACTAAATAAAAAATATATAACGATTAATACTCACGATAGAGAAAGTTCGTATATAACATTATTTATAGTACACTAAATGTTTAATAAGATTGATTTTAAAGCATTTTTCGATCCGATGTATAATAACGAAGATATTATGAATTTTCGAAACACAGTTAGTTTTCAGTCGTTAACGAACTTGATCTTTAGGTTTTCATAAAAAGCATACATATCGAGTTAGGTAACAATTAAATATAAATTTCGACCGCTAGAGTGGTAACCGTCAAATTATATTTTGGTAGACTGTTCTCTCTCTCTCTCTCTCTCTCTCTCTCTCTCTCTCTCTCTCTCTCTCTCTCTCTCTCTATATATATATATATATATATATATATATATATATATATATATATATATAATATTTTGAACAGACCTCATTTTTGTCATCACTAGGCAGGATCGATGGACGTTTCAGGAAATGTTTCGAAAATGGCGTCATGGGTACCTCAGTAGCTGATTTCTCTTAAGGGAAATCTGCTATCTAATATTGAAGACTGAATTACCAATAATTTACATTTGTTATGGATGACATGTTACTCTTAATTAAACGTTGACCTGCATAGCTAGCAACAGTTTCTGGGTTCTTTCAGAACGGAATGCTCCCAGAACAGTTAAGTGTGTCCCTCTGGGAGAAGTGCCAATACCATCCCGAAACTAGGTCTGTTTTCTTGGAACTTTAAGCTTTCAGGAGTTGTTAGTAAATTTCGTTAATGTAATCTTCCTTGTCAATCCTCTTAGCTGTCCTTTCTTGGCTTTTAGTAGTTTCCTCATTGAATTTTCCGCTTTCCTGGTTATTTGCTAATAAAATAAAATAATATGCGTGCAGTTTTTCAATTGTGGAACTGAGCTCAGTGGATGTGTGCTTAGAAAATCCTTATTCTAGTAGAATAAATCATGAGTCCAGCTCTAAGAACCATCAAGTCAACGTCCAGGAAGTTCGGGAACTGATGATGAAGCACTGCATCCAAAACGCGCTGTCATTTTAAATAACTCATTACAGTGGAAGAGTAGCCATTTTTTTCATATACCTACATTAAAATACTTGATCAGGACTTAGGTTGAAATTATAAAGTTGAAAATTCCTGATCTTATTTTATTTAAGTGCTTTTAGTTATTCAATGTCTTTTGACTCTTACATTCGTGTATTCTTTACATGAATTATTTTTTCGATTAAAAACGGGTTATATCTATTTTTTTTATCAGATTTCCCTCCGTGGGAAATCTGTTATTTAGGTTGTACTCATGGCGCGATTTTCGACAAATTTCTTCAAATGTCCATCGATCCTACCTAGTAGATGACAAAAATGAGGTCCGTTCAAGTTTATATTAACATTTGCCTGTTACCGCTCTAGCGGTCGCATTTTTTATCTTATCATTACCAAACGTGATGTATAATCGTTTTGTGGAAAACGAAAGATCGAGTACGTTAACGGTTGAAATCGGACCAGGGGGTGGGGTTAGAGGGGATGACTTTCGAAAATTCGAAATATGTCCGTTATTATGAGTCGGACCAAAATATTGTACATACCCAAGATTATTGCAAATGTAATGTTCTATGAATTTTTTTATATAAACTTATTCTCTTACTTCAATATTAGCTGAGATATTTGCATATTTTAGTTTTCTGCCTTCAGTAAAACCCCACTCCTATTCGTGTCACATAAACAAAACTCTGTTATATAATGAAACAATTTTGTTTTTTAAATTAAAATACCAAGTATTGTTTTCATTGAACTTTTTTTTAGTTATGATAAGTGGAAATTCGTGGCGTACGTATGAAATCTGCTAAATTAACGCAGCCCCTGTGTGATGGACTGTGCATTCTGTACTTTGTAAAATAATGCATTCTAGATCGATGGATGATAGATCTAATCAAAGTGATCTTACCTTTAAAATTGTATATATGGTAATAATACGTTATAATTTTATTTTTACAACTATATTATTGAGTATTCTTTAAAGAAAATAGAGTAGTACATAATATTGTTATCATAATTTGCAAACAAACGAGACAATATATATTTTTGATGACGTTATCTGCTTACTCTTCAGTTTAATTCTATTATTTGCCCCTTTGAAACATGAGTAGCAAATTAATGATTTCTGAACAGTTTCTACGCCAGGAATTTTAATGTATTTCCAGTGTTTGGCTCTCTAAATTTTATATAACAAGTGGACATTTCAATCAAATAAAAATCGAGTAATCATTTGTGATTAAATCAGAGTGGTATGAGAGCAAATAGTTTCAATCCACACCATGCACGCTTTATCGTTGTATAGGCCCGCATTGAAAAGCAATTATAGAGTTATTTCCAAAAGCATTGAGTGGTATACTGTTATAAGCTCATTCATTAATCTATATCTCATTCTCAAAATTAAATCCCATTATTCAGCTTTACTCGTATTCATTTGAATATGAACGGATTCAAAGTACAAAGTATGAATAACTTATTAAATCCAGACCTAATTGTTTCGTTTGTAAATTCAAATTGCAGGGCAATGTATGCGATAAGGTTTTTAATCAAACATTTCACCACAACACTGTCAGTCACATATATATTTTAATTTACGTAATATTATTATTCCTATGATATTATCAAATTATAATCTGTTATCATTAATTATTGTTACAGAAGATATATTCCTATAATAGACGTATTAACAAGTTTCTACTTAATAATATACGTGAACTTCTTCTTAATTTTTTACCATGCAGCAACGTTCATTAGTTGTATTTTAAAGTATCGATGGTCCTTTTATTATAATTATTAAAAATTTTACTTCTTAACTCTATTTTCTTACAGGATAATAATAGTCCTTTCTTATAGAAAAAAAAACAAAATATTGCTTTCTCCAGTTTAATAAGACTTCTTAAAATATGAAGATCTATTGGATTTTTTTTAAAAATATACTCTTAAATTCTAAATAGAAAACTCAATAATTTATTTATAAAGGCAAAATAATGTGGCTATTGCCTTATAAATGTATTAAAAATAACTTTTATTTTCCTTGGCAAGCGAAGTTAAGCATTATTTTATTTTAGCCTTTTAAACCATCCCAGGGTAGCACTAGGAACCCGAAATTATTACTACCTACATTTACCGTCATGAAAATTTGCAGAATTTAATATATGGACCTTCTCGTTAAGACTTGGGTGTATTAAACCTAACAAACATACAAAATAAGCTGCCCTCCTGTATGGTCAGCCTCCTAATCTGCCAATTTCTTGGCAATAATGTTTTGTTTAAATTGTATACGAAAATTTAGAATAAATTGAATGGTGCAAATTAGGGGGGTATCTCAGGTGAGAGTGCAGCTTATTATTTTCATCTTTATTTTTTATATAAATGGTGATGGATGATTTTAGAATAAGTGTGGACAAGTTCTCCAGATCATCGTTTGTTAGCTCTTATTCTATTAGTATCTTCACCGTTTTTTGGTGGAGGACTCCTCTTGAGCCGAACAGTAGCCCCATAACCGTCCAGTCTTGGATTTCGTATTTTTTTGAGAAATAGGGACAACAAGGTTCATATATTCCTTTCTTCTCCTGGTCCATCTCTTCTGCTTGATTTTTCTTAATCTCACAACGGACAGTATGATCCAGAATTAAGCCATCACTAAACATTTAGAGCGGATGATCTTGGATTAATATGAGCATTTCTTCATTACAAATTAAAATATTATGACATCCCATGCGTTAGTTAGCAATAAATTACTAGATATAAGAAAGTTCAATAGTAACTCCTATTTTAAATTGCATTGCACATAGGCACAAATTAATTAAATATATTTGTTTGCAGATAAAAATCTTTAGAAATGTTCTAAAATCTCAGTTACTGTTCGTAATTCCATTTTAGTAGATTGCCCTTTAGGGAAATCAGCTATTAAGATCGTACTCATGAACCAATTTTCGAAACATTCTCTCAAATATCCATCGCTCCAACCCAGGAGATGACGAAAATGAGGTCTGTTGAAAACTGCGTGTGTGTGTGTGTGTGTGTGTGTGTGTGTGTTTTTATATATATATATATATATATATATATATATATATATATATATATATATATATTTATTCTCAAAAAGAGTCAACATGAAATCTATGGGTGTGCGTGATACGTGGGGATTTGTACGTGGTAACGTGTACTCATATTACTCTATACAGAACTTGAACAAATAAAAATAGACCCAGTATATCTATGTATCTTTGCAGTATTGCCGGTATGTACCGGTATTTTATGTATAAAAAACAGTTTTTAAAAATTTTATTTTTAATTTTATTGTGAGGAAAAAAATAAATTGAATTTCACATAAAATAATTGTTTCCAAAAAATTACACCTATATTTTGTGTGGGCGTCGTACGCTAGCAAATATGGTATATAAGTCTGTTTGTGTCCAGCGGTCGTAATTTTTGTTGGATCGTTACCAAACTTGGTATTTAATCCTTTTTTTATTCCAAAATAATTATCAAGTTACTATATAACGGATAGCAAATTGTATAGAACCTATTTTATTGCATACTATTGTTCTAGTAATGTTTTTATGTACGTTATTTCCTTACCTTGATTATTTACTGAGATATTTGCAGTATTAGGTTACGGCCTTTAAAGCAATAAGCTGTTATATTATGAATCACTTTATTTGGAGCCTAAATACCAAATATTGTTCTCATTGAACTTTTACGTTTTGAGATAAATGCGACTACATGACGCACTTGGAAAATCTGCTTGTTTACGCAGCCCCTGCGTGACGGAGTTTTTTATAGTTCAGCTGACTCAAAATCCTCTAGACGTTTATTAATTACCTCCTCAAGTTTTTATTTATATCTTTTGAACTTGAAATTATCGTACAATATTGCAAATTTTGAAGTTAAAGTTAGGTTACCAACAAGTCTGGTTATTTTCTACGGTCTTAATGTTGAAATTAGAAAGGCCTCATAAAAGAAATCAAACGAGGTTTATTTCACATCAGTCTTTCTGAAAGTTTAGTTGCCTTCGGCGACTTATTGGGTACTTAGTAAGTAAGGAGTTTCAGAGAGTAGTCAGAGATCTCTTCTCGGCGAGTAGTCTGTTCGTAATGCCCGATATAAAAAGAAAGTTTATCCCTTCGCTACAATAGGTCGAGTATAATGGTGGATCTTGGTGTAAATGTTTTATGAAGACACCGACTTCCACTCTCGGACCTGACATTGTCCGGCCCCCAGACCTCCTGTGCTGCAGTTCTCACCGACTGTTTATTCCCTGCTCTCCGATGGTCACTCACAGAGGTTTATCACACCTTCAACTCATGCAGATATACTGCTTTTAGTACATCTTTAATGAAAAGCCATTGCTGACAGCTACAATTCTCTTCTTGTGCATCACTTATGCAGAGAGGTGCCTGCACTCTTGCAAAGATCACCTGTGAATCCAATAAAGTTTTCATTCCTTTTACTAATGAAACTTTCAGCATATTTATGTGGATTAAAATAGATCTTATCATGATTGTGACTTTTCATTATTTAAAGAAAGATACATAATCTTCACAATGCTTGCCCGTCATGCAAGGCCTGCGTTAACTAAGCAGATTTCCTATGTGCTGTTCTGGCACATTATTGTTCTCTTCCTCCATTTATTTTCTATATCTAAGTAAAAATTCAATGAGTAGAAGACAGCTTAATATTTAAGCTACAAAAATAATGAATCGAAGGCAAAATATAGAGCAAATAGTTCAACAAGATTGATTCTATAACATGTTTTGATACGACTTATAATAACGGAGGTATTCTGCATTTTCAAAATTCCACCCTCCCACTTGTTCGAATTTAGCCTTTGACGAACTTGATCTTTATTTTCACCTAAAACGTTTAAATATCGAGTTCTGTAACAATCAGGCCAAAATTGCGAATGACAGGGCTATATCTACTAATATAGTCCATATATATAATTCATATTTCTCAGTATCAACCAGCCATTAGTAATTATTTGTTTTTAATTTTAAACTTATACGTTAAATAATTTTGCTTACTATAACTAATTTTGAACGCATAGAAATAAAATATAATACAACAGAGACATGTAGATTTAGGCGGCGGTGTAATACAGATGATATATTGATGTACACATCTAATCCTGTTAATAATTGACATTAGGATATTAAATTATTTATTAATTGGCCTAATGTTCTGAATTAATCGGTAATTGATATCTGACCTGCTGATTAGTGTTATAAATCCAAATACTGGAACAATAATTTATGGCTGAGTTACATTTTTAATGTATTTAGAGAAATGCCAAATTGCTGGGCCAGAGAATATTAAAAATAATATATGACCCAAAAAATAAAATTGGAAACTGAAATATTTATAAATGGATGAAGAGTGTATTTATGGGGATAATGGTCTTTCCGGTATCTTTAAGAAATATATATATCTTCTTTCATTGTATGATATATTTTTTTTGTAAAGAATGATGATTTTTAGCAGATTTCCCTTAAGGGTGTTTAAGGTACTCTTGACTCGATTTTCGAAATTAATCTTCAAATGTCCATCGATCCTACATAGTATATGACGAAATTGAGGTCCGTTCAAAATTATATCATCGTCATTTACCGCTCTAGCGGTCGCAATTTTTGTTTTATCGATACCAAACTCGATATATATGTATATATATATATATATATACACGTTTAATGCTAAACTAAAGATCATGGTCATCAACAGCTGAAATTGTACCCGGGAGATGGGGGGTTTAAAAATAGGTAATTTTGAAAATTTGAAATATTTCCGTTATTATAATTCGGATCAAAAAATTGTACAGAACTAATCTTATTGTAAATGTATTAACGTATAAATGTTTTTATATACTTATTTTTTCTATTATGAATATTAACCGAGATATTTTGATTTTTTGGTTTAGCTTTCAGTAAACCCCCACTCCTATTAACCCTAGTATTACCGAGCTCTCCCAGGTCGCATGGATTACCAAGGGGGGGGGGGGCTCCTCGAGCCCACAACCTTAAAAACCTTTTATTTTGGTTCTATAATTTTTTTAAAATTTTTATTTCTATTGGATTATGTTTAATGAACGTTTCTTATGACACCTGTGAAAAAAAAAATTAAAAAAAAAAATTAAATACAAAAATAAAAATAAATTAAAAAAAAAAGTTCGGATGGGGAAAAAAGGATGACTTTAAATTAAATGTTATTTTATTCTACTGGAGGAACATATCTAAACATTGTTAGAATAAAAAGTTATCTATATCTAAGTTATTATAACATTATAATAGAATAATAATTTAAGAAAATATAATTATCAGATTCGTAATGCAATTATCGGTGCTTTTGCACAATAATTTAACGAGCCCATACGTCAAAAAAAAAATTTTTTCTCAACATAGAAATTTTTTTATTTAATTTTATTGTTATGCCCTCACTCTAGGATGTTTTTCTGAGGAATACATAAAATATCAAAAATATCCCATTAAAATTGGGTGATAGGGAACAAAAACAAAAAGTTGTGGGCTCGAGGAGCCCCCCCCCCTTGGTAGTTCTAGGGTTAATGCCGTATAACAATAAGCTGTTAAACCATGATTCTCTTTAATCTAAGCTGATATAGCAAATATTGTTTTCATGAGACCCTTATTATACTAGCACATGCGAATTTGTTGTGAGATTACGTCATCAATTAAGGTCTTACGTTCTTGTCTTGAAAATACCCGCGATATTTACCCAGGAATGGGAGGGGGGGGGAGGGGGATTCGGAAATTCAAAATATCTCCGTTATTATACGTCGGATCGAAATGAGTATAGAACAAATCTTATTGCAAATTAAATGATCTATAAATGTTGTTATATGCCTATTTTCACTATCTCGCTTATTTACCGGAATAATAGCATTTTTTAGTTTTCGGCTTAACCTTAACGGGTAAACCCCCATCCTGGTTATGTTATAATAATAAGAGTAGTAATGAAGCTTAAGTCAAATATTGTACTCATTGAACTTTTACTCTTTGAGACAAATGCATATACGTTGGCACACGTGGGAAATCTGGTTTGTTAACGCAGCCTCTGTGTGACTGGCTTCTTTTTGTGGATCTAGTTTTAAAAGATATTTACCAACTTTAGCTAAATTATCGCTGAGACAATCTGTGGGTTTCGGATTCACAAAAAAGTTGAGCCTCTTCATATGGTAGTTGACATTGACTTTTTGATTCGATCGGACAGCTGGGGGACTGGGTGAAGGTATCTATTGGAGCTCATTGGACCTAAGAGCGATTTGCCGCCGCCTTGGCTCTCGTCTATTACAGTAGATGAGGCCCGTCCATTGATGCAACCCCTGCACACGTCTATCCTACGTGACGTACTCCGGCCAGCACGTCTACTGTAGGCTACTGTCCCTATGTCCGGGCCAGGAGACGGTGTAGTCGGTTGCCCATGGGCAAACTGCTGTTGTGACCCATCATAAATAAATCTGTTAACGCTCTAGCGGTCGCAGTTTTTAGCAGATTTCCCTTAAGGGAAATCAGCTATTGAGGTCGTACTCATGACGCGAGTTTTGAAAAATTTCCTCAAATGTCCATCGATCCTACCCAGGAGATGACGAAAATGAGGTCCGTTCAAAATTATATATATATATATATATATATATATATATATATATATATATATATATTTGTGTGTTAACTCTCTAGCGCTCGCTATTTTTGTTTGATCGATACCAGACTTCATATTTAAGCGTTTTACGTAAAAATAATGATCAAGTTGGTTAATGGCTAAATCGACCAGTGGGAGGGGGGTATAGAGGGGAGGATTTTCGAAAATTCAATATATCTCCGTTACTATACGTCGGATCGAAAAATTGTATAGAATCAATCTTATTGAAAATTAAAGTTACTATAAATATTGTTCTATACATTTATTCTGTATCTTGAATATTAACCGAGATATTTGCATTTGTATTGTGCGTGTGGTCGACGGAACCCCGCCATGTTCCGGACTCTCCGCCGAGAGCTCTGGTGGCCGTTTCCAGATCTATTCGTCCCTCCTGAATAGATTTAGAGATCCCTTCCTACTACAGCTGTTATTAGGCGGATTTCTCTATTGTAAAACTTCACGTGGGAAATCTGCTTAGTTTACGCAGCCCCTGCGTGACGGACTTTTTTATTGTTTGATCGTTACCAAACTCGATATTAAACGTTTTATTAAAACTAAAGATCAAGTTCGTTAATTTCAGAAATCCGACCAGTTGGAAGAGGGAATTTCGAAAATTTCAAACGGATCAAAAAGTCCGTCCCGCAGGGGCTGGGTAAACTAAGCAGATTTCCCACGTGAAATTTTACAATAGAGAAATCTGCCTAATAATAACAGTAGTAGTAACCTATTCACGAGGATGAATAGTTAGGGTAACGGCCGCTCTAGCGCTCGGCGGAAACTCCCGAACATAGCCAACCCCTGCCGACCACACACACAGTACAAATGCAAATATCTCGGTTAATATTAAAGATAGAGAATAAATGTATAGAACAATATTTATAGTAAATTTAAGTTGCAAAAAGATTGGTTCTAAACAATTTTTTGATCCGACGTATGGTAACGGAGATAATTCCAATTTTCGAAAATCCCCCTCTAACCCCCCTCCCCTTCCCACTGGTCCGATTTCAGCCATTAACGAACTTGATCTTTCTTTTTACATAAAGCAAATAAATATGAATTTTGGTAACGATCAAACAAAAATTGCGGCCGCTAGAGCGTTAACAGACATTATATATATCTTTATATATATAATTTTGAACGGACCTCATTTTCGTCATTTCCCCTAAGGGAAATCTGCTGAAAATTATATATAACCAGCATTATTGCTAATTAAATGACCTATAAATGTTGTTATTTATATATTTTCTCTATCATAAATATTTATCTATATATTTGCAGTTTTTAGTTTCCTCCTACTCATATCAAATTAAGCTGTTATTTTATGAAGCACTTTATTTGAAGCCTAAATACCAATTATTGTTCTCATTGAACTTTTGAAGTTTTGAAATGAATGTAAATACGTTACGCACGAGGGAAGTCTTCTTAGTTAACGCAGCCCTTTCGTGGCGGCCTTTTTCTTCATGACACCCCAAAATTTGGGCCAGTGTGGAGACGGCAGACACTAGTCTGGCAACGTCAACATTTTAGAATTGACATAGCACGACAAGAGGTTTTCTCTGTTCTCTCATCATATGTTGTTCCTCTGAATATAGATAACAAAGGTGTCTGACATTGCTAGCATAATAATAAAAATCCTTCATTTTTGAGTACTTCATTAGTTGACATCCTGCAGAAATCATTTATTGAACGTTTTGCCTGATATGAAATAATATAATCCATTATATGTTCAAAAATAATACGGTACTTCAGGCATATTTGGTTTGGCATAGCAAACATACTAATATTAAGTCAATTAATTTGAAAATGAATAAAGACATTTTCTAACATATCATTTTAATAATTATGTGTTACAAATTAATTTTTTTAACTTAATGATAATCAGAATACATAAAATTTTAATGTATTCACATGCTTTGTTTTATTCTTGAATTGTCAAAGGGTGGACCTGTTTTATAAATGGCGTGAAACGTGTTTTCACGTTAAAGAAACAATTCGGACGATCATAAATTAATCCTCCAAATGAACAAATATATGTAAATTAGAATGGACCTTATTTATTCCAGTTCCTTGGGAGGTTCAACGGACTTTAAAATGATACTTTGGAAAGTCTAACCTCAATACCTTATTTCGCCCCTGGTTACAAAGTCTGTCTTATACTAATAGTTTAGTCTCCGTAAATTTGAAGTCGTCCATGTAAAAGATATGACTAGAACCAGTTTGTAAATTGTTCAAGTGTATTTTTCTATTTCAAATCTACTTTCTCGAAGTAAGCCACTTGTTTGATTCAACGCTAGGCTGATCCTCAATGGACTGAAACTGCATCTTTGTTAAGTTCCTCTTTTTTTACCTTACTTGACTTGCAACACTTTCTTCAATCCTTTGCCGATGATAAGTGCCTTTTCCCAAGATGCAATAACCCGAAAGAATTTCAGCTGTATTGATATCAATCTTAGATAACTACTTGTGAGGAAAGAAAAGTAGGAATCTATACTAGGAAGCCAAGGGGCGCAAGGAGTCAGTACTAAAAACTCATCATTTTAGAGAACCTTAATTAGAACCCGTCGGGTGCAGTAATTCTTTACTAGAAACCCATAGGAATCTATACTAGAAACCTGATGGCTATCAACTATCTGTGGGATCCAGGGAATCAATACTAGAAACCCGGGTACTGAAAGGAATCAATCTATTAGCACTCCGAGGGATCCAGGGAATCAAAACTAGAAACCCGGCTATTGAAGGGAATCTATGTATATTAGCAATCCGAGGGTTCCAGGGAATCAAAACTAGAAACCCTAGAACTGGAGGGAATCTATATATTAGCAATCCGAGGGATCCAGGGAATCAAAACTAGAAACCCTAGTTCTGGAGGGAATCTATATATTAGCAGTACGTGGGGTTCATGGAATCTATACTAGAAACCCGAGGGCTGTAGGGAATCTATATATTAGCAACCAGTAGGTGACAGGGAATCTGTACTAGAAACCCGAGGGCTGTAGGGAATCTATACTGGAACCCTGACGGTTTCGGAGAATCTATTTTTGAAGCCTTCGCTCACCATTCGAATATGAATTTGGTCATTTTCCTTTCTCAGAGACTGGAGCCATAAAAGCGCAGAGGCAATGCAAGAGCTATATTCGCCAAATGAATTCTAACTCTACCGTATGTATAGTGGATATTTCATTTCTAAATCAGTGCTCTTTGAACATAGTATGCTCGGTTTAAAAATTAAACAGTTTTGTCCCAAATTTTAACTTTCGTCAAAATAAGAGGGAAAGTAGGCTTATTCAAGAAAATAGTCACTATTAAAAAAATTAGGATTTATTGTAGTTTTAGACGGTTTGCAAGTATATCTCAAAATTGAGATATCCGTTCCAGTTAAATTTCTATTGTAGGAAATATATAGAGGTTCTCCGTTGCCTGCTTAAGATAAGCCTCGGAGCTTACTCCACCTCCCGGGCGAACTCCTTTCCTTTTATCTCCTTGTTTTATACTATCATTCTAATATTATTTTTACGTTTTATACTATATTTATTTTTATTAAACAATGTGGTGCACAGTTAATAAGAAAGTAATTAACTCACAGTTTTATTACATCTAACACTGTATATATTTTAATAAGCACAAGATCAGCGAAATACGGGATATTCCGAGTTGTTTTTTATAATTATATGAGACTCTCTGAAGAGACTCCATTATTGGAACGTTGGAATTGCTTTTTTTCTTTAAATGTACTTTGTAATTAATTAAAAGTAGTGTTTTTTACATAACTATCACATTATAACTAACCTGGTCCATTTTATAATTGCTTTCGAAAAAAGTTTAGATTCCCTAAAGAGTTTTGTGATCTTTGAGCTTTCCCTTCTTGCCTCCGTTCTAATGGTTGCAAATTATTCATTCAATGGTTCAATTTGTTCATTTGATGTTATATCAAGATGTGATATTCTATATCTCGTTCGCATATAAAATCATTATCATAGAAATTTGGTGCCCTCTCCTGTCTTGTTGATATTGAAGTCTCTTTTCTTCATCCTTTCCAGTTTTTGTATAGGTTTTCGGTTATACTAAGTGCCGTGTCTGTATATGTTAATGATAAACAAAAAAATAAAAAGGACACCATTGCAAGAAAGTCTTGAGAATTTGAAATCGTTTTTGCTACTTCAGTGTATTTTAAGATTCTCTGAAATAATCAATGGAACTCCTCAAGGTTTAAATTTATCTAAAAGAATCAGGCGGTATTTTTAATTTGATGAGAAATAGATTAATGTATGCAGTTTGTTTGCCATATGAGTCTAGTCTAAGGGAGCTGGAAAAACTGAATCTGAAATTAGGACAAGCACGCACTAACAACATTTCTTTAACGGTAAATTCGTCAACTAAGTTTAACCAGTAGCA